>VYXC01002729.1:412549-744778 GCA_013397175.1 Platysteira castanea
GGGCCCTGCCCGCCCCGCTCGGGCGTGTCCCGGCCGGGCTGCCGGGAGGGCGGCTCTGCTGAGCTCGGCTCGCCTTTGCCCGTGCCCAGCCCTGCGCGGGGGGAGCCGTCGCTCCGTCTTTGTGGCCGCGGCTGCGGAGGGCGGCGGTGCTGCGGTTCGCGGGGAGCCGAGCCCCGGCGCGGCGGCGGCGGCAGCAGCAGCAGCCATGGGGCTGCAGCCCCTGGAGTTCAGCGACTGCTACCTGGACAGCCCCTGGTTCAGGGAGCGGGTGAGAGCGCACGAGGCCGAGCTGGAGAAGACCAATAAGTTTATCAAGGAGTTGCTGAAGGATGGAAAGAACCTGATCGCCGCGACCAAGAGTGAGTGGTGGGGAGCGGGGGGAGCTGCGGGGGCGGCTGCCCGGCGCCGGGAGCTCTCGCCTTTGAGCCGGCGGCGCTCGCCTTTGTGGCACAGAGCTTTGCACTGGCGTTCTCCAGCCTCTCCCTTGGGTTCCCCATCAGCCGCTTGGAGACGCAGGTCCTCTCCAGCCCTTCTCCGCGGAGGGGAATAAGGGATAGAGGCGGTGGCAGCGCCGGGTGACTCCTGTTGCATCTGCCCGGTTCTTGGGCCGGGCCTGGCTTCTGTGTTCGGCGGTGCCGAGCCCGGAGCCGGCTGCCGTGTGAAATGCGTCGGGAGGATTCGGTCCCAGGTGTTATCGGTGCGCTGCAAGCTGAGCGGCTGCGAATCGCGTACCTAACCATAACCCTGTCGTGTCTGTGTATTTGCAGCCTGTGGAGAGGCTGCTGGAAAACACCACTGTCAAAAGAAGTGTGGTCAGGAATTATCAGACCTTGTTTTGTGCTGACAGCGCTGGTTACCAGTTCTATGCCTTTGGCCTCTTAAAATGGAATAGTGTTTTGTTAATTTTGCGTTTACTCATTGAGTATATGTGTAGCGTAGATAACTAGTTAGCTGTAATGTGTTTCATGTGGGAATCATGTTTTTTGCCTCGAATGACCGTGTTCATGCATGTTCTTAGTGTAGTACTGTCATAATGTAATTTTTTCCATTAACTTAAACCACAGTTTTGTAGTCCCCTAAATATTTAGTATGATGATCTGCTATACCAATTATTCAAATAAAACACTAATACAGTGCTCTAGCACTATGTTCTCGGAAGTGTACAGCACCTCTGGTATGGTAAACTTCTGAAGCCAGGAAACCATGCTGTCAGGATGTTTCCATTAAACTGATAGGGGTTTGGCCAGTGATCAGTGCACAGTGATCAGTGTAGCTGCCTGGATATGGTGAGGTTTTTAGAAACAGAATTGAATCATTTCTGTAAATAAAGAAACCTTGTTTTCTGATTTTATTTCTGGTAGAAAATGCCATATCAAATTTCACTTATCTGTGACTGTTATTCTTTGGCCAGTTAACATTCAGTTACTGCAAATTGTAATCTTAGAGGATTATTCAAAAATCTGTGACTTGAAATGTCTGTATAAATCATCTTAGCTTGGATGTTCCTAAAACTGGATAAGAACAGTAGAGGGAAATCATTCCACTTCTCTTCCTCAAGCATCTAGACAGGATTTTGGCAACTGTCTCAAACCCTCAGTTGCTCATGTATGGTTATGTATACAAAACTTAATTTGAAAGTGTGAAGCTGGCTGTGGTGAGGAAAGCCCTAATTCAAATGAGTGTCCTGTTCCAGCTGTGTCTCCATAACACACCAGAGTCCTGTGCTGGTAAATTGGCTTTGTGTACAGTGCTTGGGGTACTTTGCTATGTGTGGTGGAAGCCAGGTGTGCTGGCCAGAGCCACCTGGCCTGAGAGTGCTCCATGAAATACTTAGGGCTAGCCCATGAGAAATATTTAGACAAGCTATCTGAGTTCCTGCCTGGTGTCCAGGTCTAAGCAATGCCTTCCTTTCTTAGAGGACAGAAGGTTTATTCTTGAGTTTAGTTGCTGTACCTTATTCTGACAAACATCTTCAGCATACTTGTTTGAAAAGTACAAACAGGTTAGACCCTTCCTTCCACATTTCAGGTTTCTGCAGTTGTCTCTCCTCTTTAGAGTGCCCTGAGTGACAGGTTTGAAGCTGAGTTGCCTTCCTTTAGTGCTAGTGAAGGAGTGCCACTGTTCAACAGACATTTAAAGACAAATTGAGTCAGAGGAAGCACAAGAAGTTAAAACCTACTAAACCCCCAGTGGTTCAGGCATTGGTCCTCCTTGTGTTTTCAGCAGAAAACATTATCATCTAAATTCTTTGAGGAACCTGATTCATTTGCTGTCAGGAAACCAGATGGGATTAGTACTTGTTCCAAAAACCAATCTTGAGAAGTGGTCTAGACACAATGGTCTATTCATGTCTGTCCAAACTGCATTTTCTGCACAAAGATAGGCTCACTGTGATTTAGAGAATGTGATAATAAAGCAGGGTGTAGTGAGCTCAGATGACTGCCTCTTAGACAACAGTTGCTGACAATTTTTAGAAAATTGGTTTAGTTTTTTGAACAAAAAATATCACCTTCATAATAGCTAAAATCTTTCTCTTTCTAGAACCAGGTAAAATATGAGATTTGCATCTGGTGTAATTGATATGTGAGTGCTGTAATAAGCTGCTCTGAGTGGTCTGTAGAATATAAAATGTGGTAGGGGCCCTACTGTTCTTGAATTTGTGGGAAATGTGTAATTTGTGGGACTGCAATAGAGACCACCAGCATTTCCCTCCCTTAGAAATTTCCTTATTTCACTGGTAAAGCTGACAACAAACGTTCTGGGGATTCTCTGGGTGTGAATAACTGATGCAATTGAATAGATCCCACTTCCTGTCTGACAGACAGCCTTGTAAGTGACTTTGATGCTGCCTGCGCGGGGTTACATCTTGACAGGTGAAAGCAGATACTGTTACCACTCCCTCTAATTCACAGGAACCATCAGTGTCTTGCAGGGCACAACAGTAACATGATGTGGATCCTCTCACTGGCTCCTTTCCATTTGTCTCCTCAGTCGTATGGGATTGTATTTTTCACCTAAAACTCAGAAGAATTGTTTTTTATTAGTACAGGACTATACTGCTTTAAAAAGAGAACAAAAAAAAAAAAAAAAAAAGGATTTGCATTTTGAAATTGTTGGATCTCCAGAGTAAAGCATACTTCAAGTGTATCTTTAAAGTTTCAGTAGTTACAAGAATGTGATAGAAAGATAAAAAAGAATGACTCAAAGCTGTCTGTTTCCTGTGTAAGGTTTTGAATCACCGAGTTGTCTAGTTCAAGCTAAATCTTGGAAGGGTGAATAAACAATAGGTGGCTCTTCCTTTTTTCATGACAGTTAAATGTATCTAAGAGGAGTACAAAACCATTTTTCCCCTATTGTTACTGATCAGTAAATATGAGTGGTATACACGTATGCTTTTAAAAATAGAAGTGCAATATTTCTCAGGAGATTGCAGTTAAGTTAAACAAGTTAGGATCAATAGAGTTTATAAATAACTTCTAGATGGAGGTAGTTATGCTTCAGTGAGAGTGAATTTAAAGGTACCTGATGAGAGAATCCTTATTCTGAATCATGAAAGGAACTTAAGAAGTTTAGTTCTGAGCACTTAAAAATCTGCAGTGCAATTTGTTGGAAGCTAAAGAATACGTTGGATAAATACTATATGTTTATTCTGAATTTTTCTGCCTACGTTGGTCCAACTCTTGGCCTCTTTGCAGGAGTGTGGGATTTTTGGGGGGTTTTTGAAGATATTTTTTGAAGGTTTTTTTTTTTTTTTTATTCCTACTGCAGGAGCTGTCACTGCTTATGGGACACCAGGGTGGAGTAGGAAGAGTCAGCAGGAGTATAGGTTTTGGCCCTGGGCATCTCACAGGGGCTTTGCAAAGGATACTTGTGAGTGCATGCTCATAGCTGTTCCATGTGCCTGAAGGCAGAGCCTCCCAGAGCCTTGGATTTAGGCTCAAATCGGAGCAGAATTCTGTTTGAGTCAGCTGCAGTGACTTTGTAATGGGCTGGTGAAGACAGAAGATGGATGTTTTTGGTGCGGTGGGCATCCTGGCTAACTAGTGCAGCTCAGTATGCTTGGTGACTGGTTTTTATTGCTATTTCCATTTTGTGTTTTTACAGAAGAGTCGTTTCTTGCAGTCTTCTAGACAGAATACAAAATCGGATCTAGATTTTTTTTATGCTTAGAAAGAGTTTGTTGGAATATACGGAGTTATTGATGAGTCTGTTTTAACACAAGTGGGTGAAGAACCTAACCCAGTCCCAAGCCCCAGTCTGGTGTCTGAGTTGTCCAAACCCATATTCTTGGCCAGTTCTTGTAGTGTGTGGTGGTTGTTGACCTTTCAGACACTGGTCTAGGTTAGGTTTTGGCCTGACCTGGTATATATATTATTATGTAAATGTAAAGGCTGGGGTAATCCACATAGTAACACCACATAAAATCCTCTCAGACCACTTGAGCTGTGGTGCATTTTTTCCTTAAGCACTAATTGTCCATTTTTTTAAAGGTTTCCTTAGTATAATCTGCAGTTATAAAACCATGTGTAATGTGTGCCAGCTTTCAAAGTCTTAGGAATTTTCTGCAACAAGAATGTTCTACTGACATTCCAGTACATGTCAAAGAAGTAAGAGAAAACTAATGTAGGGCTTAGTAGTAACTTCTAGAGAAGAAATGGACATTCACTAAAGATTTAGGTAGAATCCAAAGATTGGGTAAACACTTAATGCCATTCTTACTTAACGGCAAAAGGGGGAATATTGCAAGAGGAACTCAGTTGAACTTGTGTGCAGTTTCCTAAATCAGCTTTGGTTAGCTAGGGCTCTAGATTTGATTAATTTGCCTTGAATTCTGCGAGACCTCTGAATTAATGAATCTTTACATTTAGGATTTTAGAAAGCTATTTTATTTTTCAATTAGTAACTCAAATCCAAGGTTTATTTCTATTATAAGATGTGCTTTAGGTATGATAACCAGAAGCAAATCAATGCTGTACGTGAATGCTCTGAGATTTGAATTGGAAATATACTCCGATAGGGCCAAGTTAGATAAAAATTACTGCAAGGGCAGTATTGCAAAGGCTACTTAGCTGTATGTACCTTTAAAAAACCCCAACTTTCTATTGAAATTGTTTTCATTATTGAGCTCATTAGAAAACTAAGGCAAACAGGTACCTTGGGGCCCATCTGATAGAGCTTTCCCCTAAGAAATAGCTGCTGATAATAATGTAATAGAATGTTGCTTTTCCATTCCCTTCAAGATAATTGCCACAACTGGGGCCTAATTAACTCTGACAGCACTTTATTTTTTTTTTCTTTTCTGCTTGCGGATAAAGTTGCTTCTGTACAAGGACCAGGGAAGTGCTTACTTTGAAGAAAGTGCTCTAAAGAACATTTTGTTTAGCTCCACCCCAAGTAGAGCGTTTGTTACTGTGTCAGTGGCTATAAAAAGTGTCAGACTCATTCTGTGAAGGATGCCAGTTTGTCAGCTTGAATCTCATCTCTTCAGCTTGAATTACTAACTAGCTCCATTACTGTCTTTGTCCTGTAGACGTTCCACTGTTCATTTTTTTTCTGTATTGAAAGCAGAGCGTTACGCTACTGAACTTCTGTTATATCAGAAAACATGAAATTTCACAAATTTATATGCATTTTCTCAGTTCTGAAAGATGTGACAAACTTGTTAAATGAAGTGATTTTGTCTTTTAATCATTTTGGGAAAATGTAAATTTTTCAGCTTTAGATAAAATGTGTAAGTAGTCATTAAAGAGAACATCACTGATAAGTGTAATTGTCAGTCTTCAGGACAAAACCAACAGAAATAAATTTATAATTTTTAGAGGAGCTCTCTGGTAGATCATGCTGAGAAGGTTTTTTTCCTTGTTTTTTTTTTTCTATCTTAAGGAGGTGTAAAAAACAGTGGATTTGCCCTACAGTCTGTGAAGTGCCAACACCTGCTTGCAATTAAGTGAAGAAAAATTGGCCCACTGCTAAGGCTGTAGGTGTATGCTGTTCCTAAAATTATCCGAGGCTTGCCAGCTATGTATTGCAAAAATGTTGCAAATTTTAGCAAGATGAGCTTATGACACTGGTAACACTTCTCATGTCCAGTCTAAAATAACTTCGTAAGTTTTACTGGGGCAGAACATCTCTTTCTGCCTGGCACAGATGTTTTTCCAAGGGGGAAGGAAGGAGAGTGCTGTGGTGATATTTTTTTGGGCAGTAGCAAACAGGGCTGGGTGCTCTGCCCTTGCTTTAGACAGAGAACACGTGGAAACATGTTTGGAATAGCACTGAAGAGCTGCATCCCAGTACTTGTCTCCTCCTTCCCAGCTGTTCTGTAACATTACGTAATTAATGTATAAAGTTTACGTTGACTGTAGTGCTTTTGTTTTACAATGCCAGCTTCAGTCACTACTGGAACACTTAGCGCATCAACCTAAAAACCAGGGGCTTGGCTGTTTTAGAGAGACAGTTCACAGTCTGTGAATCTTGGCAATATGCTTAATGTTTTGGTAGTGTGGGTTGTGGCTTCTTGAGATAATTATGATTCGCTTATGTCTGATGGGGCTTCCTTTTGTGTCTAATGCCACTTTTCTGAGTTTCGAGACCAGATTTACTTTTCAACTGTTCTATGACAGTTGTCCTTAAGATATTACAATATGCTCAGTGTTTTCAGTATCCTTTAAAAGTCTTCAAGTTTCTGAGTTGGCAAATTGAGAAACTTGGAGCAGTTGAATGCTTTCTGGAACATCTAATGAATGTAAAATATATGATCAAATAAACTTGGGCACATATTGGCAGAATAGTTTAAGAAACTACTATTCAGTGAATTGAACATCTCTCTGCTGGTGGTTGCTTTCCACCCACTGTAGCTGTCAGTCTTAATCAGCACCCAAAATCTGCCTTGTTGCTTAGTCAAACCCATCTTTCTTGCCAAATTTAAACTCAACCATCAGTTTTGCAATGAGTTGAAGCAGGCACTTGTGCTCCATCCCAGCAGCTCCTGTGGAGGTTGTTTTCCTCTGGGTGTGACTTTGATAGAGAGAGGGCAATTATTTATGAAGCCCCATATTATACATCTGGGATAGATGTGTGCCTTCTGTCCAAAGCATGTGTTTCAGTATCTCACGGGGAAATAAGATACTGGAAAGGGAAGCCTGTGGCCTGGTTTACGCTGTCCTCCAATTTGTTTTCTAAACAGATATTTTTGGCAATTTTTGACAGACAACCTCAATGTCATGTTGTTTTTCCAAACTTGCTTGTAACTATGGATGGAGCTTCTTGCAGATACCATGTTCTTTGTCTTTTACTCCTTCTGCCCTGTTTTTGTTTCCTCCCTTTGTTGTTCTTTTCCATCCTGTGTGTTTGCTCATCTTTCAGGATAAAAATAGAGAGGAAACATCCAGGCCCTCAAAAGCTATGTGGCCATCACAGGCCAAGGCCAAATCATAAGTTCCTGTAAATCATTCATGCTAGGCTTGTCCTCTGTGGGAAAGGAGCAGCATGAGGGGAAAAATAATCTACAGGGATGGAAAATCACAGTGTTATTAAACAGATTGTGGTTTTACTACAGCCCAGACCTTTGAATAAACCTCCTGTTGTTGCCTCTTTAACTGAGAGGACCGGGCTGGTGAAGGTTATTGGCTCAATAGGTGGGTCAGAGAGGGGTTTTGTGTCTCAGTAGATCTGGTTGTTACAGCTTCCCTGAGTCCTTGTCAGCTTTTGTATGTGCACCTGGCTGGTTGGGACTGCATGTCCTTGAAGAGGAAAAACAATGCTTTGTTTAATTTGGCAGGGAAAATTGAGTATCCAGGATGAAACTGAGCAGGGCTGTGTACCAGAGCTGGGCCTTGAAGGACACTGTAGTGTGTGTGGTATCCAGGAATAGGTTCTGAGCCACTGTGTTGCTGGTGAATGGTTTTTAGCTTTGAAATTTGTCCATTTCCTCTGTTAGGCTGGTGCATTGGAGCTTAGAAATGATGAATGAATTAATGGTGAGAAGTATTAAGTTTGTCACACATCAAGTGTTCAGGCCTGAAAAAAACCCAGATTGTAATGTATCAAATCTCAAAAACTGGGATGTGTTCCCAAGCAGAGAGAGAGCATCTTATTTTTGTTTGTTGGATTTAATCTGTGATTTTGTCAGTCATTAGAGTTGCTTGCTTTGAAAAATATTAATAATATTTGAATGTAGCTTTGTTGGAACAAAAAAAGAAAACCAGTATAAGGGAACTTGTAGCAGTTTTAAGTGAAAATATAATTGCTTAGAACATGCTTCTTCAAAAGAAATCCCACTGTCTTGCAAACAGGTGGAGGGAGCATGCTGCCAAGTCACGGAGGACCTGACACAAACTTGTCAAAATATCATTTTGACAGTGGGTCACAGTTCTTAGAAATCCGTCGTGGGGCTGAGCTTGCAGCTTATGTGGATTAACAGACTGTGAGTGCTGCATAGTGTCAGCCTTTGAAATGCATCAGCACTCTGAGAGCAAGGCAGTGTAACTTGTCCATACTTTTTCCTGTTAAAATATCAGGTTGTACGCTCTCTCTGCTGGAGAGGCCTGTACTGACTGACAAACTCAGTCACGAGCCAAAGGACTGTTTCTCCAAAGCTTTTGTCTGTTCAGCTCCTCAGCCTGCAAGCTTTTCAGGAACAAAGCTGACTTTGTCCACTCTGCTCTCAAACACTTGCTCTGTGGTAATATTACTGTTCTTTTATTGTGCTTCATTTCATGCTTTCAGTCATTTCAAAATGCACAGTTTCAAATTTCTGTTGTGCCTCTTCCAAGCTGTTCCCTTGTTCCAGGGGATTCAGCATCTTTGCTAAAAAAATAATCAAACTACCTGGAATTACTGCCTTTTTTTCAGAAGTGTCATGGTTTAATCCCAGCCAACAACCAAGAATCCCACAGTCACTTGCTCACTCCCCCAGCCAGTGGGACTGGGGAGAAAATTGGATGTGTAAAAGCCAGAAAACTCCTGGGTTGAGATAAAGAGAGTTCAACAGGGAAAGCAAAAGGCATGCACATAAATGAAGCAAAACAAGGAATTAATGCACTGCTTCCCGTGGGCAAGCAGGTGTTCAGTGGTTTCCAGGAGAGCAGGGCCCAATCATATGTAGGGGTTACTTGGGAAGACAAATGCTGTTACTCCAGACATTCCCTCACTTCCTCCTTCTTCACCCTACTTTATATACTGAGCAAGCATCATAGGGTATGGAAATTCGTGCTTATCAAACCTGATTTAGTTTTATGACGAGGTAACACACCTAGTTGGTCAAGGGAAGCCAGCTGATGTAATCTTTTTGGGTTTCAGTAAAGCTTTGGATACCGTCTCTAACAGGATCCTTCTGAACAAGCTGTGTAAACACACCATGCAGTGGGTGAGCAGCTGGCTCACGGGTTGGGCACAAGGGGTTACAGTGAATAGGGTGACATCAGACTAGAAACCTGTCACTAGTGAGGTTCCACAGGGCTCCATCTTTAGCCCTGTGCTCTTCAAGAACTTCATTAACAACTTGGATGCAGAACTGGAAGGGATAATAAAGCAAGTTTCCAGATGACACATACGAGCCAGGGGAAGTGCCAGATTCTGCAGCTGGGATGGAGCAACCCTGGGTGCCAGCGAGAGACTGGCAGCGAGAGGCTGGAGAGCAGCGCTGTGCAAAGGGACCTGGGGATCCTCCTTGATGGACACATGAACATGAGTCAGCAGTGCCCTGGCAGCCAGGAGGGCCAGCTGTGTCCTGGGGGGCATCAGGCAGAGCATCGCCAGCTGGGCAAGGAGGGGATTGTCCTGCTCTGCTCTGCACTGGGGCGGCCTCACCTCCAGTGCTGGGGACAGTTTTGGGTGCCACAGTGTAAAACAGACATTAAACTGTTAGAGAGCATCCAAAGGGGGTCCACGGGGATGATGAAGGGCTTTGAGGTGAAGCTGTATGAGGAGTGGCTGAGGTCACTTGGTCTGTTCAGCTGGAGAAGAGGAGACTGAGGGGAGACCTCATTGTGGTCTTCAACTTGCTTGTGTGGGGAAGAAGAGGAGGAGCAGACATTGATCTCTTCTCTGTGCTGACCTGAGGCAGGACCTGAGGGAATGGCCTGAAGCTGTATCAGGGGAGGTTTTGGTTGGGTATTAGGAGAAAGTTCTTCCCCCAGAGGATGGTTGGGTACTGGAATGGGCTCCCCAGGAAAGTGGTCACAGCACCAACTCTGACAGAGTTCAAGAAGTGTTTGGACAATACTCTTGGGCATATGGTGTGACTCTTGGGGATGTCCTGTGCAGGGCCAGGAGTTGGACTCGGTGATCCTTGTGGGTCCATTCCAACTCAGCATATTCTGTGTAATATCCCTTCAGTCAGTTGGGGTTACCTGTCTCAGGTGTGTCTCATCCCAACCTCCCATGCACACCCAGTCTCCTTGCTAGTGTGGTTGTGCAAAAAATGGAAAAGGCTTTGGCTCTGTGTAAGCCCTGCTTAGCAATAACAAAAACATCTCCTTTACTGTCACTGTGTCCAGCACAAATCCAAAACTCATTCCCATATTAGCCACTATGAAGAAAATTTATTCTACCCCAGCCAAAACCAACACAAGAAGTAGAAGAGCCTTATGCTGAAAAGAAATGCTCCTCTCTCCAATGGCTATTTTTGTTTTGTTTCAGAAAACACACCTATGTGTGTTCCAACACCATTACTGCTTGCCCCATGGGGTTCTGTAGGGTTGCACTTGAGGGAGAAGGCTGCTATCCTAGGAGGTAGAGAACAAGCTAGTCAAGCATGGAAATTTATTGTTGCCACCTGTGTCTCTCCTCTCATAGCAGTTTTTTGCAATATTTTGTGAAGGAATGGTTCTAAGCTCTGGGCAGGCAGCTCAAGTTTTTATGTAGTTAGTACAATGAACAGAGGAAACATTTGTGTTGCATCCTTGAATATCATGTGTAGAACTTTGCACTTTCTTATAGGGGGCCTATAGCAAAACTGAAGGAGATTTGAACCTACTGAGCCAAGTGTAACCTGTTCTGAGGGTATTGGTGACTAGAAATGCCCTTTGAGAGAGCTGAGATCTGAAAACAAGCAGATTTAAGATCCATGAGGAAGGTCAATCACACACGACCTAGCAGAAAATTTTACTGTGTGTATACAAATATTACACAGTACATGTAGTATGGGATATCCAAGATGCAAATATTATTTGGAAAATGTAGCTTTGAGACTCAACAGAAATGATTCTTTGCCTTCACTTACCTGGAAATTCAGTTTCCCTTCCTGCCTCCATTGCCTCATATGTCTGTAATTAGAATGTGTCTTAGGTATGAATTCCTCATTACTAATTTACAAAAATACCTTATATTTTAGTGCACCATAATTTTTATTGTATATAGGGAACTTTTTTTTTAGTTGCTGCAAATAGATTGCTGTCAGTCTTGAGGATCTTCCTATAGTGGACATGGTTCATGTCTGCAAAGTTAGTTCTCTTTTTATATACATGAATAATCTTATGTTATGAACAAAAAAACAAGCTGTGCCTAGAGAAGTGACTTTGTGAGCAGCTTTGGGTAAACCCTTCGCCTGTTTATATCTTTATTTCCATCACTATTTAACCTATTGCTTCAAATTTGGGGTTATTTATCTATTAAGCATTTCATGAATATTGAAATGTCACAGACAAGTGTTGTGTATCAGTCCTTTCTGCATTAGGGGAGACTGCACCCACTGCTCTTTTTCTGTAGTCATTATTTGAATTGAGCGGTAGTTATAAACTTTTTATCCACTTCAAGTAAATTAACTTAATATATTATCTGAGAGGAGAATGTTCCATATTCTCCTACAGTCATGTGGTGGACGTCTCAGTACAGAGGGCATGGCAGTATGAGCTCGGAAAGCAGCTGTTCTGCCCTTGCCATGCAAAATATTCCAGTGGAAATTTCAGTCAGCTGTTTGGCTTTTTTAAGGTTTATGGCATATCATCATACACTTTTTTTGTAGAAAATATCCAGATGTGAAGAAAAACAAGTGTGCCAACCCTGCTATAACATTTCATGGATGTACTGAACTCTAGATTGGTAAAGTTATTGCAAAGCTTGCTTCTTTGAGGAGGTTTGTTTTTTCCTCTTGTACCTTTTTTTTTTTGTTGTTCTTGAAATGAAAGTGTTTAGAAGGAAGCTGGCTTTGATACCTTCTTGGAAATTAGTTTGGCATAATTACCATCGATGCATTTAAAAATGGGATTAGGAAGTAAGATGTCAGTGAAGAAAAGCAGCAGTGTTACTTTGGATGGAGGAAGCAACTGAACCACATGGTCAATTTATCTGATGGTGCCTCCCCCATCACTTCTCTCTGGTTCAGAGAAAGGTTTCTTTCAGTGGAACTTCACTGTGTTTGTAAGCAACATGTAGCAGAAACAAGTCATCAAAGCCCCTCCTGAAACAAAAGCTTCTGATATCACAAAAATGTCAAATAACTCCCAAATAATTCTATCAACATTTATTTCAAGTTCAGTCCTTTTATAAATAAAGCTTTTGGTATGTGCTTTCCATTCCTGTAGTGATAGCTATGGTTTGCTTGCTTTTAGGATCTTGAAGTCTTGTGAGCAGATGAAAGGGATTGTATGCTTTCGATGTGTCAGGTTTCATAGCAAAGCCTTGCTAAGAGAATTTATCTTTAATTGTGAAGGGTGTTATCTTTTGAATAAGAATGCTATTCTTCATAGAATTTACTTTTCCTGAAGGCCTTTTTTTCAGTTTCTATTTTGAACATAGAATGTGCCATATTTAATAGTGGTCTGGAGGTGATCTTGCGTATCATGAGGACATTAGTGAATGGCCTGATTGGAACATTGCTTCCTTGACACTATTATTGGTGTAGTAGCCGAGAGAGGTATGAGCAGCTGCTGAGTTTTGTTCTGAGTGCCTGGATGGGTGTGTTGGGCTGGCATTCCCAGTGACAAGCAGAGACCCTGGGGGATGCCAGGAAGGAATTTTTGACTGGAAAATAGTTGACATGAGCTCAGTGGTTTGTGATTGTCTCCCTTCTGAAAGGTCTGAGTAGCATAACTTTTTAGATTATTCCTGCCGTAGTCAGCAGAAATTGCTGCCTTCTTCACCTCATTTGATGTCTTTAGCTGCCTTTCAGGTGAAAATTTATAGAGCAAACTCAGGTGAATGTTCTAGTTTGAGTATTAGGGATGAGCAGCAAAGGTCTAGAAGGCATGGGTTTTAGCATATACTACCATGGAGATGTGGTTGTGGTTCCTAAGAGATTTTGGAATAGAGCTGTAGGACAGAACAACGACTGAATCAAGTCCTCTTTGAAGGAGGTACCTCTAATTCCTTTCTAGGCTTTGGAAAAGGTATGTTCAGACCAGTGTTGCCAATGTAAGTTGAGTTTTTAGTCACAGGAGAACAATTAGAGGGGGAAAAGAGATGTCTTTTGTAGCTTTATGAAGCAGTGGCTAGAATATATTGATGTCAGTAATAAGTAATGTCAGAGGAAGACAATGTGTCAGTTCTCTTCTGAGGAGGGGTATGTTGCGCTTTCTTGCCTGCTTTTTAGGACACTTGCTTATTCCCAGTTGCTTTGCTTCCAGAGAGGACCCATTATAATGGTCCCTAGTGCAGTTTGCCTCAGCCTTTTCAGGTGATGGATTCTCTTAACCTTTTCCAGGGGGAAAAAGGAAAAAAACATACTGTTTTGTATAACATGATAATATTGCTGTGGTAGCATTCATTTATTGAGCATTGTTGAGTGAATTTGTTCACTTGTTTTCCTTTCCCCTTCTGTTTTCTGTTTGCTTAAACCTGTTGGATTTGATTTCTGGCAGTCAGTTTTCTCAAACTGCATTTTGATACTTCGTGAACTTCTCGTGGTTTTTGGATCAAAGCCCATGGGAATGTTTTAGTGGTATGTGCAGTATAGGGAGCTGAGAATTCCTTGGTGTCGTAAACAGTTCCATTATTTTTTGTTTGTTTTCTTAAGTTATAATGATGTTTGTCTGTGAGCTGGTTTAATGTTTGTTTTCATTCCAAGAAGATGGATAGTTACAGTTGTAAGTGGGTAATGAATGTGAATAGAGGGAATTGAGAGTTGTTGTTTTGTGTCCCAGCAAAATGAAGCATGTCTGTCTGGCAGTGACTAATTCTTCTGCATACTCTTAGTGATACCAGATACTTAGGAGTTCAAATCAAAGGGAGATTCTTTGCTTTGCCTTATACTCCCACAGTGAACAGCTTGGTGTGGTTGGGATCCTTGGTAGCACGAAGCTCCTTATTTTGGGTTGCCACTAGAAAAACAGTAGGAAGATTTATGTGCAGGAAATGTCACCAGGAGAATTAAAGGTGAGTTTATTTACTTATGATCAGCCAAGTCACAGCCTGTTTTAAAGTCTTGCTAATGGTTCCCTGTGTTCTATTTGTAGCATTGGGTTTTTTGGTCAGGTAAAGTATGTACACTTTAATAAAAACACATTAATATGATATCAGTCTTAAAAACAAACAAACCTATGTAGCACTTATAACCTATATAGCACTTAAGCATCCAAAGATGGAAACCTTTCAACATCCTGCGCAGTAGGTTGGGCTGTAGTTGTGTTTACTGTAGATGGGTGAAGTGAGAGGCCAAGTGATTAGATAGGATTGCACATCAAGACCTCACTGGAGATGGAGTTAGTTATTAGGAGGCCCTGACATTTAACCTTATTACCCGTGCATTAGCATATTTTGTTTTGTAATACAGCTTGGAGACATTGGGATTGTGCTGTGAACTGTATGAGAGTTTCAGACTGCCCATTGAATTCCCTAACCAATGATCAGAACTGCTTTGGTGTAGGTTCTTGCGGATTTGAAGATGGCATGTTGGATTTTAAATGCTCAGTTTTATTGTGCAGTCGTGTTAAATGTTCGAGTGAGGTGGTGAATCCATCTGTTTGATTCTTTGGACTTTCTGGAATATGAAGGTCATGGGACTGTTCTTAGCTTGGTGCTCTGATAGAATTGGGAATGTTTTGGCTTGTGCTGGCTGGAAACTTACCCCAACTCCAGCAACTGGTTCCAGAACTACATCCAGTCAGGCAGCAATCTACAGATACTGCACTAGTCACAGTACAGAGGCTGTGGTTTATTCAAACCTCACCTTGTGCCCAGCAGCCCATTCAGGCTGAAGGTGCAGGTGGCTGTGCCACCCTCTGCCCATGCTGGCAGTGTCCCCTGGCTCAGAGCTGCCTCCCTGCTGCTCCTTGCTGCAGTCTGCCTCACACAGAGCCAGAGCCAGCTGCACCCTTTCAAGCTCCCTGTCAGTTTTGACTCCCTTTTCTCCTTTTCCTATTAGTGACCCTACCCAACTTAGTCTCTGCCCTTACAGACAGTTGCTACTGATACCAGTCCTAAATTTAGCCCTAAATTTTTCCTTCTGAACCTATCCTTAGTCCTAATTTGGTGATTGTAGCCTTTAGCAGATACAAGCCAAGAAAGGAAATTTTCCCTGCCGATGCTAACGTCTCTCATCATCTGGCAAATCTCTGCTGAACCCAGCAATGAGTATTCCTGTTGGCTGCTACCCAGCCCTAGAAGTAATTGACTGAATTTTTGGATCCTTCTCTTTCTGTCTGTTGACAGTGGTAACTAATAACAACAAAAAAAATTATCTGAAAGCCCTGAGAGTGAATCCTAGCTCAAGTCTTGCCCTAACACAAAGCAGGTGGCTGCCACTGAACTGCTAAATGAGGCATGAACTAAATCTTACTTGTTTCCGTTGTTTTACATTGATTAATTATGGACAAATGTCTTAAGAGTAGTGTGAATCTTTGGAAACTAGGAGTGAAGATTGTACAATGTATGTAAAGCCGGTGTGGCTTTTATTTATACCAGTGGGAAAGAAGATGACGAACAGAGAATCAGAAAGGAGTTGGGGTTTTTCATGGGCAACAGCCAGCAGCTTAATTGTAAGTTGCCAATAGTCACAAAGTTTTCAATTTTTAAGCTATTTTTGTATTAGTAATTTTACTTGCCTTATAAAGCATTTTTTTCATTTCTGTTACTAATAAGGACAAGAGGATGGTTGTGCTTTGAGTTGACATCAGACCAATAACACGAGAAGACTGTTTATGCAGGGGTTCCCATTTGCAGCGGCCTGTTGTGGGATTGAGACATATCAGGGGAAGATTTCCCTCCTCCTTCCCATAACCATACATGAGAAAGAAAACATGAGTGCTTTTCCTTTCCCTTTCTATCAGTATAGCTGATTGTATGTAACCAATTGTCTCATCTGCCTTGATGGCACTTTGTTTAAAGTTTTAAATACAGATGGATTAAATAATGATTTTATATATCTTTTACTAAGAGAAATTAATTTTTGTGGGGAAAACTCTCTTCATTTACCAGGCTGTAATTAGGGAATCGCCATCCATTTTCTGCCCTCGGTTCTGTATAATCTGTGCAACTGTGAGCACTGTTCAAAACTTACTATACTACCTTTGTCTGAGAATCCTACACTGGTCTTTGGTATGTTCTACTTTGTTTTGGTATAAGTTGCTGTGATGTAGAAATAGGGAGGATCGGCTTGTGATACTCATGTTTGGTTTTATTAAGCATCTCTTACTGCTAACTCTACACTCTAAATAAATTTAAGATCAAATCACTTGTTTGGAAAGAGTGGGCTGTGCTGGAAAAAAGCCATAATGTTTTGCTGTGGGTTTTGGCCACAAGAACAGAGAAGTCTTCTCAAAGGAGTGAATCTGATCCTATTTCTATTTTTCTTTAGAGGTTTCTTTCTCATCAGGCTGTCTCTCAACATCCCAGGGCATCTCTTCTTTCTCTTGCATCACCCCACAGTTACACAGTACTTTGGTGAGCATTCTTGTGGTCAGTAACATATGTTAATACAAATTGCACTTCCAGCTCAGCTTTAAATGTTCCTCTAAAGAAGATGAAAAAGGAAGCATTTATTTGACAGTACTGAGGGTGTATGTTCACCTGGGTGCACGCTTGTATTCAGAACCTTGTACGCGCCAGATGCAAAGCTGTGATAGTAGAAGATAGGAAGGTTTTGCTGGAGCTTCCAGAGGAAAAGCTGATGATGCTTTGCAGCACTGGGGCTGGGGTTTGATATTATCTCTTGCTGCCAGTGCAACCTCCCTGGTTAATACAACTTTCGTAAGTGCCAGAGCCCGTCTGTGAGAAACTTTGTCCTGTTCTGAAGCTTTTGGTGCAAAGTCTGAGGTACTGCAACTGTCCTGCTCGCTCTCCTGTGCCCTTGAAGAACATTTGCTTTCCCTGCCTGCTCTGCCCCTACCCCTGGAAGATGTAGCTGTCATTTCTAATTAAACAATTATTTGTATAATCTCTGTACACTGAAGCAAAGGAGTTGAAGTATAAATTATTGCAGAACTTTTATTGTAAGGTCTCTGAGGAAAGTGGATATTGTGCTTTCCTTTCTTGCTTTCCGCTATACTGGACACTTGCTTAATCAGATGTGCCAACATGCTTCCCCGTGGATAATTTTCCTTGTATTTTTAAGTTAGACATTTCTGCTTTAAACACTGCCTGAACATTTAATTGCTTTGGATGGGTATTTCGGCAGGAAAATCATGGTAATATGAGTCATGTTTATGTTGTGTTCCCGTGAGCTCCCAGTGGTACTTGTGTATGTGCATGTGTGTTGCATCCTGGTATCTGTGTACCATTCACTCATGGCAGGAAATGGAGGGAAGAAACACCCACTAACTAGAAGAACTTGTAATTCAGTTCATATACCTTCTTTGATATGCTGTCCCTTCCTAGACAGGGTTGTTATTTGAATTGCAGGATTTAAAGTTGAGGGCAGAATAGCCTGAAGCACTCTGTCAAACTAACACAGAAGCTTTCATAATTGGTACAATTAAAACCAGTATAATTTCTGTAGCAGTCATCATGTAGGAAGAAGACCTCATTCATTTGACTGTAAACACCGGAGGCAGTATTTCTTACACATTGTGGGTTCCTCACAGTCCTCATAGGGGCTTGATAGACTGAGATTATTTATGTGGAGTAATTTATTGGGAAAAACTGTGAGCAGAACTGCAAGCCTCAGCTGAGCTCAGTGAGATTTGTTATACATCATGGCCTCCACTAGGGCTTTGGCAAGTGCACCTTTCCTGAATAATGTGAAAGACCTTGTCAGGCTGTCTCTGATAATTAGATTTGACATAGCTAATACCTGAAATACAGGCAGGACAGTCATGTGGCCAAATCATGGCTTGTCAGCAGTGAATGTGTTTGTATTGAGTTGTGTGTGTTGCTTTTGGGAAGGGCGCACTGCAGAAAGAACATCGAGGAAAAAAAATGTGTAGATGCGTCGTCCATTCTGTGCTGAAATAAAAGGTTACAGTTTCACTATGCCAAATTGTTATTTATATATTTAATTAAAGCATAAGAACTTTCCTTATTTGATAAGAAGAGACTGGGAGATGTGCAGACATTTTAAAATACTGCAAACGGTTTAATTCTGAATATCTAGCAGTCACAGGATGAGCTTATGTTGTCAATCCATCCTAGTGCTGGGGAACAGCAATATTTAACCATCTATCTCTTTAGTTTAATACTGACCTCGTGTTTCCTCTCTCCCTATTTTTTAATGGATTATAATGTTGGATTGAAACTGTCATGCAAGGTATTAAGTGTTGCTGTTGCTTTCTTTAATGATGGGAAGGGATGCAATTTAGAAAAAGAAAGCCAACTGAAGCCTAAGTGTGCACAAGTGTCCCTGTGCTTGATTACTGAAATTGCAGATAATATGACCAAGACCATCCAACTGTTGCATTGGATGGAAGAATCCTTTAAGATCCTGGGATTTCTATGGGCATTGTTTCTGTGGAATAAATACACAACGTGCAAATGCTAGCTTTGAAGTTTAAGAAAAAGCGCAGTTATCTTCCCTTCCCTTAATGCCTCTGTGTTCTTCAGATCAGAATTTGCTCATTTATATTAAGAAACAAAAATACATTTAGCTTGCTGATAAATGAAAGAGAGCTGCTTTAAAGCAATTCCGATGGAAGGTATTCATATTGTAGGCAAATTCTTAAGAGAGCGGCAGGGAAGATAAGGCCATGATGCAATGTGAAGTAAAGATCTTTTTCTCCTTTCCTTTAAAAGAGCTTTGCATGGGTGTGTTTTGTTGCTTTCTATCTTTAAGATTTTCTTCATTTTAATTTCCCATTATCAGAGGAAAAGCCTTTCTGCCTTACTGTGGCAAACAAGTTAAATGAGTATAGTCAGAAATAGTTGTGGTTACTTTCAACCAAATGTGGCCAGTTGCTGAATTACCTTCATGATTCTTTCCTCTGCTTTTTAATTTGGTTGGCTGCACCTTCTTTTTTTTTTGTCTAGCTCCAAAAGAAAGTTCACAATTCAAGGAAAGAAGGAATTGGAACAGTTGGTGGCATTTTTCTGAAATGCGCATTCCTGCAGGTAGCAGGAGTTGCACCAGTTGAGCAAAACAACTTTGCCTATTAATGTTTTGCTTGGAGCCACGGTGTGGATTATGAAATTCCTGGAGTTGAATGAATCTTCAAATATACAAAGCCTAAAAAAAAAATGTGGTGAGCTTGTGGCTTGCATTATCTGTAGGTTTTTGGGCTTTTTTTATGTTTCCAATTTTCTCGAAGTCTGTCAGGCCTTGGACACAAAGAGAACTTGAGTGTCTGTGACTGAAACCTTTTTGAAAGCATGAAGACAGCAAAGAAAAGCTAGGTCTGCAGCTGTCTAAAGCAACTTCCAGCTGGCTTTGTCACACCCTGTTCTTTATTATACAAATCTGGCTGCTGGATTGCTTTGGTGGAGTGCTGTGCCAGAGGTTCCTTTGGTCCAGTCAATGGGAGGTTATAGTTGAGCTTCCCTGAAGAAGTAATTCTGGTTTATGGAGTCATCAACCCCACTGCTTTTTCAAATAAATAGAAGATAAACTGGAACAAATGTTTGTATCTTATTCTTATTTGGTCTGTTTGGCTGTATCACAGCATTTTATTTAAGCTGTGTCACGGGAGTTGGTAGTGTGATGTTATTTCCCCCCCTCCCTAGTGTATTGCTAGCTCTCTTGTTTTTTCCTTTTGTTGTCCTTTTGTTTCTCTCTGATTTCAGTGATGGAGTTTCTTACTTTACAGAAGTGAAGAAATGATCCATGAGAGAATTAGTCCTATAATATCTTAGAATATTATCTATACAGACTTCAACACTTTTTTTTCCCCTGAAGATGCCTGCATATCCCAAGAAGTGCTATAATGCCTCCTGATTTTCCCAGTTCATACTTAGCTGAACTGTGCATATGCAGAGTGGATGGGGAAACCGGTGGCCTGGTGCCTGGTGAAATTTCCCTCCCCTCAATCTGCTGAATCATATCTGTACTGCAAGAGTTGAAACTGTGACAACTTCTGTCTCTAGTTAGGGACTAACGCTTAGAAAATGCTGGAGGAAGTTCAGGTGTGGCTATAAGCAAATTAAACTGCTTCCAGCTTCCATGAGTCCTAAACTCCTAAAATAACCCCTTAATTGCTAACTTGTTAAAGTTGTATCTGATGTACGTCACATATTTGCACAGTGTGAATGTGACTTGATGGGCATGTCTTCATAGCAGGAGGAAGAATTTGGCAGCTAGAGGATTAAACATCATCCTAGTTGCTTGTGATCTAGATCAGATATGAATCTGGTGATCTGGATAATAAACCCCAACTTGTTGACAATTAGCTTGCAGTGGACCTTCACTATAAATTACAGTATTTGTCTAACATTATGTACAAGCATGAAGTTGCATCGTCGCTTTTTGTTCTCCTGTAGTATTAGGGAACTTCAAAAAAATTTCAAACATTATTGTGAAATACAGCCAAGAAATGAAACAAAATTCTTCATGAATATACTTGACGTACTCTGAGGTTATGTTTGGTTCATTCAACATTTAAAAAGAGTGAAAACTAGTGATAAGGATACAAACTTTTTGTATGTAGTTGAAGCTATTGCTTCTTTACCCATGTTGTATAGTCATCCAGGTTAAGATTTATAGTGGCTGTCTATTCGTATAATGGAAGATCTGATTAAATATTTGTTACAGTTCTGCTTTCAGGTTGAATTGGGATTGTCAGTGCATGTAGACGGATTTGCCTGAAAAGATAAATTCCTCAATTCCAAAAGTGCTGTATTTTCATTATACAGATGAAACGTTTTAATGGTGGGTTTATGCATCTCTTTTTCCTGAAGAATAACTAATGCTCCCTTTAACATATAAACAGTGTAAGTTCTGCCCACTGTTTTAAAACACAAGCATTTAAGATTCATAGGTGTTCTAACGAAGTAGCTGTACCCTGTTTCATTTCCAGTGCGCCTGTAGCAGAAGTGGTGAGAGTAAGATGTAGTGACCTGAATAGCTGAGTGTATTGTTCTATTGAGTAATAGATTTTATCCTGCTGATAAGAGGCTGAGGTACCTTCCTGTGTAATAGCTGGGGCACAGCATGAGTCAGTGACTTTATCAGAGTCTGTTCATGGTCTGGAACATGAAACAAAGTCTCTTGAGCCCAGTTGTATTGTTTTGTGCATGAGGCCAGTTTTCCTAATTCAATATATTTATTTCTACTTTTAGACACAATTTATGCCAAGAAACTTGAGTACTGGCAGACATGCACTACTTTTATTTATTTATTTGTTTGTTTTTTGTTTTCTCAGGGCATTTGTCTAGTGTGAAATTATTCTGGTCCTTCAGAATTCCTGCCTAACCACAGCTGTTTTGAGCTTGGGATGCTTGAACGGTGGCAGGTGTATGAAGCTAGGCAGGTAGTTTGCACCTGGGAGTTTCCTATCATGCAGATGCCAGTTTGGTTCAGGAAGAGGGTGTGTTCCCACTGCTGTGGCCAGGCTGCAGCCTGCCAAGGAACGCTCAGCCATGTGGTGTGTGCAGAGAACATGGATCTGTGTGGCATTTGCCAGCTGCTGAGCCGCTGTAAATGATATCATCAGAGTCACACTTTGTTTGTGTCTTGCTGTAGGTTCGTGATTTGTCTTTAGCCAACAGCAGGTCAGACTTGCTTCATGTTTGAATCCAGTTTTCCTTGCCAATCAGTTTGCCCTTGTGGTTCTTAAAAGGATGAGTGCGATGTGTGATGTGCTTCCTCCATGTGTGCTGTGTGTCCTTGGTGGTCCTTTCCCCATGGATGCAGGATTTGCACAAGCCCAGCAATGGATGTTTGCATCTTGGTCCCATTGTTTAGTTGTGGAATTACATTTGCACATGGGGGAGTAGCAGAAATAAAAGTACTGCTGCCATTGATCAGGGATTTCAGTGATGTCTGTTGAACGTGCATTTTGGTCAAATTACCAGCTCACTGGTTCTAATACACAGTCTTTCTTGGAAAATAAATCCCACTGACATTATGTGTATGTGCTTTATGTCCTAAAATAGTGTCTCAGTTGGTGTTTCAAAAAAAAGAAAAAAAAAGAAAATGTTGTTCTTTTGGGCTTTTTAAAATCTATTTCCCACGTCATCATCTAACATTACTTGCAGGGTTGGAAGTGATGGGTACAAAGACTTTGAGATGCCTTACAAAATATTTGCTTTAGATGCTAACTGCTCTTCTGCATGTATTTCTGCTAGTTGGGAAGTGAATTCTGTGTCTACAACTACTTTGTTTGCACTAAATGCACTATTATGTTTCCCTGATCTGCTTTTGGAAATACTTGGTGAACCAGGGCAGAGTGTTGTCTGTGTGTTGGCCTTTATCCAGCTCAAACACCCAGCAGTCACATGTGTAGGGGTTATCATCCTGGTTTGAACTTTGTTCTGGCTTTTGGATGTGTTAAATGCTCCAGGATCAGCATGACAGCAGTTAATGAAAGTACAGGTCATCAGTGTTTGTTTCTGAAGTGGAAACTGGCAGTAGGAGGGGAGATGTATTTCCTGTTACTTCATAATGTGGAAGCAGGGGATCTGCCTGGACTTTTGTGTTCTGCTCTTCAGAGCTGCTGGGCTTCTTTCAGCTGAATGAACTGGTGGAGGAGGGTGGGGAGGACCTACATGGCCTTTGATGTTTTGTGGTGCAAGTGTAGTTCAAGATGCTGTTCAGTGCAACACTGCAGCGAACTTCTGGATGCCTTGTGTAAGTGGTCCTCATGTTTGTATCATGGTTAGGTGGCATCTTCCAGTGGCATCAAAATAAGAGGGAAAAAGAAATTTTAACTTCTTTGGGTCACAGGCACTTCCTTGGGTTGTGTGTTTATGACTGGAGTATCTTGGGCATCCAAAGCAGTGTGGGCAGCAAGTGAGGGAGGGGATTCTATGCCTCTGCTCTGGTGTGACCCTACCTGCAGTGCTGCATCCAGCCCTGGGGTCCCCAGCGCAGGAAGGACATGGACCTGTTGGAGTGAGTCCAGAGGAGGAGGAGACCAAGATGATCAGAGAGATGGAGCACCTCTCCTATGAGGAAAGGCTGAGGGAACTGGGATTATTCAGCCTGGAAGAGTGAAGGCTTCAGGGTGACCTAATTGCCAGTACCTGAAGGGAGCCGATGAGAAAGATGGAGAGAGACTATTTACGAGGGCATGTAGTGACAGGAGACGGGGGAATGGCTTCAGATGGAGAAGACAGTAGGTTTAGATTAGATTATAGAAAAGAATTCTTTACTGTGAGGGTGGTGAGGCACTGGAACAGGCTGCCCGGAGAAATTTTGGCTGCCCCATCCCTGTGAATGTTCAGTGCCAGGCTGGATGGAGCGCTGAGTAACCTGGTCTAGTGGAAGGTGTCTCTACCCATGGAAGGGGTTTGGAACTAGATGATCTTTAAGGTCCCATCCAACCCAAATCATTCTATGATTCTATGAAATATAATGCTGTGATAGTGACAAAAAGTGTAATTTATCACAATACTCTAGTGTGTATAATGAAACAAAGGGATTACCGAATTGGAGAAAGTAAATTTACTAATTGATTGTTTCAGTTTGGTCCTAAAGGCCTGATTTGAACATGTTTGTATTATGAACAGACTACACTGTGTATCCAGAAGTACATTTTTGTGTATCATTAACATTAGCCATCTACATGTGGAGTCAGGCGACTACTCTCCAAATTTGTGCCTGTGTCCTGCCTTCATTTTCGTTATTCTTCCCTATTCCCCCAGTATTAAATTTGAAATTTCTTCAGGCATTCCAAACAGACAGGACTAGTTCTCTATTCAGTGAAAGGCTTTTGTCGTGACCCCCCTTGTTGATAACTAGAAAATGTTTGCAGACGTGTAAGAAAACTGTAAACAAGGTATCTGTGTCTTAGCTGCTACAGCTGCAGGTATGCTGACATTAGTAGAACAATTTGGTGAAAAACCTAACCAATACAATGATTTACAGTCCTTTTTCTCAGTAGATCTGTTACTTCTGGAGAGCTGGAGTTGTAGTGCTGGTATGGGAAGTTTTACTATTGACCAGCAAAGATCCTCAATATCACTTTTCCAGTAGTCATGTGGATTTTCTGGATTTTCTCATCTGTCTCTCAGTTAAAAAAAATAAGAAGAAAGGTAAATAAAAATCAGTGAGTCTGTTGCATTTCTCTTAGTTGGGCATTCCTGCTCTTGAATTAGCATTGCAAAATGCCTCTGTCATAAGATGAAGTGGCGCTTACAGGTCTGCACATGCTGGGTGTTTCTTTGTGTTTGTTTGGGTTTTTTTGTTTTTTTTTTTTTTTTTTGTTCCCATGGAGTTTGTACCATATGCAACCACTCAAAAAAACTCCCCATATTTGTTTTGGCTGTTGTGGCCCCTCAAAGTTTCTCATGGACTTTGGTCTTTTGGATAGAAAGGTAGAGGAGTTGCAACTGAACCATATTAGCAGGTCTTATAGGTTACTGGAGGTCTGGGGGACTGCAGTTGGTGAATCACAAACAGGATAGGCCTACAGCTCTAAAGCTTTAGCAGCACAGTGAATTGTGACTGAAACTGCCAATTCAAAAGTACAGCAGCCTCACTTGCTGAAGCTAATCATCTTTAAAGGCTTAATGTTCTTTGTTACGTAGCTTCTGACTGATCCTGTCTGAGATTTTCGTGCCAGCGTGGCCTTCATCTGTTCAGGACAGTAAGAAACAATACTGCTGTGATACTGTAATGTTTTTAACATGCAGGTAGTCCTAAATCATGGTGATAGACGGAGGAAGTACAAACCTACTGTGGCTGTATTTGTGGTCGGGCCTGTGCTGCTGAGCACCACTGATCTGCTTCATCTGCCTCTCCCTCCCTCCCCAAAGTCCAGAAGGTGTTAATTTTCTGATTGCTGTGGTCTGTGGCTCTTGATACTGCTTTGTGCTGCACACACTCAGAACAGCAATGGAACAGGTTGAAACAGCCTAGACCTTGAAGCTGCTTTTCACTGAATTTGTAGCGTGTGTATGTTTGTATCTTGTTCCTGTAAGTCACAGCAAAATGCTGCTTTAAATGGGCAGAGCAGAAAATGGTAGTCTGATTTTTGACTCCTGAATGTAGAGCCTAATGCTTAAGAAACCAATTTAGTTTGAAATATCACAGCTAATGTGTTAAAATGGAATTTCTCTCCCCCTGCTTCAGTAATAATTTTATTACAAACCCTGGACATGAGAAGAAATGTTAGTAAATGAAGGAAGAAATGCATTGAGGAACTCTTAGTGTAGGAATTATCCTTTGGTGCTAACTAGGTCTAGAAATGAGATTAAGGAAGAATTTTAAGACATATGCCTTAGTTGTCCGTGGGATCTTTCACACACCTTGCAGAGTTTTGCAACAATCCTAAAGAGCTTTTGTTTGTGAGGAGCAGAAGGAAAAGCATGAAGATTTGAAATGACACTTTGTCTTCAATACTTATTTCACTTATCCCAACATAAAAATGTTGTGTTTATATGATGTGATCTGGTAGGATAGTTGCTGGTGCCAGTACAATATATTAGGTTGCTCATTGTAGTTCTGAGGACCACATGTGGACCCCTTTTGTCTGTACAGTCTGCCACGGACCAGAGTTGTTAGAAACCGTTTTGATTTGCATCCCTAGGACTCATTCAGAATCCCCTGTGTCCTACAGAAATCAGCAAATATTTTTTTCCAGCTGTCATTGGCAAATGCATTCACTGAACATTTTAGGGTTTCCAGTATTTTGCTGCCTTATTTTCATATGTGGTAGATTGAATGAGGGCAGCTCCTTTGGTGTAGAGATGTTTTATTGACTTTTATGGTTTGGGTTGTCCTACAATTACAAAGCTACACTGCAGCACAAGTGAGATACAAGACTGGGATTCCTGACTCCTTCCTTCTGGTCTGTGTGGCAAATGAGCTGTGGATTATCCAAAATAAGGTTTGAGCAAATCAAAGTGTACTTGATTTGTCTTGTGACAGGCTCTTCTCTTTAATCAGAAAACTACTGACAGTCTTTCAGAAGCTTGCCATGTGATAACTGCTTCACAATACTCCTCTAATTATGTTTGCTTTTTAAATACTTTTGTGTTGAGTAGCTCTTGAGCATGCTGTTCTTGCAGGACTGAATTTGACATGTCAGACTATCTGTTACTGCTCTGTAACAACAGTGTATAGCTTTTATTTCAGGTGCTTGCAAGTTTTCTCATAGAGGTAGTGCTCCAAATACACAAAGTCAACCGTTCCCAAAGCTAAAAAGATTCTTCTCCTTATCCATATGAAACTACCTGTGAGAAGCAGAGCAATAGTAGCAGAATTTCAGGAACAGGCTTTGCCAGTTAGAGAGCCCACCATGAGTTGTAGCTGGATCCAAGGATACTGTGATCATTCCTGGTGGTTCTCCAGGGGAAAGAACAGACTTTTCAGGTATGCTAATAGATGGTTATCTTGTATTAAGGAGCCCAACAGTGAAATGTTTGCTCTCCTGGTGGATTTTTTTTTTTTTTTGAGTTTGTTGTTCCTTTTGGGCTTTGGTTTTGATGTAGAATGTCCAGCCAGAATAACTGTGTAGCTGTGTATCAGCTTGTGTCTCTCTCGTATGTGTATTTAAAACGAAGGTGTTTAGATTACGATGGCACTTGGGAAGGCAGGGTGGTTTAAATCCCTATAGCTGAGCAAGACTGAACATGGTTGTGGTGAGACTGGAGACCAAAACCTGAGGGGACACTTTTATGTCTGGTGTTACTGTTGCTGTTTCCCTAGCTACAGAACTTGTTCAAGTAGTTCTTGTAATGCCTTTTCTTGGGTTTTAATCTTTCTGAGGGAGGAAAGGAGGAGAATACAATTATTTCAGTTCTCCAGAACAAGATGCTTTTGACAGTACGTCTTTTTTAATACTCTATTAGGTGCTTAAGGTGGGGAGATACTGCACTGTAGCTAAAACCCGTGCTGTCCTGTTACTGACTTAGCTGAGTAATCGCTGTACTGGTGGTCAGTCTCTTTCCCTCTCTTCATTTCAGCTTATGACTTTGAATTTATGGAAAGCCTGTGCCTCTCTCATGTTAGCCTGAGCTGTAGGTTTTCTTTTTCCCTTGAGTGTGGGAAGAAACAGGCTGCTGAAGGAGCCAGACGGAAAGGTATAATTTTGGGAAATATGTGTGTTACATTGTCTAACAACTCTGCCACTCCCATATCTGTTGAAATGTGGGGTTCAGTTTTATTACTTAGGTTACTTTCAGGGTGCTCTTCACTGCTCGAGTGACTCTTATCTCATAGTTAATTTGTATGTTTTGGTAAGTATTTGTTAAAGTTTCTGTTTTGTAGCTGGAATACATCTAATTTAAAACTTGCGAGAAAGCAAGGGATATTGCATTAGGGAAGACATAGCTTTGTTTTCCTAAAGGAAAAGATCAAAGAGGAGGGAGACAACTAAAAAAAATAGTATCCTCCCTTCTCCCCCTTACCAGTCATCAAGATCAGGCTCTTTTTTATTTTTTTAAATAAATCTGTAGCAATTGCCCAGCCTTCCTAATGTACTTTTACATGCTTTCAGGAATATATGAATACATATCCTACTTTTCCTCTGTGACCATTCCTGTCACCTGTTAGAGAACTTTAAAAAAGGAGAAAGGATCCAGAGTAATTCCTAGTTTATTTCTAATAAACAAAGTGTTTATTTTTCTAAAGGCCTGTGATGTCCTGAAGAAATATTTTTAAAAAACAAACCTAAGTACATATTTTTCCTTAACAGCCTATGATTTTTCTTCCTCAGAGATCAGTATTTTCCGTGTGGCAGTCTTGTCACCTCTGTTTTGAAAGACACAGGCTTGGTCGCTTGAGACTGAGTCCCTTCTTTTGCTTCAAACAAGGGATCAGAGAGTTTTTAAGCACCACCTCTTTTGTGCAATCCACAGAAAACTGTTTAAATCTGGTTATTATTTTTATAACAGTTTACATAAGAGCCCTTTTCACTGAAATGTCAGCCAAGCAAGTTGCTTTCTTGTTGATTTGTACTCTAAATGTATAAACTTAACCACATGGCACTTGGGTAAGTTGAATGATTATTTTGACTGCTAATATTTTCAATTTTTGGGGTTTTTTTTGTTTTTTTGTTTTTTTATGGTAATGTGTGTTGTGATAGAGGGCGGGACAAACAGAGGACAACTACTTAGTCTTCCCTCTAAGTCTGATAAAATCTAGACCTGGTCAAGCAATTATACTCTGGAGTTGCCATGATAATTCACATGTGGTGGCTTTTTCAAATTTTTGTTTTGTTTGGTGTTTGTTATTAGTTCAATACTTTCATTTCTTCCATCATCTCAGTTTTCTGCTTGCTTCCAAGCTTGATCTATGAATAAATAATCAGATATAAAAGGCATGTGCATTTTAAGTTCTGTGAGCGGGCAGGACAGTTTGTACCAGTGAGTGCTGAAGCTGAGCTATAAAGCCAGTCCAGCTGGGGTGCAGAACAACAGGGTTTGTCCTCACAGAACAGTTCAGCGTAGGTGTGCATGTCCCTTCCCTGGATTGTACAGATGCAGAGCTTTCACTGCTGAAAGCTGAAGCTTTTCCTTCAGATTGTTGTGTAATTCATCATCCTATATTTATGTATATAATTTGATATATTTATCATTCCCCAGATTTGGAATTTGGGGTTCTTCTGTGAGTATACTACATTTAACGGTGTGCCCAGGTGGCCAAGAAGGCCGATGGCATCCTGGCCTGTATCAGCAATAGTGTGACCAGCAGCAGAACCAGGGCAGGGATTGTCCCCCTGTACTGGGCACTGGTAAGGCTGTACCTTGAATCCTGTATTCATTTTGGGGCCTCTCCTGACAAGAAGGACATTGAGGTGCTGGAGTGTGTCCAGAGAAGGAGGTGGAGAAGGGTCTGGAGCACAGGTCAGATGAGCAGCAGCTGAGGGAGCTGGGGATTTTCAGCCTCGAGAAACGGAGGCTCAAGGGGGACCTTACCCTTTTTATAACTCCCTGGAAGGAGGCTGTAGCCAGGTAGGGATTGGTCTCTTCTCCCAAGGAACAAACAACAGGACAAGAGGAAACTGCCTCAGGTTGAACCAGGGGAGGGTTAGGTTGGATATTAGGAAAAAATTCTTCACTCAGAGGGTTGTCAAGCACTGGAACAGGCTGCCCAGGGAAGTGGCAGAGTCACCATCCCTGGAGGTGTTTAAAAGATGTGTAGATTTGGCACTCAGGAACATGTTGAGTGGTGGACTTGGAAGTGTTAGGTTTTGGTTGGACTCAATCTTTAAGGGTATTTTCCAACCGAAATGATTCTATGACTCTGTAACACAGATTGTCACAGTCCAAGCTTCTTGTTTTAGCTGTTAGGCTGGCAAAATGTTTTGGGGTTTTTTTCCTTCATTTTGTCTTGTTCTAGAGAAGGCAACCTATGTCTGGTTTATTAAACTGACAACATTTGTTGGCAGTCATGGGTTGCGTTAGTCTTCTGCTCTGGTTTTGTCTGCTGCTCACTTGTTCTGACGAGCAGTTAAAGCTACAAATGTGTTTGGTGTGTCTGGGCTACCAGGGCAGGGTTGTGGAGCCTTAGGCTGATGATAAGCGGGGACAGTGTTAGAATATGAACTGTTGTTGGTGGGTCCAGGGAAGAGAGATAAAGGAAAAATCAATACTTCCTGTTTTACAAACAAATCATCCCAAGCTTAGTAATGCCTCAGCTCCAGAAATGGCAGTGGAAACTTCAAAAATCCAAACACTTTAGAAAACACTTTTCTATTTGGAAACGCTGGCTCGCTCTTTCCCCCTCAGCTTCCACCAAGGAAACTCAAACATGACTGAACCAAGTCCTGAGCTTCTGTATTCCTACTCTGTTATAGAAAGTGTTCCTCATGTCACCAGGGTGGGGAGAATAGTCACTTCCACTTCAGGAAATACACACAGGAGTTTCTAAGGGAGATTGTGAACTCTTTAATGGTATTGCTTGTCTTAGGCAAGAAACTGCTTTATCTACTCTCTTGTGAGTACATCTGATGGCAGAAATGCCCAATGCATAGTGAGGGAACAATCAAAAAGTTACTTAAATCAAAAAGGCTTTCACTCAGAAACTTTACGTTACACTTGTTTAGAAACAAAACCAGCTCAACTTTTCCCTCAAACCATAATAGTATATTTAAGCTAATTCTTATGTCAAAGCATAAAGGATGTAAATAATATAAAAAAGATTCTTACTGTGTTGTATACTAGAAGTGTTCCTTTTGTTTGAAAATGGAATGACATATGGACCTGCATTAGAAGACGAAAACATTTTTTTGTTTCCTTCTGTGTAGAATTGCAAGATGTTTCTTTCATGCCTTGCACTTCTCATGAGAATGTGGTGGTTGCTCTTGCCTATCCCTAATTGCTTTTGCTCGATTATTTTGTTTTTTGATCATTTAGTGATCTTTGATTCAGGAACCAATTGCCACTGATATCTAGGTTGGAAACTCGTTTTGGAGGAATGCTCTGAAATCCCAAAGCAGTGAGGCTTTCACACACTTGTGTGCCAGAAGCTTTAAGGTCAAAAGTTTTTTCCCCCAGTCAGAGTCAGTGAGTTTTACAGCGTGTCACTTTTGAAATACACATTTCTAGCCTACATTTGATTCATTGGCCTCTTGTAAAGTTTCTAATCTGGAACTGTCAGAGGGATTACAGGATTTCTTTGCACACAGAGTCCAACTATTGCACAACTACCCAGACCAAAGATGAGTGAAGTTTCTCTTTTGGCATGTACCACACCACATGGTTGGCTATTTAAATCAGTATTTCCTGGTAAGCTCTCTTAGCAGTTATTGGTGGCAGAAGCAATAACTTTCTTCTTTTGCCCAGCCAGATAAATTGCAATAATTGGAGAAGCTGGCAGGTGAAATGATGCTGGAGCATCTGGGCTTTCTCTAGCAATAATTTTTAAAAGAGCAAGAGAATGGGGAAATGGGAGTGTAAAACTCATCCTTTACTTTAAAGTTTTATGTATTTTGGTGCTTTTGGCAATTTTTATTTGTTTGAAGGAATCTTGTATTCCCAATAAGGGTGTTGAAATATTCTGTGGTATTCATGTAAGGTTTTGGCCTGACCTAATTAGAAGCTTCAGTTTTAATATGTTTTAGTCAGAAGCAGCTCATATGAGAGTGTCAGAAAAGTTTTTTTGCCTCACAACTGTTGTGTCACTTTGCACTCAAAGTCCCTATTTGACAGTTTTGGAAAGGTGTGGAATAAAACTTTTTTTTCCTTTTTTTTAAATTTGGGTGTCTATTTAAGTTACCCATTGCTATGCTGTCTGCTGCCTTTTCTGGAAACTGTATATGACATAAGTACAGGCGGTCCTCTGCACCACAGTTGCTGCCAGCTGTTTTCTCTGTCAAAACTTGGATTCATTTCACTTCTGTGCCAAGCTGCAGCAGAGTTATTCTTGAACTCTTCCATCTTTGAGGGCCTGTCATGATCATTCTGTCCTTGATGCTAAAGATCCAACTTTTACTAAATAAGTAAATAAGTAGCCCAAGGATTGGGCACTTGGTCATTATGTGTTGGATTATAGATCTCATCTGCTCATTTATCAGATTTCTCTTTGTGTTTTCCTGTGTGCTCTCCCACTTGAATCCTGTTGCACTTGGGAAAATAAAGCTGTGCTGTCTAAGGTCTTTGCCTACTGGAAGAATTTTGCTTGCTGTTCATGACTCATGAGCAGAGGAATTGGTGAAAATGTAACTTTATTTTCTGAGCCTTTTATGGGCTTCCTGGTGATGAAGTATTTGGTAGCTATTTCATATAACACCCTAATTATAGCTGTGCACTTGTGCTGGATGCATGTTTGGACATGTTTTCTCGTGGAGAAATCACAGTATCTTGCAAGTTTGATCTCCTTGTGGGTTTTTCTCTACATATGCAACTATTTAGGTAGTAATTTCATACAAGTGACAGAGCTTTGAGATAGCTGCCATTTTGGACGGAGAAAAAATTGTGAATGATATTTTTTCCCCACAAAGGTATTTAATGTTTAATATTGACATTTCTGCAAAAAAAAGGTCTTGCTGGAAATATTTATTGGATGTGAACTCTCTGGGATGATGTTCCTGCCCAGTGACAGCAGATATGGCATGTGACAAACCTGCAAGCTGGTGGGTTTGCTGTGACCTTCCACAGCCTGAGCTGTGCTTCCCTTCCAGCTTTCCCACACAGATGAAGTTTTGGTCACATATGTGCTTTCTATGACAAAAGACTTCAAGGAATGAAGTCAATCCTGTTTCTTGGAAGGGGGAAATCTCCATGCCTTGGTGGTGGGTCAGGACCTCTGCTGGGTTGATGTCACAACTTGACTGCTGTGAGCAAATTTTGCTGACTGAAGAAAGTAGATGCGTCCTGTCAGTTATTTGGATTTGGAAAAGTGCTTTGAATTCTGAGATTATTTCATTTAAGATGAATTGCAGGGGTTAATGCTTCACTGCCCATATTCACAGTGTAGATTTGATTATGTGGGGTTGTCCCCCAGCCACAAACCTCTTTTATAAATGGCAAAGTTTAGCTTCTGACCAACAGTGAATTGACATTTTTCTTTTGCAATCCAAACAGTATTTCAACACAATATATTCTTTTTTATGTAAACATTATCTTATTGTCTGGGAAATAAGTCTGGGAATGAAAGCAATGCTCCAGAATTTAAACAGTCAGAATGCTGATGTTGGATAAGTATCTGTAAAATAAACACATTTTTTTCCTCTAAGTACTTTATTTCTTTCACAAAGTCTCCCAGTCAAGAATGTTTTCAGTTAACTGGCACAATTTTTCATCCTTAAGCAGTATGGTCTTCTGATTTATTTGCTACTGAACAGCAGAAATGCATGAAGGCCCTCAAATCTGTGGTGTTAGACAAGAATTTTAATTGAAGAATAAAACATCTGGAAATCAATGCTCTGTTTAGTGATCGGAGTTGTCCTATAAATGTAGTCAGTTTTAAATTTCTACTTCAAAATTTGCTACTGGAAGTGTAATCTCACCTTCTGAATACATACGTCTTCACATTAGTACTACTAAAATCCTGATCTCTGAGAAGTAATTTTTTCATCTCACATTTTCTAATGCACTTTTGGAAGGCAATCCCCAGGTCTATGCTAGCTGAAGAGCTGCAGATATTGTAGGAAGTTTTACCAGGGAAAGCTTTGATTGTACAAGTATTTGATATTGTGTATTCCAACATTGCTTCTGAATTGATGAAGAGTCTGCTTTTGGGGACAGAGTATAGAACAGTGGTGTCGCTCTTGCTCTCGTTTGGCACAGTATGGCAAAGAGAAACCTTTGCAGCAAATCCTAAACTGCAGGTTTTTGTCTCTGGGAACTGTGTAAATTTGGTGGGATGCCCTCATAGTTTTCTTTATTGCAGGTTTGTTTTTCCTTAGTCCTTGGTTTCTAATTTATTATTTCTTTTGTTCTGTTTTATTTTAAGAGACACAGAATTTGTAAGGATTGGAAAGATGGGTCTGATTCCTTTGAAGATAGATTATCTTTGTGGTGCTCCACAGGAACTTCCATCAGAGTTGCAAGCCCCTTCAGGAGAGCCTTTGGGATAGAGGTCTTTTGTCAGGGTGGTTGCAGGAATATTTCTCCATCACAGAAGTGATGAATTTATCAGCAGAGTTGTAGGACCAGGATTTTTGATTCTCTTTTGGTTTCTTAATGTAACTTATGCTGTGTTCCTGAAAAGCAGAACTGAAAGGTGTAGTCACTGTCTGAGCTGGCAGAGGGGTGGGGGCACTTTCTCGTAAGAGCTGTTGGAGATACTTCAGGAGAACTTTAATCTCTGCTGAGATACTAAATGTGCTTTTTTGCCTAATGCCTGTGATGCAAAGAGGAAAATGCCCTTGGCAGGGTGGATTAGGGCTGCTGGCAGATTTCAAAGGTCCAACTAAAAAGGCAAGTAACCAGAGCCCAGGGAGGTGTGGTGCAGCCGAGGGACAATAACAACAGGACTTGGCACTTTTCTCATTCTCTCATAAGATGGTATTTATTTCATATATGGTATTTAACATGTTAATTACATGTTTCTTGATGTGGAGGAATATGGAGTCTGTGCCCTTGTACATGCAAGGGTCGAAAGAGGAGAAATGAGTCCAGTCTGTTTTCACTGATAGAAGTTGTAGAACTAGAGAAGGAAGATAAGATATGTATTTTATGTGATTATGCTGTGTACTTTCTATAGGAGAAAACAATGGTTGGAGGTTAGGGCATCTAAAAAATGTTGCATATTTATGAAAAAAAGAGTTTACTCTGCTGACATCTGAAAGATTTCTTAAGATGCGTGTTTTGATTGCTGTGGGGAATAGTGGCGTTTAGACCATGAGATTATGCATTTGAAAGAAAGAAAATCATAAAATGTCACAGAAGTAACCTATGAAGTAGAAATCTTGCAAGAATTGAGTTCTCTCTTTTAAGAAGAGGGGAGGTTAGAATTTTTCTTGTGCTACTCAGTGTGACTTGTTCAGACTAAATAGCCTGGTTTTACTTGTCCCAGAATTACACCACAATTAATGACCCCAGCATGCAGTAGAACTGGTAATAGGGAATGTCCAACGCTGTGGAAGAAACATTTGGGACCAGTAAGTTCCTAACAGAGGTACTGTTTTGAAGAATGGTATTCATTGCCCCAGTAATAGAAACTAACAATATTAATTGTTCTCTTTTTATTAGATTGAACACTAAAAAGATGTTTTTGATTTTTTGGCTTCTAAGTTGTCATTAGTTGGGAGAGTCATGACAAAATCTGAACTTCAGTGTAGGAGAAGAATTACATTGGGGTTCTTATCTATGTCAAGTTAAGAAGAAGAATTCCATTAATGATTAAGATTGCTAAAATTCTTATTGATCTCTTGTATTTACATATAAATTACCTTAGAGTTGTTTGTTTTTCATTTTACTCTTGCAATTTCCTTTTTTTCTGCTTGATGCAAAGTGTTCGGTTGCATGTGATGTTTTTCTTTTCTTCAACTTGCAAAAATCTCTTCCATGTTAAAATTTGAAAGACTTTTCCTAAAACATTGCTGCTGCCATTCCTCTTTATTGTTGTATTTTGAAAATATAAACTCTCATTTATGTACCTGGAAAAATTTCTGAGAATTTTGCCAAAATAGTAAAGCAGTTTGTTACTTTGGAACAATTGATGCGGAGTTTCCTCAGACCTGAGCATATGAATGAGGAGAGGGTGAAGCTGTCGCCAGCTGGAGAGGTGCCTTTGGGCCAGCAGGAGCAGGATGCTAGTTGGATTAAACTGAAATGGTGAGAGGTTGAGGTTTTACTTATTTGTTTTAAAGGTGTGGGATGGACAAAATGTACTGTATTATGCAGGGGAGGTGGGGGAAGGGAAGCTGAACCACTTGACAAGTCAGTAATATGTTGCTTTTTAATCCTCATAGCCAAATTCGCTAAGCTTTCAGAAACTGGTGAGCTGCCATGGGTGATGTGACATGGTTAAAATGGAACTCCAGAAACTTCTTAGACTTTGATCTTGATTTCCATTCAGATTTTGGATGGGAATGAGTGACTTTGTTTTAGCTTCATTGTAAATTTTTTTGTTTTGATGGCTCTTTCGATGTATTTATCAGATGAAAATGAGTAGTAAAAGTTTATTTGGTTTTAGGGAGTTGGAATGTGTACTGCTCTTAGGAAGTCTGCCACATGGCTTGCATCTGCTAAGTTACTAAGCAAATCCTGTTTATCCACCTTACTAAAGGTGACTAAATCCTGTTCGTGTTCTCAGTGTTGTGGATTATATTAGATTTATTGTTCACATTGCAAAAGGGGACACAGAAGAGGCACACAGAGTTGCTTTTAAAGTGTTGAGATGGTGCATTTTTTGTATAAAACGTCATATGAGTCCCTTCTGCATCTCTTGGACAAACTATTTTAAGTGCTTCATTCCTCTGAAGCTGCTTTGTTGGCTCTTGCAAGGAGATTGATGCCTGGGAAGAAGAGGGGAGAGGCCAGCTCTGGCTCAGCTTGTTCTTGCCTGTTTCACGATGGTCTGTGTCTTGCCTGATCTCGGCTCACTGCACAGAAAATACCTTAAGAAATTTAATATTAGTCCTTAAAGTAGCTTGAAGATGAGCTTGATAGTTAAATCTACGTGTTTGTTAACTTTTTAGCTTTTTGGGGAGGATGTTGTTCAACGAAGCCAGAGCAGTTTTAATCCATATTAAATAAAGCTGCTAGAAATCTTTCATTCCTGGAGTATATCTGTTAAGAGTCGTTGAAATTTGTAGTTAGGGATGAAGAATGGTGATGTAATTCCAGTCCTTCTTAAAAGCTTGATGCAGAAATGTGTATATTGTTGTAGAAAAATATTAACACTCTTACAAAAGGGTGTAATTGTTCTCCCTTCCAAAAGAGATCCAGAATAGCCTTAGGAAGCAGTATTGTCTGGCTTTGTGCAAGACTTTTAGTTTGTGTGGCTAGCACTGAGATTAGTGCTGATCTTAAAGGGAATCATTGGATTCCGGTGCTGTTAAGTGAGGCTTGGCCACCACCCCGCAACTAATGGTGTCTTGTTGGCTCAGCTCGACTCAGATAAGGAACAAAAGTATTTTCTTTCAAATCCAAATGGAAAAAATATTGAGATGTTTGTGTGGAGCACTGGCAGCGCATCTGGCACCGGACAAACTCACAGGAGCACCTGTTACCAAGGTTTTTCAGAGCCAAGTGAGGGAGCAGGCAGCTGCTCCTGTCTCTTTTGCTGTATTTTTAAGTAGTTGCATTCAAATATGAAAGAAATACAGTGTACTGATATGAACAATGCCAAAGAGAAAATTATAAGCCCTGGTGTCCTTGTGTCCCTCCCTTCTCTCCTTGGAAATGTCTTCAGCCTTTTGGTCAAAACATTTAGCAGATGCTTGGTTTCTTTTAATGTTTTAGAAGGTGAATCTTTGGAATGACTCTGCCTTATGGGTTTGCCAGAATTTCGTTGTATTCAGTGGTGTTAGTGTTTGGTTGGTATTTAAAGCACTCTTTGATCTTGAATGCCCAGTTCCTCCCATTCAATGATAACAGCAGCTTGTAACAAGCAAGCTATTGCTTTTTCCTTTATCTTTCAGTTTGGTGTTACTTTGTAAAATGTGGAGATTGAAGGGAATAAAATAGTTACTCTTCAGTAGGGCACAGCATTATTCACGTAACCAGCGTAACTGGTCATGCTGTTTGATGCATAATTGTACTCAAGTGCTGTCCTATTCTAGTGTTTGTAGCTGCAATCCGTACGGGTTTACAGTCTGCTATATAACACATCCTGGTCTTGCAGGCTCTCATGCTGGTGTGGAACAATGCTGGGATGTATCTGTCAGTGCCAGACCAATTATTTTGCTGTAGTAAAGGTCTTCGGACTCATCGTGGGAGAAAGCCAAGTTACATTTATTAAATTTCTAACTTAATGCTCAGTATTTAAATTATAGCACAATAGTGAGAGACTATAGTGCTTACGATGATATCAACATCAGGTTTGTTTTTATAAATGCTTATAATTGGGTGAACTTCTGTGTATTTACTGTAGGACATGTGGAATGTATTCAGAGCATTTTCATGTTGTTTGTCCCACAGTGGAAGGTTTGACTGCAGGTGGCCTCAGGTATCTCACTCTGCCTATGGTTTGTCAGGTGGCAAGAAAACACACCTCAAGGCTGTTACCTCTTTTTTTCTGTGTGTGTCCAGCCACCATCATTGTAATTTTTCCTGGGCTGTAGCAGTAAAGAAATCAGTATTCTTGCTCTGACCTTCTGATGAAGTTTTTATCCACTACTACTTGATACTTGGTTTTGATTTTGCTCCAGTGACTTCTGACCTTTGTTGAAAGTGCCAAGTTCTTAAAACCCATCAGAAAATCTCTCCTGTTTTCTTCCAGGTGTTGATTCAATAGTCAGGTATCTGGAACTTTTCTTGACCATCAGGTCGTTCTCTGACCCAAATCCCTAAGTCCCTCACACTCACTGATGGTTTCCAATATTTCCTGTAATGGTTCTTAAAAGTTTCAGAAATTATTTGTGGGAACATGTTGCAAAAATATAATGTCTCTTCATGGTTTTAACAAGGAACTCTGCGAATCTAGCTTTGTGTTAAAAGGTTACTGCTTCCAACAACACAGTCAGTCCTTGGGTCAGTAATTTCCAATCCCTGAGCAGATTCAGTAATGAGAAATGCACAAATGTGGGTTTCTGATCCTGTGAGAAGCTGAGTGTTTTAATTCAGCCCTTTGTCAAGCTGCCTAAAGATGTTGGACTTTGCCAGGAAGGAATCTGGGTGTGGGCATAGGTTTTGTTTGCTGTCGCTGTCACAAGAGAGGTGGCAGTTTGACAGCACTCTAGAACTCATATACTCACTAATATTGTACCTTTTTAGTCTGTGGAGGGAAGTGGGGAGTTGTGTGCATGTGGTGCTGCATGAGTCTCTTAACTTAACTAACAATGTACCTTGCTCAACATTATTTGAATGTTTCACCTTTACAAGTGGGAGAAAACATAATAAACAATTCCTTCCTCTAGTGTGGGGCTGGCTCTCATATGACAGGGCTTTGGGAAGGGATTATCAGATTCAAGAAAATTTAATAGGTTTGGGAGAGTGTGTGTTGTTGGAACCATTCTCCCATAAATAAACTCTCTTCAGCCTTGTGTTGTGACCTGGCTCACAGATTAGTGTAACATTAGATGGTTTAGAACTTTTGTTATTTTCCATATTTAAGCCTTTCACAGCCAACAGAACTTGTTTCTTTCGCTGTCTGCTTTATGTTCAGCCCACAAGGCATTTGAATTAAAACACCCGTGTTTCCTTTCGCATGGGAATTATGTTACTGCTTCCTTCAACCTTCTTATCCTTGTTATTTCAACCCTGTGCAGTATCCTGCTGCATCATGTTTTGGAGGGTGCATACACACGTTTAGGAGGGAACAGCTCTGTTACACAATGGGTGAGGAGAAGACTAATGAGAAGTGGGTGAAAAAAAAGGAAAAGGAGCAAAAAGCATTTTTTTTTTCATTTTAGACTGTGTTTTGCTGTTTGTAGAGTATTTGATGTAACCTTTTAAGTGGTTGAGTTGAACTTTCAGTATGTGAGGTTGTACTATGACGTGTGATAAAATACATGATAAAATACGTGTTGGATGCAGGACCGATAACACTGGGTGATTTTTTTTGTTTGTTGTTGGTTAAAAGAACCCAAACCCAGAGGGAAAAAACCCCAAACCAAATTCCTCCCCTCTAAAACTAGAACAAAAAGCCCAAGCTAGTGATCTTTTAGTGCCAGTTAATATTAAGGAGCAAAATGCTTAGCTGGCCTGTTAAAAGAGTTGCTCTTAGCCCTTCAGAACTGCATGTGATAAGAAAAAGATTATAGATTAACTAAGTATTTTAAATTGTCCTTAACTTTGGCTGACAACAAAAATGTGAGTGAAACCTTTACTACTGGGTAGAGGTGTACCAGGACATGCATCCTTTTTTTCTTCCACTGAGCAATTTCCTCCTTCCAGAACCTGTGACATTCTCAACCTGCACGTGTCAGCACAACAGAAAAGTGTGTGCACAGTGTTTATTTACAGCTTTATGAATTTAATAAGGGTTTATCATGATGATATTGTGATTGAATATGGAGTCTGATTGCTTCCTGAGGAATGCAAGAGTGCAGCCTCCAACCCCAAATTGATAGTGGGTAAAATTTGGGTTGCTGGAAGTGTTTTAGAGCTATTATAAAACAGCTATAATATAAAATTAATTTTAATGCTGTGTATTTAACTTATCTTTTGTCAGATTTTAAGTCCATGGAATTTCTAGTTCAAGTGCAACAATTCTTTTGTATTTGATTTATGTATATTTATGTATAAAAGTTTCACTAGCGGAGCTATCTATGTGTAGTACCTGACAATTCTAAGATGTGTATTTATGCTGAATATGAGTGAATTTAGATTAGCAGAGCAAAATAACTAGTACAACTTACACTCAATGTTGTGCCCTTAACTTCTGCAGTTACAGATCTGTTTGTATGGCCTGTGCCCTAAATTGAAGTGTAAGGATAGATGTAATACTATACACATGATCACATGTACTTTCTACTATATAGCCTTGCATAAAGAAATTTGTGTGACAAATTCCTTATCAGAAGAGGGTTAGACAACACTGAATGTCCAGTTATGTCCTTAGGCAGACCTGTGTTAAGAGTTTCCTGTAAAAGTTGATTGTCCTAGGCAGAGAGATCTTCTGGCCTACTTAAAATGACTGCTTAACCCTTCAACCTGTGCTTTTTTTCTTGCAGACCTTTCAGCAGCCCAGAGAAAATTTGCCCATTCTCTGAGAGACTTTAAATTTGAATTCATTGGTGATGCAGAGACAGATGATGAAAGATACATAGGTAGGTAAGAAGTGACTCTAAGTGGCTTTATTTTGTCATGCCATCCTGCAACATGATTAAACTTTTCTTATTGCTTTGTATTACAGATGCATCACTTCACGAGTTTTCAAACTTTTTAAAAAATCTTGAAGAACAAAGAGAAATTTTGGTGAGTTGCAATAAATGGTTTAAAAAGCTGTGCGTAGCAAAAAAATCAACATTGAGTGAAGTTGCTTTTACTGCTTTGGTAATCACCAAGATGTTGATATCACCACCTTAACTGTGGGAGCTCTCATTGTGCAGCCTCTGGTTCTGTAGTCTAGGGTTACAGACAACAACTAGTTCTCATTAAAGAAGAAATCTGTGTGGTAGGGTTGGATGAATATGAGTTGGTTTAAAATAGTCATGCCCGGATTAATTATGGCTGGGTGAATGGAAAACCACCATAAGTTTGTTTACCATTTCTAGTAAAAAGGAAGATGAAAGCGTTAATGCTGCAGCAGGGGACACTCAGTTCTGGCAGTTGGCCAGCTTTGGATCCAGGATCTCTGTAGCTCCAGCTTCAATGCTTATGTGGATCTGGGATGCAAGCTGTTGTGTTGATGTAGTAGCAGACTTAAAAACCTTTACCTTGTATTTGAGCTTTGTGGTGAGGGGCTGGAGCTGCGAACAGTTGCTCTGTTGTGTAGAAGTTCTCTGTTCTTCGTTCTGTTGCCTGTGATTGCTTGGGGTGTAAATAGTGAAATATGGCTCATGTTGGCTGCACACAGGCCAGGGGCTGAGAGCTCTGCAGAACACCTTGCTGTTTGGGTTTTCGAACTTTTCCAGAAGATGGGGGGTTTCTTTCTGGATGGGTACCCTGGTTCTCCTCAGCAGCTGCATGCCCAGCTTTTGTTTCAGAGCAGGGATTCATAGAGCAGCTGTGTACCCAGTTTTCTTCTGACTCAGGTCAGGCTCTGCATCTGGGAAACGTGCTTAGATCTGACTCGGTAGCAATTGCATTTCTCGGTATTTGTCACATGATTATATCTTTGCCTTCCTGGAAATCAGTGATCCCTTGGCATCACTGAGAGGAAGCTGAGACTAATCTGCTGTCTTCCCTGTTTCTTTCTGCCAGAAGCTGTGCCTGCAGTGCAGGAATATGTAGATAAGTGATAAAAGAACTTGTGAAAAATTCTTTTTTCCATGTTTCTCTCTCCAGTCCTGAGCCCAGTAATAGTCATGGTTCCTTGTATGTGTTGTGTTCTGTTCTGGTATGCTGTTCTGATCTGGAACCACATCTGGGTCTGAATTAGGGTTAGCATGGTTTTTCACACTTTCCTAAAAGCTGTCTTTGCATAGCAGAGAGAATTTTTCAGTGCCTTGAATTGTTCAAATTTTGAATTTGAAGTTTGCCAAATTGTAGGGATTGGCTCAAGTATGTTTCAGTACTTCTTTTGTTTTTCATAATTCTGCAGTATAGTCTTTACTCTGCTTTTTCTTGCCATCCATAGCTGTATTTTATTTTAATGAATTGCACAAACCTAATTAGTGAAAATCTTTACAAAGTTTTATAATGAAAAATACTTCATGAACTGCCACATTATTTTGATATCAGGCTTTTGAGAGATGACTTAAGAATTACATGGCACATTTCAGTGACTGTATCAATAGCTCTTCAGCAGGGATAGTATCACCACCACAGCAGGCTGTGTGGAATCCAGTGCTGTCTGTCTGGATTGTAAAACACTTCCATTGTTCAAACTGGATGCCATGGAACTGTATTAACTTACTTTTTTGGTATGGTGTCCACGCTTACACAGAAGGTGGTATCATACTGAAAGCTAACTAGTGTCAGTTTCTTGATAGGAAAAGGATGAAATGAAGTTTTTTATTATAGCCGTGACTGATGAAAAACAGGGAGTATAAATTGTTACGGGGAAAATATTTGATACCAGACAGAAACAATATATTCTCTGAGTTACCAGATGCGTGGCCTTTTCATTGCATCTGTAGTCTAGCAACTATTAAGTATCATTTCTGGAGTGAGTTTATGTAACAATGCCCATAAGTCTCTGAGAAAATAGTTGTGTGGTGACTGGAAAAGATAATTTCCAGCGTCTGCTGCTCTGACTTTTCTTTTTTTTTTTTTTGACTTCTCGGTGGATGTTTTAACAGTGGCATGAGCTCTAGAGATACTCCCATGGAGAATATTAGGGCATGTTGCATTCACAGATGTTTGGAATGAGGTCAGGGATCCAAAGACTTTCCATTAAGATGCAAAGTATATAGCAGGATTTTTTCCAAAAGCATTCAGTCTTTGTTAAGAATGCTCATTATGGAGCATTCTCCCCCTTACTATTTTGAAGATGACCAGAAGATTCTGGACTGCTCTTTTCAGTGTCAGTGCATAGTTAAATAGATGAATTTCAGTCACATAAAATAATATTAAAGAAAGTGTTGGATAGTTACAGGACTAAGGGCATTTCAGACACTGCTGTCCATTTTAGTTTTTTGGATATTTGAGAAAAGGGGTTTTTTTTTCACATTGTAAATGGAACAAATTTGCACTTAAAATATATTCTAGACTGAAATTAAATGCTCATCATCTACACTTCTCATGGTTTTCTGAAATTGTTTGTGGTAAATCCAGAGTCCATAAAACTTGCTGTCAGTGTTTACAATGAATTTACCTTTTTGATCATCATCCATCTGGTGAACATTTATTTGGAAGATATAATTTCATTCAGATGTTAGAGTCTTGTACTTCATGGTTTTACCATTTCTCCCATCTCCTTCAAAGGCTGCTGAAATCATATCCCAGGTGTCAAAGGATTTAGTTGTGTATGGAAAGGGGAGTCGGCAATAATCCAAACATTTCACTGAAATTATTACAGAGGGGTCAATACAAAACCAAATTACATTTTTCCATAGCACCGTAGCTTGGTGATGCTCCCCAGGGCAGATACAAAATAGCTCACCTTGTCCCTGAGAATATTCTGGAAAGTATTTTTTCATGTTGGGGGTGAATGGAGTCATATGACTTAGATTCTGCTCCTTTGGCACTGCAGAAGTGCTGTGGAAGTTCAGGGATGACAGGGAACTTGGCAAGGTGGTAGGAAAAGGTGGGGGTGAGCAAGGCCCAGCATGGTGATGCTCAGATGCTCTGTCCCACTACCCAGCTGTTCTCCTGCTTACCAGGCAGAGCAGCAAACCACCCTCCCAGCCCCAGTTCCCCTGACAGCAGAAAGGAGCTTTGATTCTTGTGAGGGACTCAGTACAAGAGACTGCACTGTCTGCCCTCGCTTGAGCTGTGGAGACAAGCAGAGAAGCTTTACCTGGTAGGTACCAGTTGCCTGTGGTTGTTAGTCCTTTCCTTCACACCTGCCTTTCTCCATCCCAGTCTTCTCCTAAATGACCAGCTTGCCCCTAATTAGTTTTCCCTGTTGATTCCAGTCTTGCTAAGTCATAACCAAATCTGCTAGCTCTTGTATTGTTCCCTCAGTAATCTCAGCAGTGCTTGGCACTCCTGATGTGGTCACCTTGGTGTGCTGGCTTTGAGTGCTTTCTCTCCCTGGAACTCCTCTGTCCTGCCCTTTATCTGCTTCTGGAGTTCACATGACCCTTGTCAAGTGATGGTCTAACCTATTCCTAAAAAGGTTCCAGGAACATGGATTTCTCTCTATTCTGGTGTTTATTCTTCATGTTTTTCACCTGATGTTCATACTGAGTCTCCTTTGCTGCAAGTTAAGCTGGGAAATTTTTGAGCATTTTTCTATGGTAGTCATGGAATAAAATTGATCACTTGTCCTTCATAGCAGTATTTTCATAGTTACCTTTTCCAAGTGGTGTTTAAATCTGTCTTTTCCCTTGTTCAGTTTAATTACATTGTGTTTAGACATCTCTTTTATGTTAGAATAACTGCTTTCTCCTCCTCTTCTTGCTTTTAAGTTGCTGCTATGTTTTCTCTTCTACCATCCTCTTGGACCTTGCTTGCCTCTCTCTTTGGTTTGCTTTGCTGACCTCCTAAGCTGTTCTGAAGCAAAACCCCTTCTGACTTGAATGCAATTAATACTTCAGTTGTGTAATGTAGGAATACCTCTAATTGCTCTCAAGGAATCCTTACTCCCCTTAACATCTGCTTTCCCCACTTTGTTAGGTAGTTTGCTATCATTTAACTGAGGTTTTTTCCTTTGTGGAGGTAATTAAAATCTGTTGTCTTACACTCCACTGTTGATTTAACACTCATTTCAGTACAATAATGGTTTAATAGCTTCCTTCCTCTCAGTTTTCAGATACATATGAGGAAACTTTTTTCCTTAGGGTTTTTTTTTGCTGTTGCCAAATAAAATATGTGTTTGTCTTCTTTCTAACTTTGCCCCTAAGTACTTGTCTATTTCCTTTTTAGTCCATCACATTTCTCTTTGTATAGGATTTCTGATACAATTATACTCACCTTACTATATTTCCTGTGATTTCCCAAGGCAATACAAACAAGCTGTTTTACTTTGATATGTTCTCTTCTATTTCCTGAAACATTTTTTGCACACTTCTATCCCTTCAGATGTCTTAAGAGGAAAGGTACTATGCAGTTACACTTTTAAGTCCTTTTCCCCCTTTTTATTTTTTTTTTTTGCAAAAGAAAGGCTTGTTCTTGTGCCATGGGTATCTTTGCAATTTTGGCCTCTCAAATTCTTGTTCATTCTTTGTCAGTTTTACCAGCTTGGCAGAATCAAATCCAGATTAGCATCTCTCTGAAAAGCAGAGTTATTCCTGGCATATATCAGGAACACAAGAAATGATTTCTCTATGGATTTTTAAAGAAGTATCTCAGTGAAGTCACTCTTTTAGTCTTTTTTAAAAATTCTTCTTTAAAAAAAGAGTGGGAGAGGGTTTTTCAGTTTTGCTTTCACAAGTTAAGAGAAGTTGTTAAGGTTCAAAAGCATACACTCAAAAGGTTAAAGATATACTTTAAGTAATCTGTACAAATATGTACATTTGCTTATTTATTCTTGCTTAAACTACCTCTTACGATTAGATATTGAAGTGCATGAGTATTTATTTCACAGGTGAAGTGCTCACTTAACACACAGTGTTCCTGAGTAGCTTACTCTGTTACCTTTTGTCCGGTGACTTTTGTGTCTGGATTTGATTCAGCAGTTGACTCTACTGTGAAGATGGTGGTATTAATTTTTCTAAGCTTTTCTTTGGCACTCTATGTGTCGGTATTTAGGGGTTTGTAAATCTTAATCTATCTTGACAGTAATCTGAAGAAATCTGTGTGAAGGAGCAATCAGTTTACTCACTGATGTACAGTAAAAAAATACCCAATAGTCTTGGGTGTGTGATGCATTCAAGAACTGTTCAGTAGGAGTTCACGGTATTATGTAGTGCTCCATGTGTTCAGATCCTTTTAAGTCTGCTGACAATGCAGACTGCTAAATATATCTTCCAAGACAATGGAAAGGATGTAATTGTTGACCACTTCTGAAAAATTAGGCTGCGAACAGTGTATTGAACATCTCAGATGCAGAGATAAAGGCATGGGTGAAACAGAATGTCTCAGGAACAGCATTTAGTACTTAATTGCAGGATCTACATTCTTTTCTCTCCTGCACAATTTTTCCAATTGAATAAACCATTTTCCAGTTTTAGAAACAAGCAGAACAATTGCTGCCATATCTCATTTCCCAGCCTCCACTTTTCCTTTGCTGGGCATGAGACCAGATGACAATCATGTAATTATCAGAATATAGAACATGAATGTAGAACTATGAGTATTTCAGGCACATCTTGCTCTGTTTTTGTGATTTCTGACATTGAATGTTTCATTTATTTGTTTGGTTTTGAAAGCCTTCTGAAATAGCTTTGTGAGTTACATATGAACTTGTGCACATTAATCTATAAACCAAAGATGACTTGTCTGTACAATAGAAAAAAAAAAAGTGCAAAGCCGGGTCTGGGCGTGTTCCTCCCACCTCTGAGTGAACACAGCTGACAAGTTCTGTTACCACTGGCTTCTTCTTCCGGATAACTCTGTGGTCTCACATGCACCAACATAACTCACTAGATAATTTTCATTCTGTTAGTTCATCAATTGGAAATGTTTGGAATTTGCATTGTAAAACTGTCACCAGTTTGGATTTTGCTGGTTGTTAATAACACCACTGTTTCTTGTGGAGGAAAGCGCTGACAATTGAGCAATTCATTCTTGACTGAACACTGATGCTGTTGTTCGCTGTTGGATTCCTTGACTTTCAGTGGCGTCTTTTTCCTCAGTGGTGAGCTTTGCCATGCACCAAGAAAATGAGCATTGTGCAGTTTTCTTTTCTGAGCAGCCTTTTTGCTTGGTCATGATCATTGTATGACCACATACAACATCTATGGTGCAAGAACCAGACCAGTGTTCTGGTGTGTTGTGGTTTGCTATGGGAAGATCTTTCTTGGAGGAAAGATCAGGAAGCTTCCCTTCCCTGAAGATGGGGAAAGCTGATTTGTTGCAGTTTTTGAAAGTCTGTTTCTCTTTATTTTGTTTTCTTGCTTGTTATGATTATGGCTTTGTAGTATTTCTCTCTTTATGGTGGAATGTATTGCATAAGAATAAACTTATTCAGAAGACAGGACTGTTGAATAGCTTTCAGTAAGTAATCTTCACTAAAACCCACTGTCTATTTAATTATTTCTTTTAAAAAAGGAAATTATTTATTGTTTCCTTATGATACCAGTCTGATTTTGGAGGTCAGCAGTTTCGTGACAATAGAATCAATGCAGGCAGCATTTCAGAGCAGGGCACAGCATAGCAGATAGATCATAGGAGGCCCTTTTAGCTATCTGTCCTTTAGGTCAGTCATGAACTTCCAGGAAATGAATGGGAAATAACTTTTCACTAGAAGGGTGAACTCAGGAGTCCAGCTGTTGTATTTCCTGTAAGCCAAGGCTGCTGTTTTTGAAAGAATTACAAAGTGCAGAGCACAGGATTCTGCCTGTACTGATGTTTGTAAGGCAGTGGCTCAATGGTCTGGGAAATTCCCCTGGAACAGTTTGAGAAACTTCTTGTCTTCTTAGCAAACCCTGAGGGGTAGTTTTCTGGAACACCTAAGAGGGAGGTGATGTGTTTTGTTACAGATGCCTCCTGGTGCTTCAGTATTGCACAAAATATGTTGTCTCTAAGTCAGATGTGTCACCCGTCCACCTGGCTCTTTTGTTACCAGATGGCTTCCTCCACAGCAAATAAATCCACAGCCAGTGGATGTCACTTCTTTTTTAGAGCCTCTGGACACATGCAAAGACCCACAAGTATTAATGTGCTATGAGACCTCCGTAAAAATCCTTTAGTCTATATACTGCAGGCCTTCTAAAAACCAAAAAACTCCTATGTCTGTATTCCCAACATGTGGCTGAGGCCCTTTCATTATCTAAGATGGTAAAGCTACAGGGAAAGCTCTAGAGCAGGGAGAAAATGCAGACATGTTTACTAGAAGAGAACTTGATTTGAAAACAAAATAATGAGCCTTGGGTGTGGGTTGCACTGTCTGCAATCATCAGTGCTCCAACTAAATACAAAACCAGTGCTGAGGAGTGCTTAGAGAACACCTCTCTGCCTGTAGTTGGCTCTGCAGCTAAGTGGGGGCATGTGTAACTAGAGCAAATAGTATTCTCATGGGAAAAGAAAGAATAGAGATTCAGGCTTTGCAAGTAGCATCTGATTGTCTTCAGCAATGGAGTTGTATCTGCAAAGTTTCATAATACAGGCTTTGAGGTGTAGGTCTTAATGCTTTGAGAAATTTCAGTACCAAATCACTATGGGAAGCAGGAAAGCTTTTTAGAGAAAATAATGTTTCTATTTCCCTTCTCTCCAACATTGGAAGTATCAGAACTGGCTTTTTTATTAGGCTGAATGGTGCATTTTTTTAGGAAAGACACAGCTATATCCTCTGTAAGTAGAAGTGCAGCTGTAGTGATAAATTTCTTTACTGGAAAGTAAACTTCTTTATTTAGCAGCATTGTCAACTATTTTGTTACTGAATCACTGCTAGGTATGTCTTCCTTTCTGCCTTCTCTGTTGCACTCACTAAGGCAAAGCTTCCTTCCCAGATCTAGTTTCATTGACACTTGCTCAGTTTCATGAGCTTTGCCTTACTGACTTGGTGGCCTCCCTTGTCACTTTGTTGAGGGGAGAAACAATCCTGCCCCTGACTACAAATAAATCTTTCCAGCTGGTATGCTCAGAAACTAAACCCCTTCTTTTATGCAAGGCATCCAATCTACATTCCAGTTCCTGAGATGGGAATTGGGAACTCAGCACTCCATGTCTCTGTGCAGTCTGCAGGAAGGTGCATGTTTATAGCTTCATTTTTTTGTCTTAGAAAACCTATTTTTTTTTAATGGGAGAATGCTTTGATTCAGAATGGAGCAGAGTCAGGATACGTATTTACCTTGCTACCGGAGTTGTTGATGAGCAGTGTGTAATTTCCAGTGCTTCCAGTAAAGGCTGAGCTCCGAGAACATTTTTAGGAGGAAGGCTGGGAGGCCAGTGCTGCATTTGTCTCATAACAAACTTTGACAAACTTAGGTTGGTTTAACCTTTTTAGCCACTGAACTCTGGGGAGAGCTCTTGTGGGTTGCTACTCCCTTACAGGCCATGCAAGCAGCCTTCCTCCTCTGCAGTATAAGCCTGGTTGTGCCTGGAAAGGGAGCAGGAACTTAGAGGACCTGCTCCTGCCTACTGCAGGAGAAATCAAGAGGAGCATTGAATGCTGGTGCCTGATCTTGTCCATCAGGTTACAGTGCACAGGAGGAGGTGTTGGGGGAAGCAGTTTCTCCCTAAACTCCTCTACTCCCACCTTTTCTGGGAAGGGGAGAAGTGACAGTCTAAATGGAGTCATCTTGTGGGCTGGCACTGACTGCTCAGTGACCTGCTGGGTCTTGTTGGCTTGACAGAGGAAGTATCCCACAGCTGTGAATGAACTTGCTAGAGGATTTAGCCTGTGCCTTTGAGGGCTGCAGTAGGAAAGAGTGGTTGGGGCCTCTTAATCTACAGCTTTTACTTATTTATCTGGAGGAAATGGAGCTGGAAAAGGCAAGATTATCACTATTCTGTATAACTTCTCTGCCTGAGAAGTGGAGTTTTGTAAACACATCTGAAATAGAGAGAGACACACAAAGCTGACAGCATGCTTCAGGATGTTGGAAATGTTGGATGCTGTGATCTTCTGAGGTGGTGACGGCACTGATGATTTTATTGCTGCTGTTGCCAGGTTTATGTTCAAGTTAATTCTTTGACCTTTCTGTAGGTGCTGCAAACAGAGCAGGAATAGCGTAAGCAGTTTGAGACTGACTGCCCGCGACACGTGCGCACATTGGGTTAAACATTTCTTAAAGCATTCCTGAGACTTTGACATTCGTAAAGCTGGTTAAGATACTGTTACCTGAGACATGACCTCGTTAGATTGATTCACTTAGGACTTGCATGCCACAGTTTGCCTGCCAGATATAATTGAATATATATTTGTTTCACATAGGTTTGGATAGATCAGAGAGGTAAAGAAAGGGATTTTTAAATATCCTTTTAAATAGTACATTCCTGTCATAATCTGTCAGGATTGGAGAGGTAGAGGATGAAAATGAATGCAAGAGTCAAGACAGAAGTTGAAAAAGGAAGGAACATCTAGTTTCATATTAATGAACTTAAATGCCTAGTTTAACTTCCGCTGGAAAATTTACATTTTAACATGATTCTAGTTGTTAAGGAAGGTACAAGTGATAATTACAAATATATTCAAGCAATCCCTCGCTTGTTTTCTATTTGCTAATTTGTTATCTATGGTTTTAAAAAAAGTGGTTTTAAGTTTCCAAGTTATAAATAAGGTAAGAATGAATAGCAGTGTAAATAATGTTTTTTTTCTCTAAATAAGAATACATCTTTTTGTAACTTTTCATGACAAGCACTGGATTCTACATGCTGAAAACCAGCAGGAATGCCTCTCTATTTAATCTTGTATGGGATGTATTTTAATTATGAACTTTGTTTTTGTTTCCATCATTCAGAAGAGCATCTCTGTAATTCACTGTTGAACTTACCTGTCTTGTCTTTTAACATATGGCCTGGTATGAAGCTCCATGAGAATGACCACAGATCTGCAAAATCTCACTCCACTCAGAAGTAAACAAAGAGTCCTGTTATTTAACCCAGGCACAGAAAGCAAAGGGTGTGACAAATCATGAGTACCTTTACGGCAGGCACCTGGGGATGCATCTGTTAACAAAAGTTTAAGTTGTGCAAAATGAGAAATGTCTTTTTTGGAAGGAGGGGAAGCTTGTTTTTCATTTAATGAAAGCATTACTGGCATATCATCCCACTGGCAGCAGTGGAATCTGCTTGTTGGCAGTCACTGAAGAGAACATCCCATTTTGATTTAAAGATTATTTTCTGCTTCAAACAAATTCCTGTCGTGGTTCCCATGGTTAATACTGTGCAGGAGTAGCAGAGCAAGTGATTTACAGTCAGCCCTGCTGTTTTATGAAGCACAGCCTTTTATGCATATATTTTCCTTTTTTAAAAATTTTTCCTTTGTTATGTCAAGGTGCTATGGTTTTCTTTGACTTGGACTTTGTGTTCAGCATACATTCAATGCCTGTTGACCTTACACTTTTTTGTGTAAAAGTTCAAACAGCTAATAAGCAACTTGTCATTTGTTAATTATTTTTAACCCTCTAACCATGTGAGTGCCCAGTTACCACCTATAAATGCTTTGAAATGATTCCACTAACTGTGGTGCTCTACCTTGTGGCAGCTTATGTCATCCTCTCTGAGTTTTCCTCTGAGGAGCTTTCTCCTTTGCTTTGTTAGTAAACAGGAACCATGTAAAGTTTGCTAATGTAGGCAGACTGATTGTGTGGTTTCCATGCTCTCCAGTCTGACTTGAGAGTTCTTCCTTTTCCTGTTGTTCCCACCAAGGGTGCACTGAAGGGTGCTTTAAAATGTTTTTGGTGAAATCAGAAAATGGATGCAGAAAGTTTTGTGCTGAGAAGTTAGGATGTTTTGTGCTCTGAAGTTAGGATGTAGCTGTTACATGGATGACTGTGCAGCACCCAGTTTGGCCCAGACTTGCCAGCTATTTGGGTTTCCAGTTAGCTGCAGGTTAGGGTGCTGTGCTGGCCGTTTAGAAATGTGGGTTACTGTGGTTACAGTGGATTGGCAGGATGACTCCCACAGTAATCCCTCATGGCTCCGGGGATGGGTGGGAGCACACAGTGCTGTTCAGATTTGTGTTGTGCCAGAGCTCCAGTACATCCCATGTGTGTTTTATGATAAGAATTCTTCAGAAGTGTTCCAGAAAGTCGATTTAAGCCTGTGATGTTTTATCTGAAGATTTTCACCATAAAGGGAGGGGAAGAGAGAAAGGCTTCTGTTGTATGTCAGGGAGCTCTGCCTGAACTCTTGGCGTTTTAGCCCGGTGGCTGTGCTAAGCCCAGCCCTGGGCATGATTTACTCTGTGGGTCTGTCTTGAGACAGACCAAAAGGGTCCCACCTGCTCCCCCACATCTGCAGTGCTCTTGCCCTCTTTTCCGTGCTGTTGCTGTGTTCAAAAAGTTCGAGTCTTTCCTGAAATTTCAATTTTTATAAAAAAAAAATTCAAGTATTTTTTGAGCCAAATGGAACCATGCTCCATCTTCAGTGAAATTTCATGTGAATTAGCAGCTGTGCAGATCTAATAAGCTACAGTTTTCTGTCTTATGGTGGAATAGTGCCCTTTTTTCTCTTTAGTATGGCCATGAGGCTTTATATCATAAATGCACTGGTGGGTGCTCACCCAGTCATCTCAACCTCTTGTTTATTGACTTTGTACCTCTTGATTTTATAACTTAGCTTAACTTAAGGTCTTATTAATGTACTGAAATGTGTAAATATTTGGAGATTTATATCAATGCCTAATGGTGCACTAATTGTGTCTTAAAGATTATTATTTGCTAGTCACTGGTCTATTATGCAGTTGTCTGCAGTGCTTCTTGTTGCAGAAATTTTTGCATCCCCTGATGAGACTCATTTGTCCTCTGTCTCGTTGTGGTGTCCAGGCATTGAGTCCTTCAACCTGATCTGCAGGACTGGCACAATTGAAGCAGTTGCAGTTTAGATGCAACCTGGAAATTTCTGAAATTTTTGTGTTTGTTTTAAATTTGCTTTTCCTAATAGTGGATTGAATTAAGGGATAGAAATTTTGTAAGTGTGAATGAACTCAGAGGTGGAGTTTTTTTGAGTTAGAAGTCCTAACTTGCATGCTTCTATTATTTTACCCCAGAGCTTGCTTGCTTTTTTCTTTTTATTGCTGATGCTGATGTGACTCATCAATCTGGCTACAGAAACCTAACCCATGCTTTTTTTTCTTTAGGCGCTCAGTGTTACTGAAACTCTGATCAAACCTTTGGAAAGATTTAGGAAAGAGCAGCTAGGAGCTGTAAAGGTTTGTCCCTCCTTGCCTTTATAAGTTTGTTTAATTTCCCTACTTGGATTGCATTGTAATAATGACATGTAATTGGCAGAAACGTATTGTTGTTTATATTTCATGTGTTCGCACTTTTTTTGTTTCTACTTTGAGAACTTGCTTCAGAAACAAATGGAATGTTTTAAGAAGAGAAGAATGTGTCCTTTCCCTTCCTTCTCCCCACCTCCCTTATCTCCTCTGTCTGGAATAGGAACAATCCTGCTGACAACCCACCCCCCCTTCCTAATGGGTAACCCTGTTCTGCTTTGTATTTGCTTGCAGTTGCACAATCAAAGGCTGAAAAATATTAACTACTTAAAGGAGCTCGCTTATCCGTATGCTTTTAACTGCATTTTTGCCACCTGCAAGTGAAAATTGTCTTTATTTATTTTTTTGTTTTGAATAAATAACTCATTGGCTCTGTATGCGTGGAAATAATAGGGATGAAGAGGCTAAGGTGGAGATCTCATTCAAAGTATTCTTGATAAAAGTGTTTGGTCATTTTTTTAAGATTGTCACTAAGTTGTGTATATTTAAAAACAAGCCAAAGTAGACTTCATGTCTAAAGTACAGACTAGATTTGGATAAAACTAACACAAGGACAAATTTGTACCTGTCTTCCTTTTAGCAGTGAGAAATTTAAGTGCTTATTAAAAAAATAGAAAAGAAAGAAACTAGCATTTTATTGCAGTCTTCTGTTGTAAAACTCAGTACATTTTCAAAATACCTGCATATGTTTTATTTTATAATTTCATGACTTCTCACTAGTGATATTTAGTAGCTAAGACAATGTTTCACTTATGAGAGCACTATACATTTTGACTTTGGCAGGAATGATTAACATGTTCTGCATATGATTTCAGTGTTCATGAACTGAAAATGCTCTGTTGATCATAAATCCTCTCAGCTCAATGGTACAATGAGCTGTGTGTAATTTTATGGACTTGAGAGAAGTATATTAGGTGACCCAACCAACACACAACAAAAACTTGGACTGTAACACAGCCAGTCTTCCGAGGAAAGAGAGGATTTGTTCTGAATGTGACCTATTGTCACAGAAGCAGCTGTGTAATGAATGCATTATTTCAGCAGTATTTTTGCTGTTGAAGAATATTGCTGGGGTGAGAATAATGTTTTGGGGTAAGAACTCCTACTGCTTTAAATTATCTCATATCTTCACTCATCTCCTAGTCAGAATACTGTCCCTGATGCTTCTAACACAAATTACATTGACACAGTCTACATTTCCCATTTTGTTTGGATGGATGTTTCTTTCTTCCTTTGTGTCCCTGCATACTGTGTCTGTGAAGCTGTAGCTTTTGTTTCTGATCTAAACTTTTTTTTGACAGAATTCTCAATGACTTTTAAATAAAAATCTTACATAATTGTATAATGTTGAAATAAAAACCCTCTAAAATAATTCAGCTCTTGGAATATTCTTAACTGAATATTTATTCAATATAACCAAAGCACTGGCACTGGGAATATAACTCTGCTTAGATCTGAAAACCAAGCTATGGCATCTAGTGGTGAAATATATCTGCAACATTGTGTAGTATTTGCTTTAGGAAAGATTTACACTTTACCATTACAAAATAAAAATTGAACATGCTGCCTCAGATTTTTTCTGCATCTTACATCCCCTGCTGATGAAATGGTCTGAGTTAAGCCTAAGAAGAAAAAGAAGAGGAGGAAAGTTTAGCTTCGTAGAGCTGGAAGCTGAGACCCTTATTGAATTATCCCTTAGTCAAAAGTGTTGCTGCACTACTCCTGAGCTATGTGTGTAAAGTTTCTGTCTTTGCCTGTTCAGAAGTTAAGAGAACTCCCTTCTTTTTTTCTGGGAACATTCGAACGTTCACCACATCAATGGAAATTTTGCTAATATAAACACAAGGATTCACCTGCTTCCCTGCACTCTGCTTTCTTCCTAATTCCCCCTATTGCTAATATGTTATCTCTAATCACCCTAAGACCATATGTGTGTCTTCATGTCTCAGTTGATAACAAATATTGTGGCTCCTTTTTTAAAGGAAATTCTGAGTCTCATAGTGGGGAAGAAAATTTTGGTAGAAGTCCTTGCTGAGAAGCAATCCTAGACAGCCTCCTTAATGTAATTCCATCTTCAGAATGTAATGGTTCAGAGAACAAAAATGTGTGTCTCTTATAATATATTACATTTAGTATTATTCAAAATGAAAGGTTAAAAGAAGGAAAAAAGAGCAATTATGTCTGTAGAGTTTAACCAGGGGTTTGGGTAGAATACATTTAAAAGTGATTTCAAATCTACAGATGAGGAAAAATATTTTAATTGAACTAGTATCATTCTGATGAGTAAATCTGCCAGTTCTGGAATATGTAATTAAATACTTGATTTTACTCATTTGATGTTACTTTCAACTGCAATTGGATATACTAAAAATAGCTTCAAAACTGGTTGGTTGAATTCATGAATACTGATTTTTACCTTAATATATTGTGTTAGGAAACTGGAACTGAGGAATCAATTTGTTTTACAATATCTTCTACTAAATTAGATTCAGAAACTCAGATTTCCTAAAAAAATGTAATGACTGTCCCTCTTGCAATACATTGCTTTTGGTGGCCAGAGAAATGGATTTGCACTGTACAAATGATGTCTCTGTGAGAGTTTCTCTTTTGATACTATGATGTTAAGTTTCATGGATATTTTTATTTTTATTGTTTTTTTGTCATGGGCACAATAAAATTCTGGTACAAACAGGAATTCAGCACAGAGGTTGTTGTATAGCTTTAAAATGAAGAAAACCTATTGAATATAGAGGTGTATTTGCTTTGGGCTTTGAGCTGTTGGAACTTTTCCCTTGTCAATTTTAGAAAGTTATTTTTTTCAATGAAACTGGTATTTCCATTGAAGGCCTTTTACTCAAAAACAAGGTGATGTGGATGATTCCTGAAAGTAATGGAAAATGCAATAAATCAAGAGGAGGTCAGGTTTTTTTTTCCTTTTTCACTTAGATATAAGCATCTGTGTGATAAGTTACACCATAATGATGTGATGGGATTTCATTTCAAGTTAGCCTTTAAATTAATTTTTAAATGAGATGGAGTGTATTTTTCTCTGCTTACTTGGAGCTATGATATTTTTTTCTTTTTGTTTCTGATTACCTAGAATTTTAAAAGAAGAAAGAATAGTATGCTTCTATATTTACATGGTTGCCACTTTCTTTCTGTGTCTAGGAGGAAAAGAAGAAGTTTGATAAAGAGACAGAGAAGAACTACAGTTTGTTAGAAAAACATTTGAATTTATCAGCCAAGAAGAAAGAGCTACAATTACAAGAGGTATTGTTGCCTCTCTTTTTTTATGCAAACTGAAAGCTTTGGATTAGGTAAATATACTTATGCAGAAACAGCATTCTTAGTGGCAAAACAAAAATTTTCTCATCTGGAAAGGCTGGTGAGAAAATCAGTATTTGCTGAACTTAGTACCTCCATCATTTTTTCTGAATTAAGGGTTTTGTGTGTGTATGAAGCCCTGAGCATCATGTCATTTTTTATATATAATTAAGGATATAGGAAAGTGCAAACATACTGTGAAAAACTCTGAATTTCATATAAGGCTTTACCACTGATGTAATTTGCATTGCATTGTGAGTACTGACTAAGTGTACTGTGATAATATTTTATGCAGAGGACAGCAAGACTTTTATTCCCAAATAAAGTGGGTCTGTGCCTTTCCTTTTTCTCGTGTTTTGAAGACTTGTTTTAGGATTTTTTTGAGTAGTTCTTTAAAAAAGTTTGTTGACAATTTGTAACTGATAGATCTGTTTTGCCTCGCATTCCTTCCGTCCCTCTGGATTTATTATCATCATCAACTTATTTGTAGTAGTTTTTATTTCTGGAGCAATGGCAAATAGTATGTGAGAAGACCGCAGAGAGAACTTGCAGAGACTTGCTGTAGCCAGAAGGGGTTTTTTTCCCCAGATATGTCAGAATTGTTAGTGCTTAAACTATAAAAACCCTTAATGTTTGCTTCAGATGTAACTCCTGCCCCTGCCCTCTACCCCATCTCAAATATTCTATGCCATTTTTCATAAAAATGGTTAATGTAACTGGCAGAGTTACTCAGGAGCTTCTCTGCTCTTGAGGTTCCCTAGGATGTCACTTCACCATGCTGCGTTTGTGACGTAGACCCTCAAATGTGTAAACAAGTGTCTTTTGGGGAGCGGAGTTGTCCCAGTGCAGTTACTGGGCATGGCTCATGTGTCAGGACCTGTACTTTGGTCACACTAATCAGCTGCCAAAGAAGTTGGTGCAGAGAAGATGGTACAGGGCTGATTATGATCACTTGATGAAGTGTGGTTCTTGATATCAAATCTGAAATGAGACTGAACCTTATTGGAAAAATATGTGATGCCTGTAAGAGGCATTTTGAAGCTATATCAAATATAGCCTGAAGCTGTAGAGCGTGTGTGAAATCTAGAATGAGCATATAGATTTGTTTTAAATGTCCTTCAAAGTTTCATGAGCAAAAATTCTGAAATTCTTTAGTCCGGCTCTTGCATTTGTATGTTTAATTTTGAAGTATAAATAATTTAAAGAAAAAAGGCCCTTGCAGCATGTTGTCAGAGGAAATAGGAAACAATTTCTTGCACAAGCTTAGAGAATAGGTGTATATAATTGCATCAAAATGCATACAGTTTAGTTTTATTCAAGTCTAGTTGTGTCAGTTCCTGACCGGAGTAAATAGTGCAGGGATAAATTTGACAAAAATTGAATGAAAAAGATGCCATGATATGGAGCGTGTCTTAACATTAACGTAACTTTTGACTCTCTTGGTGGAGGGATATTCCTGTAATTTCTCTGAGGCACAGTGTGTGTCTTACTTCTGCCTTTCTTCAGCAGTACACAAAGTACAATGCAACTCGCTGGGTGCATGGGGAGGCTCATGCCTCAAAAACTGAGAGATGCGATAATTTATTAGCAGGGAAAATGAGATGAAACAATAAAAAGGCTGTGTTGGATATTGTATTCTGGGGTTGCGTGATGAGCCAGATGTCCTCAAAGATCCACTTCACAGTCTGTTTCTAAGGGTGTTGTGGTACCCTTCATGTATATATGATTAAAAGCTCAGCTGACAACTCAAACAATTCCTGTGTTTATAGGCTGACAACTCAAACAATTCCACAGTTTATGGGATGCATCAAAATGGCGTGGCTTGTTGAAACACATTTGTTTGCTGAAATACTTATCAGGGCTTTATTTATTTAGTGGCATTTGTGGTTATGCCCCTTTAACTGCTGAGAGTTTTCCAGCACTGAGCAGTAAAGCCAAGCACGTCTTAAGGCAAAACTGTCTTAAATCTAATTTGGCTTATCCTCTTAAAGCACAGCAGTCACTGTTCTGCCTGAAGGATGTAGTCTCAGTATTTAAGAGAGAGTCTGATAGTAAGTCATGTCCTTTCACCCAACCCTTTCTCCACTTGCTTTTGTAATTCAGTGTAGAAGCATTTTGTATGGCCTTTGTGGCCGAAGACTAAGTGTTAGTTACTTAATGTAACCTTTTGTAGCTTTTCTTTAATGTATTTTAATAAAAATTTCTCCTACCCGGTTTTAAGATTCATTTAAACAAATCTTACATGTACCTTAAATAATAACTTCATAAAATAGTACATAGATGCTAAAGTGAAATATTTATGTGCAGATGGATGGCAGCTGAAATGTAACTGTTCAGCATCAATATGGTGTTGGCATTTCTTTAGCTGTGCTAAATATCAGCTGCAGGTAGCAAGGCTGCATTTCTAAATATTTGATGCTCTATGGAAACTTGTGAAATTTGTACCAAGTGAACTTTTTCTCTATTGTGTTTCTTGCCAATCAGAGTGAGCACAGGTGTGGGATGGGTACAACAGCATCTGGCTATTTACAACAGTTATTTGGGTTACAGAGTAAAACTTACAGCACCAGCACTGTAGTTTTCAAAAATAACATTTTATTCTTTAATTTGATTGGAGAGATGTTTTCCCCCTTTTCTAATGAAAGATGCTCTTAGCTTCCTCTCTGTTTGGGCACGTACCTTTGCAATGCTATTAAAAATTGGATTCCCTAGAAAAGAAGCTTGAAGAGGTGTTGCTGGAATTTCTCTAAAAAATCTAGCCTCATGATTCAAAACAACCTATGTTACCTAGTGAAAGGGAATTGCTACTGCCATTTAGAAGTAAATGGATGATCTATGTTGTAACAAATCCCTCTTATATGGTGAAAATTATCTGCTTGCCACTTGCATGTGTGTGTCATCCTGAAGCTGTCTACAAAATGTCTGTGGAACTTCACGAGGTGTGCTCTGTGTGCAGGCAGATAACCAAGTGGAGCAGAACAGGAAACACTTCTATGAGCTGTCCCTTGAGTACGTGTGCAAGTTGCAGGAGATACAGGAGAGGAAGAAATTTGAGTGTGTGGAGCCTGTAAGTATCTGTGAATTCAACCTAGTCTGCCTTTCATAAGGGATGGAGAAGGAATGCAGTTGGACAAAAGCCAAGCTCTGTTTTCTAGAAAACACATCCAATTGCATGACTTAACAGAATTTAAACCAACTTGGTACGTCTGCACAGGCTCCTAGTGCAGATAAACTAAACCAGGCATCTCAAAGTTTACTTCAGTAATTATAGCTGATTTGGACCCACTGATGTTTATTTTCAGAAAATGTGTGAAACCTTTTGGTGTACTGCAAAAACCTCAATTCACACTGTGGGATAGAATAGAGGATTCAAGATGGTGTTGGTGTCTGGATTCTTGCCTTTGGTTTTTTAACCAATGAAATGTTTTGCTGACTAATGCAAGGAATCTAATTTTCATTATGAAGGTTGGGCTTAGAGGCCTGTTAGTGAAGAATTGCAGATATAAATCAATTAACAGGGTGCTGCTGGATAGGAAACCTGTTATTGGGTAGCCTGATATGTTTAATTTCACTTGCAATTGAATCTGTGCAGAAATCAAGGGGCTTCATTGAATTTCAGTGAAAAACTATGAGCACTTTCTTAAATCTATGAGAAGAACTTATTCTAAAATTTTCTGAAATACACATTAGCTTGGTATTATAAATACAAATTTATTAAACAACAAAAGAACAGTAAGTGTAATACTGAGATAAAGGGAGGATGGATTCGCTCATGCTCTGAAGTCTGTGCTTTTGGGCCAAATCTGTCCTTTTATTCTGATTACTTCAATGTAATAATGAAAAAAAAGTTTCAAATGACCCTAATCAAAATAGCTGGTCGTTATGAACTTAATAAGAACTCTTTTTTTAATATAGTTTATTCCTGTATAAAAAAAAATAGTTAAAATCCTTAAGGGGGAATAAATTACTGCAATTATATTAGCATTGTTCAAAGAATGGCAAAATGCTGTGGAAAGAATAGTTGTGTGGGGTTTTACTTTGTGTAGATATGTTGGGGATGGCTTTCTTTCTTTTTTTTTACTCTTCTTAAAATTTTTTAAAATCCTAAATAATTTTGCATTTGGTTATTGTGTTTCAAAAAACCATTTGAAGTTTCCTCAGAGCCAGACGAGCAGTGAATCTTCGAATTATGTTCTTGCAACATGTCCCTTTCTCATTTCTGAAAGCTCCTTCTGGATGGGGCTGAGCTTTATGTTGCTTAATTTGTACTTGAAGTTTACACTAGACTAGAAAGCTGAAATTATTTTGTATGAAATTCTTATTCCCTTTTCCCTTAATAATACTTAAAGTTGATATATTTTTTGAAAATTGTTTATTTGATATGACTTCAGACTTTCATTGGCTTGTCCTCTTTAGGGAGTTGTTCTTTTATGTGTCACTTGCTTTGTTCCAGCCACCTGAACTAAACAGGAGAGTTAGACAGGACTACACCTCGTGCTGCTTCCAGTGTAGTACAACTTGTTTGTTCTTTTAAATTGGAATACTTAAGTCAGAAAATGCTAAGTGGATCACTTGCTGGTTCTGACAGAAGGTCAGATCTGTGCATGAAAAGCAGCAATGGGGAAAGCTTCCTTCCTCCAGCAGACCAGATGACTGATGTGAAAGTCATCTCCACGTGGTCATTAGCAGAGAAGGGAGTGACCAGGGAAATGGTGACTAAAAGACAGAATGATCATTACCTCCTTGTGCACAAATATGTATTCCAGACATCATTGGTATCAGAGCAGCTGTAGGAAAATGTTACATAGGAAAGCTTGGGAACAGGGGATATACATTCTCTATGGTCAAATGGAAAGTAGAGATCAGTTGTGAAATTCCAGAAAGGACCATCCAAAAATGTCTGTATACATAGGTCATCATTTGGATTTAAATATTACTCATAAAGTATAGGCATTAGTGGAAATTTATTTTAAAATAATCATTTTGTCATCTCTTATCTTTCCAAAAAAGCCTATGTGCAGCAATTGTATTCAAGCAAATGGAGTTTTTGGTTCTAACAAGTCTTTTATTTCTATTTCAGGTGCTATCATTTTTTCAGGGTTTGTTCACTTTCTATCACCAGGGATATGAACTTGCTAAAGACTTCAATCATTACAAAATGGCCCTGCAGATAAATATACAAAATGTAAGTCGAGTTACTTTTGGGAATAAAATCACTCTCTGAAGTTGCTGCATGTGCAGTATCTGTACTGCCATTACTTAGTTCTATGTGAGTGCATTGCCTGTGAATTTTGGGGATATGGTGCCATCTCCTGGATAACCAGCCGCATCACTGGACAAATCATGCCTAATTCCAGCGAGTTTTTTGTAATTTCTAATAATACGGTAAAAAAACAAGCATGAAGTAAAAGGCCCGCACTCCTTTTTTTTTTTTTTTGCCTTTTTTTGGAGAGAAATAATGCAAGGATTATTTAAAAACAAATGAAGGCTGTCAAAATGCATACAACACTGGATAATTCAGAGTATGGGTAATGAAATACAAAATTTTCAGCGTTTTGGGTATGCTTTGAAATTGAGTATGTGGTGATCATGTCTGAGGGTCATTTCCCTATGGGGTTACATTATCCATAACTAAGAAAAGGGAAGAAAAATAGCTGGCCACAGCAGTGTGCAGTTTCTGTTTGTCTCGTAGCAGCCCTTTCAGACAAGAACATCCCTGTTGGTTTGGAGTGCAAAACTGTGTGGGGAGACTTGGTGTTAGCACCCATGGCATATTTGATGATGTGTTCCTTCAAGGACAGGCTAGCAGTGGCCACCACTAGCTTAGTGTGCCCTCACCCCAAATTGCCCAGTGGGATCTGGACTGGGAGAGCAGAAAGCAAGGTGGCTGGCTAAAGCAGTGGGACTGGCAGACTCACTAGTCAGATGGTCTGTTTGCTTCCTGGAGATTTGTTGAAGAATAAAGCTTGCTCAGAGGAACTTGGGTGTGCCAGAGGCCTCTTGGTAGGGTGCAAACCACATACCTTACTGCAAACAATCAGTTCCTGATGGTGCATTTGTTTTGTTGACCTCTGAGGGCATCTGGAATTAAGACACAGAAATTACTTCTTGGAGAGGACAGTCTGTTTTTAGAAATGGCTTAACTAGCAGGAAGGCGGAAGGGCAGAAGAGAGGATTACAGTTGTAATGCATAGTGATGTGATTCATGAGTCACAATACCATTCCTTTAATTTTCTTCCTGTGTGTTCAAGTGTCAAGTTTCCTTTTGAGCTGTTGTTTGGTTTGAGAAGGGGAACTGATTAGTGGTAACTTCATAAGCAGACTTTTGTGGCAGAAGTCAGTGCTTGTGGGGGAAATGTCACGCCAGACTTTCTTCTTCTGTGTGCTTAGCTTAACAGAGTGAGGAGCAGCATAGAGGGGAGCTGATGCTGGATGAAACATGAGAGGGAAGCTGTGATACAGTTTTGAAGTGCCAGGTTTCAGAACACAGATGGAAAAGAGCCAGTGGAATGATCTGAAGAAGTGATGAGCAGTAAGAAAGTAAGCTGATCTCAGCAGCTGCATTTTCAATTGACTGAATGGTATCACAGCGTGTCCCACCAAATTCTAACGAGCTTGAGCTTTGCAACTCAAGTTTTATGAATAGATAGAGGCTGTAGAGAGAAGGGAGAACAAGGCTCAACAACTATCTGAGGTAAAAGGAGAACAGAAGGAAGCATTTGAAAAGATTGTGAGAGGACATGACGCATTCTGCTCTGTGCTGAAGATCAACAAGACATCCCAAAGGAAAAATGAACTGGGGTTTGCCTGTGGTATAGCTGAGCTGCTGGCAGAACACCGGGTTGATGTGTTAGAAATTGAAGGGTACAAGATTCAGTACAGAGAGCCTAGCTGGATATGAAGAGTGATTTAAGAGTTGCCAGTGTAACTATAGTAGTAGTTGCCTTCCCTTTCATTCAGGTTGTCTTTACTGTGAGAATTATCCTGTGGATTTCCTCTGCACACCCTGCCCCAAACCCTGCCTTCCTCTCACTGCCCCTCTACTCCCGTCAAATGAAAGACAGAAAAAGCCCCACCCCAGCCTTGTAGCCCAAACTCTAGAAAGCTGATTCTTCCAAAAGTCACATTATCTTGTATGCTTGTCCTGGGGAAAAGACAAAACAGGTGAGGCAGCATTTTCAGAAAAATAAAGGTGTTCTCAGAAAGTGAAAAGACACATAGACATGCATCTGGAACTATGTGCTTTCCTCAAAACACATGTTCCAGCTGGGGAAAGTACCAGCTTGGAATTTAAATGTATGTTTTCAGTGTTTGCTATTCAGACAGGTGTGTATGTAGAGAAAACCAGGTATTACCGTGATTGTTTCAGTTTTATTTGCTCATTGACCAATTACCAGTGTTTTTCAGACCAAACTGAAGAGTTTCTTGCATCAGGTGTGAGCTACTCTGTTGTTTTGTGTAGTCCTGTTGTATAATTTGTGGGTGGCATGGTTACTTTCTGATTGTTTTCGGTAATATTTTGATAAATATTTCTCTTCCGGCTTCTTTCAGACTTTGGAATAAATGACATTCAGGAATAATAATCAACTGAACTTCCGAGGTTTTTTTGGGTTGTTTTTGCATGCTTCTGCTTATGTGTAGTCAAAACATTTGGGGCATATATAGTCTCAATCTGTATATGTTGTTGATGAACTTCCTGACACTTTTTTCCTCAATAACCATAGAAAATCCTCTACTTCCTGACAAGTAAGAGTCTCATGAATTAAGCCAATGTATGTAGTAATATTTTTCTAAGGAAATATCAATATTCAAATTAATTTTGCACTCAGTGTTTTACTTCTCTCTGATCAGGTCAGTGCATTGTTTTAGAAATCTACTCCAGCAGTCTTAGTGTGCTTTCTACAGTCACAGCAGCTGCCATCTAAACCCCGCGTTAATTTGGAAGAGTATCAGAAAACTCGGAGAGTAAACATGTATATGTCCTAAGATGGCCTGAATCCTTGTCTCATTTTATACTTATCTGTGGTGGGTTGGCCCTGGCTGGATGCCAGAGGCCCACCAAAGCTGCTCTATCACTCCCTTCCTTAGCTGGAGAGTTTGTGGATTGAGATCAGGACAGGGAGACCAATTGCAGACCAATTACAGGCAAAACAGACTTGACTGGGAGAAAGCAGTTTCATTTATTACCAGATTAGGGTAACGAGAAATAAAATCAAATCTTAAACACACCTTTCCACCAGCCCTCCTTTCTTCCCTCCGTAGTGCAGGGGAATGAGGATTACGGTCAGTTCTTTACGTGATGCTTCTACTGCTACTTCTTCCTCAGGGGGAGGACTCCTGACACTCTTCCCCTGCTCCAGCATGGGGTCTCTCCCACTTGAGACAGTCCTCTATGGACTTATCCAATGTGAGTCCTTCACACAGGCTGCAGGGGCACAGCTGCCCCACCATGGTCTGCACCAGGGCCTGCAGGGGAATCTCAGCTCTGACACTTGGAGCACCTCCTGCCCCTCCTTCTGCACTGACCTTGATGCAGAGCTGTTCCTCTCACATGTTCTCACTCCACTCTGGCTGCAGCTGGCATTGTGTGATTTTTCCCTCTTAAATACATTATCCCAGAGGCTCTACCATGGTCACTGATGGGCTGGTCCATCTTGGAGCTGGCTGGGACTGACTCTGTGGGACATGGAAGGAGCTTCTCTTCTCACAGAGGCCCCCTCTGTAGCCCCCCACCACCAAAACCTTCCTGTGCAAACCCAGTATGTGATCACAACTCCTATCTGCAGGGAAGAGTCTCTTCCGCTCTCATTACCAAAGGCTTTTTGCTGTCTCATTTTAGACACGAAATCGTTTTGAAGGAACAAGGTCAGAGGTAGAGGAGCTCATGAACAAGATCAGAAGAAATCCTCAGGAACATAAAAGAGCAAATCACTTCACAATGGAAGGCTACCTCTATGTACAGGAGAAAAGTAAGCTGTATTTTGTATTCCACAGTGCCCATATTGGGCATATGGGCAAGTCTTATCTGTACAGGTAACATGAAGATGCAAAGAACTTACAGTTGATTAAAGAGTCATCTGAGTAAATGTTCAAAGTCTCTAATAGCATTGTTACTGCGGCTCATATGGAAATGGAGCTGAAAGTGTGACAGTTTTTAGTGAAAGTGACTGAATTCCGGGAAGTTTTGTTTGGCCAAAGAATGGATTTCATCTTATTTTTAATCCCTTACTAATGACCTCTCCTAGAACTGTCAAAGATTTGTTGTCAGCCAGCAACATGAGTTGTCAAATCAGCTTCTGAGAATTGAGCTAGTTGTGTATGATGAAATTGAGTGTTATTTCCTTGATTCATTGATTCACTTTCATTACCTAATTGTGATGATAGGGTCAAATAAAACAGGCTATATGTTAGGTAGCTGGTGTTAAAATTCTTGCTGTGAAGGTGCATGTCACACAAATCATATCCTGTCAACACTTCAAACAATTATAAATCTTGCTCACACTAGTAAAAAAGCCAAACAAGATGCAGAGCTCTTGTTGCTCAAGGAATGACAATTTATTGAAATTTATTATTTATTTTTAAACATCTTGCATAAATCATATTTTTAAGATGTTTGCCCTTATAGAGTGAGAAGATTGATTTGCAGACTTATTTTTTAGGAAAAGTAAAGTAATAGAAGTGAGGAGATAGAAGGGGTCAGAATCCAAGTGTGAACAGTTGACATTATGGTGCAAATCTCAGCAATACTACCTGCAGTAAGCTGGGCTCTAAGGTAAGTATGTTCTGAATAGGATGTGCCCTGATTAATAGGAGAAATTTCTGGTGACAGAAGTTGTGATCAGACCTTAATCAATAGATTGTGTAGAAGTTGCAACAGAGCTGTGGTAATCTGTGGTTATTTAGCTTCAAGTTACTAGGTGTGAATCTAGCTTTCTGTGTTCTGCTAAATAAAGTTTCACGGGCGTATTTACTTTATAGGGAAAAATAATTTTTTTTGTAGTAGTGAGAAAAGGATACATTAATAATTCTTTCAATTTCTCATTAAGCATAGGTGTGAAATAGAACATGCATCAGTTTTTAGAATAGTAAGCACTGGTTAACATTTGTGTTATGTTGTATAATATTCCTAATTTGTAACTTTGCTTTAAATACTGCATTATTAGGAATTAAGTAGGGCTCTTAAGTATCATTTTAGAAAGCAGGAGAAGAAAATGCAGAAACCGGAAAAAGCACATACTATTTATTGCTTTTGTGTTATGTAGGGCCTGCTCCCTTTGGTTCCAGTTGGGTGAAGCACTATTGCATGTACAGGAAAGAGACAAAGAAGTTCTCCATGATCCCATTTGAACACAGATCAGGAGGGAAAGTTGTACGTATATTTGTATATTCTACTCTTATACTTGTCCTGTATCAAGATCTGAGAATGTTTCAAATAAGATGTGTCAAGTACTTTCTCTTTCTACCCTCCTTGCCCCTCTTTTTCTTCATTCCTCATGCAATTCAATCTGCCATTTAAGGACATTAACCTAAAGTAGTGGATGGATTAATAGATAAGAATTCTCTAGACTTTTCAGTTGCTTTCTTTTAGAAGACCAAAGGACCTGGCACAGATAACATGCAATGTTTCACCATTTAGAATCCTATTTATCTATGAGGCCTTTAACTTATTAAAGCATGAATCAGGAAAATATAATAGACTTAGAAATTTCTTTCTTACATGCTCCAGTTAGATTTTTCCTCTGGAGATGTAAGTACTAGAAGTGGGATTAAAACAGTGGATTTTCATAGGAATATAATTTGTACTGATAACGGAATGTAATTTCAGGTATCTTTGACAGCATGTGAAATATTCAAGACCCAAGACTTTGTTTATCTTTCAATGGCTTTAATTCCTACTGAAATAGTTGGGAATTGATAGCACTCCGTACCTTTAAAGATGACACATTAAATAAATGTATTAATAGGGATAAAATGCATTTTGTTGCAAGGAAAAAGGATATCTGAATCTGGAAACTAATGCTTGAGCCAATATGCCTGTAAAATGCAAGCATCTTGCCCTGTCTTCAAATCCGTTAAAGAAAATCATGTTGTTGGAATTTTATCAAGTTATTATATCCTATTAGTTTCAGCAGAGGGGAGATGGCTTTCATAATTTTGAGGACTCTCTATTTATGGAGATATTGAATTTGGAAGAATCTTTCAAAAGCTTTGGAAAACCTGATGTACTGAAAATTAGTGGTGTTTGGTTTCCTTAATTACTTCAGTACTTCTATGAATTTTTTATCCTAATTTACTCCAGTTATAATAAACCATTTTATTTAGTGTAGTATGTGTGTCTGAGCATTCAGCATTCTAAAGCACCTATGAAGCCATTTCTGCTGTATTAAAAGATCTCTCATTTGAAAACCCCTGGAGTCACTCCTTCAGTGACAGCTGAATTCATCCTGAATTAAGCTGGTACAACTCATGCAGCATTCACAGATGAATTTGAGATTCCTGGGTGAAATAAAATCCTGGTGTTGGTCTTAAAGAAAGAAAGAAATGGTTCTGAAAGACACAGATAGTGAAGAACATTTCCTTTGTTCTAGTTAGTGTAGCAATGGCCTTTACCATGGAAATCGCTCCGCCTGACATAAAATGGGAAAGGTCTCTCTGTGTGTTTTTATTGTAACGAGCAAAAAGTATTTTTGTTAGTTTAACTTACTGTGGTACTGAGTCATTCTGTAAAGTACCAGCTAAAATGGACTCAATACTTTTGGATTTATGTCCCATAAATGACTGTAGAATTTGTGTTATTGTGTAGAAAAGTGAACTGCAAGTATGGGGGAGTTCTTTTGCAAGTGTCAGTTTTCATTATAGCTTTTGCCTCTACTTTAAAATTTATAATAAATTTACCTTACTTGTACAGCTGGCTTACTGGAGCTTATAAAAACTTCTAAAAACTGGGTCAATCTTATAAAAACTTTCTTTTCACAGGGTGATGAGGAACTCTTTGTCCTTACGTATTGTACCAAAAGAAATACAGATACAATAGACAGGAGATTCTGTTTTGACTTAGAAGCTTCAGACAGGTAAGCTTGTGAAGGACACTAGGAAGAGCTCTTTCTAACTAGTGATTAAAACTACTGCAAAATTACTGTTTTGTTTTCTTCTGATCTCTTCCATCCTCAGTCAGATTTCCAATGGGAGGAGCAGGCAAGCACTGCCATGTCTCACTGGGTGTTATCTCAGCTGTGTGTAGCAGAAGCAGGGAGGAGCTAAACTGAAATGTAGATTTTGCTCGAGCTCACATTAAAGAAAAGCACAGAAAAAGTTAAGAGGAGCTATTAAGAGTTGTTATCACAGTGAAGAAACATGGCTTAAATTGAACTACATGCAGCTGTTAGTGAAAGACTGATTGTAGTAATAATTCATGTAGTCATGACCACATTGTATCACAATGCTGCATTCTAAAATGATGTGTTACTGGGGAGATACACTGGATTTTCAGATTGAAAATAAAGTTATTGGGATTTTGAGGCTTTTTGTGGCTGGTTTAATCATTCACTGCATCTTGAATGTTGTTGCTATTGTCTTTTTGAAGCACCACTTGTTGCTCTGTTTCTAAAGAAAAGAATTGCTAATTTTTTCCACTAAAGGATCTCAAAATATGATATTGGTTTTCATCAGCATTTTAGTCTTCCTTCATTTGTGAAAGTGAGAGGATCCAGCTTAATAGGGTACTCCAGATAAATATGGCTGTGGTAAAGCTACATTCTTTTGATGCAGATTGTATTTGTGCAGAAATGGATCATGTCTAGAATTAAATGCTAGATATAAATTAATGGATTGTTGCTGAGTTTTTGCATCTACCCCCTCTGAGCTGCTTTAAATCTAGATGTTTGCTCTTTACTTATACCACTTAACCACATGCTAATTTATAGGATGGTAGGTCTCCAAGTTTTATAGGCTTTTGGGTTTTTCTCCCATCAGATTCTTATTGTTTTTCACTTTAAATGCTGTCAGGCCCCTCTGTCCTGTGACTGCTAATGGTCTGCAGATATGTCTGTGATAAGGCTCGTGTGCTCAAACTTTAATCAGAGGCTATGCTGAGCTCATGTGGCCAGTCAGACTGGCCCGAGGTGTGTTCTTCCGACAACAACCAGTAGCTAAAGGGATGTGAAAGTACCACTGCATCAGGTAACTTCTAGCCCACATGGCAGATGACAAGATGCTCATTTACAGCTCAGGTGATGTTTGTCATCATTCTCCAACATGGTTTGAACTTGCATTTTTGGCTAAAGGAGGACGTGATTTAACTATTCTAACACTGTGATCCACAGCGCAAAAGGGAGTAGAGATTTATACTCCTGGCATCAGCTCCTCCTGGGTCAGTGTGTTGGTCAGTAGGGATAACAGATTCCAAACTGAGTCTGATAAAGTTGCTAAAAAGTAGCATGAGAAATGTCAGTCTGTCCCCCTCTGTGTGTCATCTGCTCAATGGGGTATCTGGAGTTTATGCAGAGATGGATGGAGAGCAGTGTTTCCTTGATCCTGCAAAACACTTTTTCTTTCTCTTCTCTGGTAAAAGTGGGAAAAAATCTAGTTCATCTTTCTGTCTCGATATAATAGACACAACTGGTCCACTGTGACCTTGATATCAGACATTTTTCTTTTAATAATATATGTGTGTAGTACTGAGGTGTTCCCATGGAGATCAGTTCCGTGCTGCAGGCCATTAGCTTGTTTCCTTGGTATCAGTTCGGGGCACACTTATCCCTCAGCTTGTCCAAGTTGAAAAATAACACAGCGATTGACAGGTGGGCATGGGGCTTTCTTTGGTACCGTGCTTTGGAAGGAGGCAAGGTAGTAAAATTTTAGAAAAGACTTTTAAGTAGCAAACATTCAGTCTTGTCTGTGACTTAAGCATAATTGGGAGCTTGCTGAAAATTTGCATATTTTTCAGGAAAGCTGAGATGGTTATGTTTTCTTTAAATTCTGATACTTATGGCTCTGAGGGTGCTAAGATTCTAGCTAAATCTCTGGAAAGTGATGCTTTTTTCTGTTTCCAGTACTCCATTGTGTTTAGTTGAAGTAAGTGGTAATTTACTATTTACCATTTAGTGGTAAATGTAGAGAAATTTAAATTGCAAGGAGATAGCAGAGTCTTCTAGGGTAGCAAAAAGCTATTTTATTGATAAAGAGTATTATCCTTCTGAAATACTACCTAGCTTTTAATTTTTTTCAATACAAGACAATAAAGGAAGGTTTTGTATCCTTTGACTTTCATTTGAAGACAAATTAATGATATTTCATGCAGCATATACTGAGTTTGATGTATTGCTTCTAAGTGATACTCTGCTACTTTGACAATTGTCATGTAGCGAAAAGAACTAAATGGTTTGGTTTTCATTTTTTACTGAATTAAGATGGTTATTTTCATAAGGTATTTACTTTCAAGCTATGATCATTGTTGCTGCTTTAAAAATGAAGATTATATATTGAGTGAGTTAAGAAGTGCCATTTTTCATCTAACAACAATGCAAGTCCAAGTTTATTTACAATTCACAAAACTCAGTAACTCCAGCAAGCGTTGGAATCAGCAAGTGATTGACAATAAGCTATTTCAAATAAATAGTTTGCAGATTACATTCACTTTCCTTTTTCCTCCCTGTTCTACCTATTTCTCACTGCATGCATCACTTCTATACCTTTTATTTTCGAGATGAGCAGTGTTCAGTTATTAAGCAAAAATATGAACCCTGACTTTTAGGACAATGGGCTTTTGCTTGTAGTTGAAAATAGAATTTGACAACAATTTTTCAGTTGCTGGTGAATGCAGTTACTTTGTGCTGTTGGTACATTTGCAGGCCTGGAGTTCCCGTGACCATGCAGGCATTTTCTGAGGAAGACAGGAAGCTGTGGATGGAAGCCTTGGATGGAAAAGAAGCTGTAAGCATAATTTTTAAAATATTCTTTCATAGTGTACTGGAGAATTCTCTCACCCCCCTGCTTTCTGATTCCATTTATACTTTAATAAACTGGGATTATTTAGTTTGCAAATTGGTAGATTCAATGAATAAAGGATAAAAGTGAAATAAAACTCAGGAGAGATGAGTAACTTGGTAAAGTTCAGTGTAGAAATGCTGATATGAGAATTCTTCATTGTAATGACAGCATCGATTGTTATAAATGGTTTCCCATCCCAGTGGTAATATTGATCTTGTAGAAAATGTCTAGTATAAGCATGTTCACTTAGTCTTTTGCTGGCATGCTGCATTCCAGTGGCAAAACTTGCATGAGTGAGTTACATGGTATTATTATTTTTTTTTAAACCAGATCGGAAAGGTCCTTGTCAATGGGACTGAGATTGTACATGAATTTGCTTAATTTCTGCCTCACATCAGGAAACGGGTGTGAAATGTTGAATTGAAACACACTCTTTATTCTAAAAGTGTTAAACATATTGGTCTTGTGGGCTAGAAATAATGGGGTATTCTAGAAAGTGACACAGTCACATGTCTGCCCCAGCAGTTGTAGGTTTGATTGCCATCATTGTTACTCTAATCTGGTTTCATTTGCAGAGCTGTTTATTACCATGACATGTTAGCTGAGCTGTACCCCCCACTAAGTTTACAATTTGTGGGAATGCCAAACTGGGACATGAGTCCCAGGAATCATCAAATTCTTAACAATTTGAGTGAGCTTGAAACTGTGAGGGAAATTAACCTGCAGAGAAACATAGGAACGTGGAGCACATAAATCGCAATTCATTTCAGTGGCTGTAGCTAACATTGTTCTGAGGGAGCACAGACCTCTGGTCCTGCTGTTAGAACTGCTGGTGGTTATATGTTCTGGCTGTAAACAACTGTATTTGTGCCTATTGAGCATTAAGATTGAGGGTGTCTTTTTTCTGGTTTCATGGAAGTCTTTAAAATAATTTATGTCTTTTTTACTCTTTTTGTGTTAGCTGTTCATCAACTTGAATAGAGCGAATGCAAAACGAGAGGGAAGTAAGTATTTGAATTAGCATTAGGGCTGATTTTGTTAATACTTTACAATTGAGAAAGGCAAAGGTAATTTCTTCGTTTTTTCTGTGGATCCGGCTTAATTGTTTGACTTTAAATCTTGAGTTTTGAATATCATTTGTGGATTTTGTAATTAATGGGCTTTCACAGTAACTCAGTACGTACGTAAGAATGGTAGGACTGGACATAAGCTGGAGAAACAGTCTAATTGTTTTTGCCAATTTACTTCATGCCTGAAATTGATTCAAGGGTGAATTTGTATGTAAATGAATCACAGTTTCTTAATCCTGATTGTGTGTACATTTCCGTTAGCACGTGTAAGTATGATTTTAAAAGCAGTTGCAGCTGAACATCAAGATCAGCAAAAAACCTGAATGAGTGCATTTAAAATCTAAACCAAAATATGGAGGTAGAAGAGATGGCTTTCTTTAGACAACATTAGCTTTCTTCTGTTAGTAAAGTATAAGAGTGAACATAGGTATCCTCCTTTGATTATGAGGCAATTTATGCTTGCTTTTTTACAAACTTGAAATTGCTGATTACAGCTGGATCCTGGTGTTATTAATAGAAATTTTTCCATAGATTTGTCTTTTCATGGTGCAAGACCAGGTCCCCAGGAGCAAGAAGGCCAGATGTTTGGGGGAAGGGCAGTTTTGCAACATAAGCTTTTAAATGAAGTTTTGATGTGAAGAGAAAGAGTGAGATAGGAACAACAAAGGAATGCTGGAGCTCAGCTGTTGTCCTGTTCATGCATCTGCTTTCATGTAGTCAGATCATTAACTGCTGTGAAATGATATACATGTGTCCTGTATCTTTAGTGTGGGAATTTCTTTGGCTGAGGCTAGGACTCAGTAAAAGCCCTGCTGTTGATGATTATGTTTTTTCATCATAAGTACTTCCTTGTCCCATTTGGTGAACTCTCTCAGATGTTGTCGATGTTGCAGTAAGTACTGTTAAATTCCATCTTGCATCTGCCAACATGTGTAGGTAATCAGAGATCCCATTCTTCAAAGGATGCTGCTGTGAACAGATTCACTGAAGCCACTATCACCAGAACAAGCCTTTACTTGGGCTAGGCAGGATTGTGAAGGAGAAAAGCAGAATTTTTCTATGAAAAGTGATGTATTCTATCAATTTCAGAATATTTACATTTTTGCCTCAAAAGTACTAGCTTTATTATTAAGTCCAGCCTTATTTTCAGAGAAAGACATAATTGTAAGGGTGCTTTAAAACTGTTCAACCTTCTTTTTTTCTTGTAGGTGCACAATTGGATAAGATAGGGTTCACCATCATCAAAAAGTGCATCAGTGCTGTTGAAACACGAGGTAATGATCAACCCAACCTGTTTGTGAAGAGGTTGAAGCAGCTGGTCTGCTCTGTGAAGAAGGCCTGTGTGATAAAGTCTCCTGTAGATGTCTGGAAAAGACTTCACCATGGCAGACATTGCACTGATTACACTGACCGGGACAGGAGTCTGTCCAGTCAAGAAATGTGTTTGCCAGAAGTGCTCACAAGTGGGGAATGGCACCTCTCTTGACAAAGGGAGCCAATGTTTCTGCAGAACAGCTAAGAGAAACCTGTGTTTTGTAGGCAGTGCCTGCACCTTTGCTTTGCTGTTGGAACAGAGTAATTTATTTTAGTGTTTCATTTCTGTTCAGTCTCTTAAGACAGAAGAACGGGAGCTGAGCAGGCAAGTGATTAACAAAACGTGTTGAAGTACTTTTTGTGGAGTTAGTATCACACCAGGGACAAAGATACTGTCAGGATTTATTGTTGCATATACTCATTGCTGTACTTCTAGAACTGGAGATGGAGGAGAGGTCAGTGTGTAGACAGTATTCAAGAAGTATTTGGGATTGACTTTGGAGAGGCTCTGCTGAAGTGTGTGGTGACCAGCCACTCTGAGGCTCACTGCACTGTATATGGCATGGTGTGGAGAACCAGCTTGTTTGGTTGTGGTTTTTAAAAAAAGAGGTGAAGGCAGGAAAGTAGGTAATTAATTGGTTACAGTATATTTCTTAGTTTGTTAAAAGACATGTTGTAATTTCTCTGTGTGCATTTTGATTTTCTCCTAAACTGTTGACTTTCCTTCCAGCTCCCAAAGGGGACGCTTAGAATTTTTCAGGAATTGAATCCTTTTTATTTTTTTCTAGAGGTCTGGCACTGCACAGGGCAGAATACTTATATCTCTGTGTATCACAGTCCAGCTTAAATGAGATGAACAGAAGAGCAGGTTTATGCTTGCTGTCAGTGCAGCATCTTCCTGAAAAACAGTGTCTTCCATGTACACACTTACTAAACGATATTAGGTACACAAGCAGCCTTTTTGATACTTAGAATTTTACATTTAAACAGCAAGAAGTATCTGAAATCCTTTTTTTCTTAGACCTTTTTGTATCAGTCCTGTCTGATGCATTAAAGATGTTATTCCAGATTAGGCCATATCCTATCTGGTGTTATTTTTGTTCATTCTGTTCTTTTGAATATTTTTCAGATAAGTGTGCCTGTCTCATCACTTTAAAATTTCAGTTACTGGCATTTACACTCTGAATATTTCAGCTGGGAAACATTGCAGATAAAGCTGGCGTCCTACAGATAAGTTGTCTTCACTGCAAAATCCTGTCTCAGTGTAGTCTGGATCTTCTCTTTACAGTGAATGAGGCAGATTTAATGAAAAGGGTACATGAGCTCATGTAATGAAAGGATAGTTTTGGCCTGCGGTACAGTGACTTCTACCTTACAATACCTCATGAATCCTCCTTACTATAAGCAGTGTGTAGTATACTATATTTTGGTGTATTATTTATAAGTGTGTTCACATAGTTTTCTTAAAGTAGTGGGTTGGTTATTTTTTTCTTTATCTGATACCCTGCAAGAAAAGTGAAACAAGAACACAACTGTGGAAAAAAAATGTGAACGCTTTCTTCATGAAGTGGCTGTTTGGAATAATGTTTTTCATTGTTTTTTTCTGGGGTTTTTTCCTCACGGCTGTGGGTGGACAGGTTAAACTGAGTGGAGGTTTAAATTCACTCTGTCCTTTATGCCTTGATTTAGGGGCGTGTAAGAAGGTGCAAAATATTTGTGTAACTCTCTTGTTCAAGACAAATTATGAGCTTTCATGGGTTAGCAGCATGTCTCCCCCATAGCAGGATCTGCCCTGAAACATACTTGGGAGAGAATTAAACTTCCCAAAGTCTTTGGAAACTTTGCAGCTTTGCTGTCCCTTGTACACAGCCTTTGTAAGATGTACAGTCAATAGAGTGCTTTGTGGTACCAATGAAAAAGACTTGTGTCTATTAATTTTGTTTTGGAGAGTACTCCAGAAAAAAAATAATGTTTGATGAATATTTCTTTTCCTGGGGTTCCAGGAATATATTTAGGTGAGATACTACCTTCCAGGAACTCAACAATCCATTTAGCTTGGTTTCAATTCACTTGATTTGTCCATTGTATTTCAAGCAGTTGTTGATTTTATGTTTACTGATTCTGAATTTAACATCAACTGCATTTAAAAACCAAAACAAAAAAAACCAAGTAAACTACTCCAAAACAAAACAAGAGAAACCCCCCAAACGACCTTCTACTGATGTCTGCTGAGCTAAACAAATGGAGGCCAGGAGAGCATTCAGTTGTTTGTCTCAAAAGAGTTTGGACAAATAGTTGTATGATGAAGAAAATCCATCTCTCGAGCTGCAGAATTTTCTACCTGTACTTTTTCTTGCAAACAGTTTTTACTTGGTTATTTTACTTCAATGATAACACATCAAAAGCAAGTTATATTCAGCAGGAGAAAACAGGACAGATGCTTCTTCAGAGACGGTGCTTGTGTGCCATGTTTTTATCTCTTTTAATCATAATGGGTGTGAGGTTGGCGTGGGTGGAAAGAGAGGACAGTCTAGTGTGGGTGGAAACTGAGAATAGTCTTGTCATGTCACAGCAGAAGTAGTCTGGTATTCGGAGAGAGAAGAGCATAACAGAGATATTGAATATAAACTTGTCAATGGCTGGATAATTTTTTTTTTCAGTTATGTTCCCTTTTATAAAGCCAAAAAGGGAATTATTTGCTCTGAATGAATAGAAGCACAAAAATCAGTGTCTTGGTTAAAATGCATGTGAGCTTCTGATTCAGCATTGTCTAACAAGAGATTGGTTGTGCTTTACCTGGTAGGAGATGCTGAGGCATCAGGATATGCATCCCACCTCTCACATACTGAGCACCTTGCTGGTTGGATGTGCACCTGTGTTTTGTCTTGGAGAGAGCATTTTGGGATTCTGTTTGGAGTATTTCAATTTTTTCTCTGCTGAGAATAATAGAATGGAGTAGATGTTTATAGAAACGACCAAGAGCTGTTTGCTCTACTAGTAAAGGCTCTGTGCACGTTTTTGTGTGCAAGTAGCTGGTTGTACCTTCTGAGGGGACGTGATGGGTAAAGTGTTTTCCGGAGCAGTGTTTGTCTTGGGCTTAGAACTACCGGAGCTGCCAATCTGAGCCGCAGAGAGAGATGGCAGCATTGAGCTGCGTGTCCAGGCCGGCTGCTCCTCAGGCAGATAGTACATGGTGAGGAGGGAGTAGGAAACCATTGCAAGTGACAAAAAGCCCTCCGTCATTACCTTGAATTTAGATTGTCACTTGTATGGCCGTTTCTGTGCCATGGATTTTGGTATAAAAAGTTGTATTTGCAGCTATATTGCAAGTCCGTGTCAGCCTCATGTACAATGCCAGTCGCAAAGTAAACTTGCCTACTACGTACCTTTCTCACAGTAGTATAAATTACTGTCTTGCTTACAATACCTTACATTTCTAAGCATGTTTCACAAACGTGTACCTGTGCCAAATTCTGGTATCAGGCAGCCAAACATCTTGAGATAATGTAAATACGAAGGAAGTTGTGCTGCGGGGCTTTACCGCTCCAGGTTGCCAATAGTGGTTGAGCCGGCAGACAGAGCGTCTGAACCCTTCAGCATTTCAGTCAGTGGTGAGCTATTCCTTGCAATGAGTCATCCTGTCAATTGTGTTCTGTAAATGCCAAGCATGATCAGTGTTGGATGTGCTGAAGAACTGAAATGTGCAGATTAAATCAGAAATAGGACTGTTTCAAACTAGGTTTGTATATTTTAAATAAACATCATTTGGAAGTATGTTTAAAGGTATCATCTAAAACTATGTTGAAATATTAATGCCTCTTTGCACTCCTTGATGTCTGCTAGCAATTAGCTGTGATTTTTTTCAGGTTGATGAATTTGAAACCGATCAATTATCTGATAATCTCTATCACAGACACATGATTATTGCTGGAGGATTGTGATTGTTTCAATACTGCCATTTTGCAGAGTCTTCTGCATTATTCTGTCTGTTTTAATACAGAGCCGTAGGTTTTGTGGTTTGACCTTGATTATTTCTAAGCCCGTAAATGTATGTTTGGGGTCAGCACGATTCCCCCCAGTTGTGATGTTAGAAGGACAGGAAGTCACAAATCAACTTTTGAGATAAGCAAAAGCTGAGTGTGACAGTATTTCTTCAGCTTTTTAGTATCTTGCATATGATGCAGAAGGCTTGTTCTGTGGTACTAAAAGTAGTAGGAGACATTGTATAAAAAAAGTGTGATGTATTTTGGCAAAGCTTGGTGTTAGTTTGGTACCAGAGTTTTCCTGGACACCTCTGAGAGGTTTGAAGCAAAAAGTATTTGCTGTTCCCAGGAGAGATTTGCAGTGCATTCTTCTTTGGAGTGTATCAAGGACTATATTGTTGAGGTTTTTTTTAGTGTCTCCAAGTGGTGCATAGCATACTATCATACTTGTTCTAGGGATCTTCGGAAAACTTATTTGGTTGTGTTGGTAACGTCATATTTTGAGAAGAGTAGTGTTGTGGCCACATAGCTGGGGTTTTTTTCAGTTTGTTCTTTTGTGCACAGCTGAACTGTGAGGATACTCCAGAGTTGTGTTTTGATGAGTACAGATATAAAATAAAGGAGATCTGTCTTATTCTGTTAATCTGAGCCAGCTCTGAACCTGGCATCTAGGTTAAGGCTCAGCACCATTCCAGTGGTGCCTGCATCCTGGGAGGAAAAAGGGCCAGTTTTGCCCAGGTGAAGCAACCGAGGGAAGGAGCCACTGCAGCGGTAGCCTGCCAGCTCCCTGCTGGGACAGAGGAAGAAGTGCTGACAGGGAGGACTTCAGCAAGCTCAAGGATCTGGGATGGCCGAGGAGGCTGCAGACTGTGTGAGAAGAGAGAAAAGATGTAGCAAGGCTAGGCAAGAGAAGGAGGTAGAAAATGCCAAGTTCTCTCTACCATATTGAGAATTATTGCTGTGTATTATGGCTCTGTCTGACAGTAATTCATTAAAAGGCTAATGACTTTTACATACTTCATCTAATATTTATTTGGGAAGAAACTTTTTCTCATATGACTGGCTTTAATTTTCCTTCTCTGGGTTGGAACAGCTTGGTATTGAAGCTGGGAAATCTCCACAATTCTTCCTTTGTTGAAGGATATTTTGAATAAGAATACCACATAATCTGTTATTTGAAAGGATTTCCTTGGAGTAACACAGGTATTTTGTGGCATTTCTACTCTTCCAGGCCAGTGTGATTATGAAGGTAGATTGTGTTTGTAGATGGCTGCTTATTATGAGGCCTCTCAAACATCTGTGTAGTGTAGTATTTTACCTCCCACTATATGGGCTCCAAAACAATGCAGCAGATGAAGATGTACCCTGTTTTGCCCTTTTTCTTCCCTGCCCCTTCTGTCCCTCCTGTTTTTCTTCAATTTATATTCACAGTTTTACTTCCCTGGGGATAAAACTGGGTAATGTAAAGGAAAGCAAAAGCAGGGGAAGAAAAAGGGTAGAGAAATGAATGTGTGTGGATGGAAGGGCACAGAGGAATTCTGGGAGAGTGATCCAGTGTCCATACAGAATGGGAGTAGGGGACTGAAAGTACTGTGCTGGTTGTGGCTCCTCTGTTCATCCCAAGCAAAACTGTTCAGTAGCTTTTGGTGGTGCCTCTGGATGTAACTCCTCTGTGGACCACAGTGGGTTGGAATGAGGCCTTGTAACTTAAATGGAAAGCATTTATAAACTGGAAAAAGCACTGGTCTTGAGGACTGGGAATAGGCTTAAGATTTTCTTCATCCAAAGTTTTTTAGTCACCACATATTAGGGAAAAAAGGGAACAGTTAAATTTATTAAAGAAGTCTTAATTTAGCATTTGTTGGTTCAGTTCTTGCATTATTAGGATGTGGAGGTCAGTGTACCCAAAATGCAATTTAAAAAGCTTGAAATTAGACAGTGGTTTGTTTATTTATTTCCTTATTTTCAAGCAAAGGTTTGTCCCTGTTTGCTTATCCTCCCAGTTTCATAAGTGGAATCGAGGTACGTGAAACCTTCATCAAAACATAAGATTTTAAGAACTTATCTTAAAAACACAGAGTAACAAAAGGATTCTTGTAATACTTTATTTATAATGGTTCTCTTGGTACTGTTAATACTATGTAGTCTGTCTTTGAAGAGAATTTGTTGCCTGAGGCAAAAATTTTAATGCTAAATTTGACTGTGGTTGATCTCATGTTGTTTTGTTTTGTTTTGTTTTGTTTTTTTTTTACATAATAGGTATAAATGACCAAGGATTGTACAGAGTTGTGGGGGTGAGTTCAAAGGTCCAGAGACTTCTGAGTTTGTTGATGGGTATGCCTCTATTTTACACATATTTTTTCTATATTTTATTTCATGTTGTTTTACTGTCAATATGTAGTTTTTAAAGCACCTGCTAGTAGTTTGTTCTAGTCCATGCAAATAATCACCATGTCATTGTAAGTTCCCCCTACTTCAGAAAGACCTAGATTAGTTGGTAGGAATAAACCAAGAAATAATATGGGACATGTAGGAGCAAAGCATGTGCTTTGTGCAAGGTTGATGTAAATGGGATTAAAGCAGCCTAAGTTGAAGGATCTGGTCAGAAAATTCAAAATACCAAAGTCAGGGAAGTTTGAAGCTGGTTGCTTCATTGTTTGATGTTTCCACTTTCCTTCTCCCTTGTCTAGAATGTACAAGTGTACACACCCATGTGTGTCTTTACTTAATCACTGTGCAAAATAAGACAGTTAGTTTAAGCCTACTGTCAGAGAGTTATTTGGTTTAAGAGGAGGGATATGCTATATGTATTAATAATAACTGTGTGTCAAGGCAGGAGACAGATGGAGAAAGGATTTGGTTTTGTAAACTTAGTTGTATAGCTCTTATATGTGGGTAACATCTTAGGCTCTTTTACACTATCTAGCTGAAATAATTCTCAGAAACTTTTTTCTCCCATTTCTTTCTGGAAATTTTGATGCATCTTTAATTCCAGTGACTGGAGTTCTCTTGCCACTCTGCTGTCCCTGGAGGGGGGGAAGAAGAGAGAAATATTGGCACCTGGATGAAATCCCTTATCTGCTTGATATCTTTCACCAAAGTAGTAGCCATGACTGCAAAATGTGCCGTGTTCCCCCATTTCTTGTCCTGAGCACTGACAGTACATGCAGTCAGACAAGACCACTGGGATTAGTTCATTTTTATAGAGCTTCCAAACCTGTCACTTGACAGCAAAGGTCTGATTCTCAGGGATTCATTGGTATGCAAAGAAGCTTGTTTGCAGTTTGCACCAGGCTCTTCTCCAGAACCATGCATGCTCCATCTGTGCTGATAACACAGTGTTCTTTGGCACTGCAAACTGAAGGAAGCCAGAAAGTGAATTCATTTCATTACCCCAGACATTATGTGAATGACAAAGCGCTTTTATATTATATGCTGCTGTCAGTTCAGTGCCACCTGTAAGACTTTTTCTTTTCCTTCCTTTATTTTTTTCAAACAGGCTGTCTCCTCAGAAATGATAAGACATCTTGAGACTTGAGGACCTGCATGTCATATCAATCTGTCATAATGACCTTGCTAAATATTAATTTATGATGTCTTATTTAATCAATATTAACAGCACCCTGAAGTACTCCATTAGTAAACCTTTAAAGTATTAGAGAAAAAGGGCTCTTCTTGGAAATATGAACTGGGATTAATAAAAATGACTGATCTATAACAGATTTTCGTAGTTGTTTATCTGTGTTGGGGTTAGCCTCAGTAAGCAATAACCATCTTTAGCCATTGACCATGGGAAAAATGACGTGCTGTCACTCAGAGAGCCTTGATTAAATGCATTTGATATCATAAGATGCTTTTCAGTTTTGTTCTTGCTGGCTTAGCTTGGGCTTGCAGGTCTGGCAGGCAGATTTTCCTTGCTGCCATTATTGGTATCCAAATTAAATAGACTCAGGTTGCTAGTGGTTCAGTAGCAGCTGGAAGAGTTTACTGGGGATTCCAGCATCTGCTTTTAGTTATTTTTTTTTAAATCTGAAACATTTTTCTGTCATTCCCGAGTTTCATATATTTATGTGACTTAGGAAGAATACAGAGGTGTCAAGATGAGGTGAAATACTGAACAGGAAAAAGTTAGGGTGCAAGCAGGTGCTCTTTTCTGATGATTTGTTGAAAGTGATCCTATCTGTGCTCTTTATCTCTCTGTCCTCAGAGGAGAACAAAGAGGGCTCCTGTTTGATATACAGTGGTACAGAGAATTTAAAATGACTGATTAATCTTTAATCCTTTGTCTCTGGGCATACTCTTAGATACCCTTTTATATGAAAGATTTTTCAGAATCATAAAAAAACTCATATTAACTTTCTGTATTTTAAAATGTTTGATAAGATTTCAAAGTATTTTAAGGTACCTGTCATTGACCATGAGGCTCACAGTTGGAAAGGCCCAATGTGAAAAAAGATTCTTCCAAATGGTAACCAGGGACATAGGGTTTTTTTTTTGTAGTTTTGTCTCTTTTTCAGAATATTTTCTGTAGAATTTTGGAAAGTACACTGAGAGTCAAGAGAGTTTGAGAAGACCAACATATGCTTTTCTAGTACTATGAATGTATAGATTTTCATCTGTAATGCAAAAATCTAATGGAACTAAGTCTCTGGAAAGTAAGGCTTAGTGATTAAATATACAATTCTACTTAGTTGTAAAATTAACTAGGTTTTTTTTAACTTAGTCCTGAAGTTACTTCTTACCTAGTATTGTGCTATTTTGCAGCAATGAACTTGTTTAAATTTAAAGGGAGGCGTCTGGTGAGGAAAACACTCTCTACCTTTTAAGGGAAAATGTTATTTTAACCAGGCATCTCATGGTAAACAGGGATAGGAAGCTAGAACTTCCAGTGTTATGGGAATGTGTTATTAGCACTGCAGTGTGAGCCGTCAGGAGTCTCAGTTCTGGAAGTGCATCAGGGGCCAATTCCTGTTTCATCGATGATCTGCATTGTAGATCTGATGTGGCTCATTTCCTACACGCTCTTACACAGATTTGGTACAAGCCACTGCATAGATCAGCTTTCAGATGGACCATTTTCTGTGGGAAGGGGCTGCTGAGGACTTGCAGTTTCTACTGTTGAGTTCAGGTTTGATCTGTGATGCTGTCTGGTGTGAACAATGCCAGATATTACATGTAGAAGGAAGCTTTCAGGTACTTCTGCCTTCCAAAAACCAGCAAGTTTCAAAACAATGACTTGGAATTCCTTGTTTTTTTATATGCAGTATACTGCATTTTATATGCAGTAGATGACAGTATGCATGCACACCTACAGTGGGCATATTGCATATGAAAGCAGAGAGAGTCTCCTCCTAACCAACTTTAATGAACTGGACAGTTTTTATAAACTCTGGCTCTGTTATTGTCGAAAGATTTGCATAAAATTTAGAGCTGATCTGTCAAAAGCTGTTCCTTAGACGTGCACGATTAGTTTTATAGATGTAAAGTTGCCCTTCAGTGCACAGTGGCTACTATGTGAACAAATAGCATGAAAACAGCTGGACTAATTTTTTTTAAATCTGGTTGAAGTTCCAGTTCTTACTGGAATGGGATGTTTGAAGTAGAGAAGAAAAATGGAGCAGGAGTAATTGGGTGGTAGGGCACAGAGCAATGTAAAGCAAATGGCAAACCAAAAATGAAGAAAATGCCTTTAAATCTTGATGGCTTCTACAATCAAGCTGGGGGTTGGTAGCAGGGCTGATTTTTTTTTTTTTTTCTCCAAGAGATAATGAAATGTTTCAACAATACCTTCTATTTTTTATTTTAAGAGGCTTGCTTTGGAATTCAGATGCCTGTTGTTTTCCTCCCAAAATTCATCAACAAATTTCAGTGAACAGAGTGCATACTTTGAATGTAAAGGAGGTTGATGATTATGAAGCAGCTATTTAAAAACTGGATATTACATAGTGGTTTAGTAACAAAACCCCCATAGATTTTGCTAGCTTCTGATGTGATGGCAGTTTTTATTTAATTAATTCAGGAGACAAATTTTGTTCTCAAAAAAGAGAATTTGAACACGGAATCAGCTAGCATGCTAAAAAGAGAAAAATAGAAGCTTATATCTGAGACAATCCTGAGTATTTTGGGTGGTGGTTGGCTAGTAACAGTTTGCTAGAAAATGTTATCTGACCTGTATTTTAAAATGAGATTTAAATAATTGATATAATGAGGAAGAATATTCAGTTACAGAAATAATTGCTTGGCACAGCTTTTAGAACAGAATTATTTAGTCCTGGTAAAAGGACTGCACCTTTAATCAAGGATCCTAATTTGATTTTTTAAATGTATCTGTCGTTTGTCTGACAAGCCAAGTAACAAATGAATTCTGAACTGTATGAACGGGTCCCCACGTAATCTCTGTCAGCCACTGCTGCCGTTCACTGTAGTGACTGATGGAAACTACAGTGTAGCAGTAAACAACAACAGGGAAGTCAGCAAATGCGCTGTGCTAGGCTGGCCGTATGCATGTGCTCTTCTTGTGTCAGCTAGCTATGGCTTCCTGTTTTCAGGCCAAAAGGGGTTTTTTTTGATTGCAAAATATTCCATTTTTTGATTGCAAAATATTCCAGTGTGCTGTGTTGTTTTCAATCTGTCAAAATCTCTATAACTTGATGGGTCAATCAGACAAACTTTTTGGTGTGATCTGTCTTGTTCTAAGAGACTACAGCTAACCTGGGGAGAAGGTGGGAGTTCTGTGAGCCTGACAAATGGTCAAGCAACCAAGTATTTCTTGTCCTGTGGCTAAAACCAATCAAGTAAGGCAGACATTTAGCGAAGACTCCTTTTCCTACTTTGGAAGCACCTCTTAAAGGTTTTCATACAATGCAGAGGGTCATGCTGCACTTTGACTGTTCTCATCAGCAGTTTACAAGCATAACTATGGAAAGAATTTATCACTTCAAATAAGAAAGAAAAGAGTAAAAGATACATTCTTCTTAGAGGGTCTTTCTTCCCTAAACTGTTTTTGTACCTCTTTCTGTGTTTGTGAACATCTCTCTGTTTAATTAGAGGTGCAAAAATTTCAATTGCTATAGAGATCATTTTACATGAGGGTGATTTTTAATCCTTCATTAAAGAAAAAAATCAGCAGTAAATAGTTTTAAAAACAAAATATGAAAATGGGTTTTATAAACAGGTTTGGGTATTTGGTGTCTTCATATCACCTAATAATAATAATAAAAAGGACATTCCTTCTACATTCATGTGAGCAAATAGGTAGTGATCAAAGTCAATGTTTTGCTGTTCGTCATACTGATTTAGAATTCCCTTTTTTCATGTCCCTCTTTTTTCTGATTATTTTCTAGATTCAAAAACCTGCAATGAAGTTGACCTTGAAAACTCTGTAGACTGGGAAGTGAAGACAATTACTAGTGCTATGAAGCAGTATCTGAGGTAAGGCTGTCTCTTGTTTATTCTTTTTTTTTTTTTACTATAAATGTTTATTTTAATTCTCCTATGCAGTGTGTTAAGCTGCACTGGTTAGTTTTGCTACATTTTGGAAGAGGAGCTCATTTTGTGCAAATACCGTGTTTGTTATTTGTCTTGGGGGAAGCAAAATACTTTACAACACTAATATGTTTATATGAGACAAGCCCCCAAACACTTTACTGTTAGACACAGAAGCATTTCACTGATGGTTTAGAAACCTGAATTGGTAGTAAACTTGCTGACAGTCATTACTGAAAGTTAGCTAAGATTGTTAAAATTTGTTTCCTTTTTGTGTTTCAGTGTGGTAGAATGAAAAGAGAAAAGGCTGTGAAATTTTTAATATTTTCCTCTTTTCCTTCTGACCCTTGCTCTGATGTTCTATGAGCAATAGTAATAATATTTTGAGTGTTAAAAATTTTTAATAAGAATTTTAAATCTGTTCTCTATTCAAATGGCTTTGCCAAGTCCTGATCAAGCTATTTTACTAAATTTCCTAAGAACATAAAATGTTGCGCTTCTGTGTATCTCTGGTAGTGTAACGCAAACATGGTACTTTTAATCTGCTATTTTTATTAAATAAAAGGTTACTACAACCACTGACAGTGAGTGCTACAGAACTATTACAAAGATACAAGTCGTACAGAGTATAGAAAAGTATAAAAAGAAAAAAGGAAAAGTGTATATGATGAAGTATTTCTCCCCTACAGTGTTTCCCGTCTGAGTATTTAGTCCAATATTTCATGAGCATCAGTAAAGTCAATTTAATAAATGGTTTTAACTCTGGTGGTGGTGGTTGTTTTTAAGACCTTAATGTCTTTCCAGTGAGGCACTGACTTGGGGTTCTTAGTGTTTAAAGAACACTAATGAAAAATGAATTGCACGGTATTTGTGTACGATCTTCATCTGAGAAATAATCTTGGTGTTAAAGTTGGAAAGGTGTCTTATGATAGACTGGGGGCGTCACTTCAGCTCATGGAAGGTGAATGGATGCATTTAGTCTTATTTTCCTTATAATACCAAGTTTTCCATTTATTTAGAAGTCATTCAATTCAAGGGGCTTTGTAAAAATGGTTACTTCCAGTATGAGGATTATGCTACTGAATGTTAAAAAGGTTTCCTGCTTAAAGTAAATGCAGCTAGAAGAAAATATAGTTAAATTTATTATGTCATCCTTGTTTTACAGAAGCCTTCCAGAGCCACTGATGACATACGAGTTGCATGGAGAATTCATCGTTCCTGCCAGTAAATACATGACTGTGGTTCAAATAGAAATCTTTTGTTGTTGTGCTGTTGTGACCTTAGGAGCATTCTGCAAATGCAGTTTCAGAAAAATGCTTCATCCCAGTAAAAATACAGGAACAAGAAATAATAAATAATTTAAAAAGATGTATATTTTAATCATTATTCAGTTCTAGTCTGCGTCACATATATTGTGACTGCCTAGCACAGTTTTTACTTTTATGGAAAAACTTTTGGATAGCCATTGTAAACATTTATTCTTATTATCTTAATTGTATAATGATAAGCATCTACTTAATCTGCGATTTTTTTTTTGCCTTCCATTTATAAAGAGTATGAAGCTTAGCAAAAGAAAGTACACTAATTTGAGCTCATTTGAGTCCTTAAAGCACAGCTGCCTGACCCTTGTTTTCAGTGCCTTGCTAGCTCTGTGTGCAGGCTGGCTTGAATGTTCCTCGTGTATGAGAAGAAAGGAAAGAGTGGGCCACATTACACTGTGGCAGTTCAAACACAGACTTGGAGAAGACACAACAGCATTTGTAGCTCAGTTGTATGGTATCTAGTGTACACGGAATTTTTTTGGAAGAGGATAGAGGGAAACTGTGTAAGAAAATTTTTGGCAAAGTATCAAACAGATATTTAGCTGATTTTCTTTCCAGCCTGTAGCACTTCTGGCAAACTGTGGAAAGCAAAATTAAAATAAACTTTGAGACAATTGCTTTATCATCTTCAGATTGCTATAATGACTTTCCAGGACTGCAGAATGTGTTTTTTCTGGTCCTTAATTCAAAATGAGAATCAGCTCAGGAAATTTGTTGCCAAAGCACATGCTAGCAGGCAACTGCTTAAACAAAATTTGACATCCCTACCTTCATGGTGAGTCTTCAAGTTTGTATTGGAAAGTGTTAAAATAATTTCTCGACTTCTGAAGTTTAGCCAGCAATTTCTCACTTTATTTTTCTGTATTTTATAGTCTCTTTCACTAAAGGAATTCAGTTGAAGTTACATGTTTCAGACATTAGTGTTCATTAGTAGTAAACAACTCAGTAAAGGAGTTGATTCTGGGGAGGGACATTTAATCAACATTGCAGATCTGAGTTACAGTATACTCAAAAATAGGTTGTCAGTGTTGCTTCCTATGTTGGCTATAAAAAACCAGCACTGGAAATAGCAAGGAATATCCTTTTCCCTGAAACTATTGGAGGAGGAGCCAAAATTAAAAGGTTTTCCTTCAGTTTTGTTCTCTTTATACACATCAGTATAGATTGAAACTATATGAACTTTGACTGTATCTTGTAAAAATATTGTTTATCCATTCTTTAATTAGAATTTGTGATTTCACATGTACATTAAATAGTCTCACTTTAAAGAAGGCCTATTTTTTCTTTGAGAATTTTGAGTAGCTCACTAGAATTTTAATGTTTTGCTTTTTGGTAGCCTTTTTTCTTGCAATCTGTGCAGGGGTGTTCACTGCAAAAGAATAAAATACAGCCCTAAAATGTGTAGCAATATGCAAAGAAAAAAAACTCTGAAGCAATATGCACTGAAGAAATACGGTGGTACTTCATAGGAAACACACTTGGCAATCAAAGCTGCCTTTGAGAAAAATGGGACCTGATCCATGGTCCTCATGTCAAAACTTCTTGAAATCAGAATAGATTCTAAATTTTTCTCATTCTGTACTTTCTAGTAAGTATTATTATAGGCAATAAAAATACTTCCATTCCTTTTATTGTAGAAACTACTAAGATGTAATTTTGTAATTTAATGCAACTTTGAGAAATAGGAAGATGGTTTATTTTTGTCTTTTACAGATTCTTGTTTTCATCTGTGTACAGTGAAACCTGTAGGGGCCAAAATTATTCGATTCAATGTGCAGCAGACAAAAATAAAAAGCTCTGTATTTCTGTACTGTACTAGAAATTCCATTGTTATTCAGAACCTTTGTCATAGTATTCTCAGTAGGTTTTTATGCATGTTTATTCTTCTGTGTCTTCAGAGGTCATTAGGTTTTCTAAGCATATAGATCTGCATGCAGTTTCCAATGCAAGGTGGCATAAATGCAGTATCATTAGCTGCACAGTACCAACAAAATCGAATTCTAATCACGGGGACAATCAGTTAATGATGCTAAAATGGAAAGCAGTACACTTCCTCTCTGTGGCACCCAGTAACATCACTCCTCACCTTGCAGTGTATTTGTAAGCAGATGAGTCTGGTGCAACAAAACAATAACTGCATCTGTCAGTCTTTAAAAATAGAGTAACAAAGGCATCCTTCTGCAGGTGGATTGAAAATGAGTTCTCAAAATAAGCAGATAAGTTGATAATTCTAGAACAATATTACTTGTGAAAACAAGGACATATGTTCAGTGTTATGTTTGGAGATACATAAGTGGTGAAGCAAAGTGTGTGCAGTATGCTTCCATGCAGGGGTGGGAGAAGGTTTGTGTTTCTGTGAATTTTATTTTATTTTAATTTTTTTGACATTTTTATTTCTATATCCCATAGAAAGTGGGAGTCCTGAGTCTCGAGTCAATGCTGTTCACTTCTTGGTCCACAAACTCCCAGAAAAGAACAAAGAGATGCTGGATATTTTGGTGAAACATTTAGCGAAGTAAGTGCTATGACCTGCTTTCCTACCTTGTCAGAATTCTTGTCTTTACCTTTCTTTAACTACAAAGGGCTTTAGTGAAGTGTGGCTGGAGCTGAAGCCCATTTTGATGCTGTCATCCTCAACCCCAAGAACCAAACGTGCAAAAGCAGACAAGACGTTTGACTCACACTGTGCATATTTTGGCGGGAAAGGCAGAAATCTAAGACGTTAATGAAGCCATAGAAGTATTTACTTTAGCAGCCCTGCCAGCAGCTGAGGGTTTGATTGAAGTGAGAAAGGGAACATTATACTTTCTTTTTGCAAATTCTGGCAAAGGGAATAGTGGAGATCTGTTAGCAAATTTAAGTTGGTTTCACACTTGCCCTGGTCCAAGGCTAAGTGCATTTTATATGATTAAGTTCAGTAAGAGACTGGTTTTGTTATTAAGTTGCTGGTGGAAGAATGGCTTTTCAGTTTTTCAGAATTTAGTAAGACTTTATTTGAAGAAACTTTGCACAAAACAAACTTCTAAAACATAGATTAAGGAAATGTAATGTTTTCATTTGTGGACTGCAGTTTCCAACAGTAATGGAAATTTTTCATAACCCATTTCCTGTTTTTTCCTTCAATTCTTTTCAAAAAGTGTTTCAAAGCATGCCAAGAGGAATCTAATGACTGTGGCAAACCTAGGGGTAGTATTTGGACCAACCTTAATGAGGCCACAGGAAGAAACTGTAGCGGCCATCATGGACCTGAAGTTTCAGAATATTGTCGTTGAAATCCTGATAGAAAATCACGAGAAGGTAAGTTTTGCTATGTTTTCATGTTTCTGAGCATTGTCTAAAACAATCTGCTAGTCTTAATGGGGTTAAGCATGGAATTAAGCATGACATTAAACTAATAGTTTAATTCTAAGGAATATTCTCTATACACTGTATGCTTTTGGTTATTTGTCCTTGCTAATCATTCCTGTTCACAGGTGAACTGGCATTTCAGAATGCATATTTCCTGGCAGTGGTAGTGCTTCTGTGTGTATAGTCCACCAATAGATTTGCATTATGATATTTGCATTTTGCTTTTTTTCTGAGCAAAAGTGATACAAAACTGGAAAAAAGAAAGCCCAGGCTCAGTTTTTAGCTCTTGTAGTAAGTACTTTGACCAGGGTCTGAATTCATTGTTTTATGTCTTCATTTTATCTCAGAGTTCTCAGAGTAAGAAAAGAAGACTTTGCTATACTCTAAGTTCTATGTGTAAAAAGCATTATGAGAGAGCCAGGTATTAACACTTCCTTTGTTTTCATCTGAATGTGTGTTATTTTAAGCCTTTGTATTTGAGGCAGTACTAAAAACAGAAGTTGTTGTTGCTGCTATTACTAAAATTTCCAGTTACTAAAATGCCTTGCATGTATAAGGTACTGTCCAGGATATCACTGCATGTAATCTGGGATCTGAAATTAAAAATAAAAATAGTAAAAAAGTCCTTTACATGTCTCTTTGTGTACTTGTTCGGGGGTCCCTTGCGTCTAAGCTGACTTCTATAACTGGATGTTTGAGGTACTTTGTACGAGGAGATGGACAGCATCTCCCTCATTCTTACTGTCAAAAAAAAAAGCGCTTTGGAAAAATTCCAAGATGTGCTTTTTCCTCTCTCCTTTCTTAGGCACTCGGAGCATTGAAATTGTTATTTCCTTTAAAGGTTAACAGTGTTGAAATTGGCTATTTAAGTCAAGTGTTATCTATTCTAAATAATATATGTCTCAAATTTTTCTGACAGTGTAATTACGCTCCCTCCCTGATTGATACAGGCTGGGCAAAGCTGCTGTTGGCATAGCTGTGTCCACACGGTGGGTTTTGTTGGCTTAGTTGACTTAGGGTGTAATGCTGTCCTCACACGCACACTGAGCAGATATGGCATTGTTCTGCTGGAAAAATACTGGGCTGCACATGTGGCTCAAGTTCTAAGCAATAAATATTCCAAGAGCTGTAAGCTGTGGTATTAATTTTGGATCTTAGAAATGAAACCTTGCAGTTGAGCTCATGATTTTAAAGCTATTGCGGTGACCACACAAATTAAAGAAAGTTGAGAGAGAGTGAGCAGAGCCAGGGTGCTTTAATAACCTATGGAGGTTGACTTGTGTTTATTCAAATCACCACAGATTAGCACCATCCTATTCTTATGCCAGCTCAGTCACATGTCTTTAAAAACTGGACATCAATTTTACATTTGAAACATTAGTGGCCTTTCTTGCTCCTCTGAAAATGCAGAGAAGCGAGGGATGGAAAGTACATCAATATAATACTGCATCATTTTCCACAATTCCTTGGTTTTATGCCTTCTTTAGAACTAGAAGGGTATAATTTTTTTGAAGGGATTTCTGTAATTTCACTGCCATTTCTAACTGTGGACTTGCCATCAGTGGTCTGCCTGCAGAAACCTCTCCCACACTAGAGCTGCTTCCACAATGGGAGGCAGCCCCAGGTGTGACCTCTCTGTGTTTATAACGAAGGCCATGGAGAGGTGTGTTAAGGCATTACAAAAATTTTATTGTCAGACTGAGTCTGCTGCTTTTACAAATGACCCTTCTTCATTTAGGGCAGACCAAGGACCTACTTTTAAAGAAAAGCAAGGTCATTGCCAGTCTAATGTTCATTTTATATTGTTATTTTAAATTTCCTTGCATTTCATGCTTTCTGAGAGTCTCGCATTAGATATTTTTATTTATGGCCCTGGTGAAGTCCTAGGAAAAGTCATCAGCTGTGGTTTAAAATATTTTAAAATATTTCATTCAGCCACTACTTCGACTCTGCTAATTTTCAGCAGCTTCTGCTGATAGGAGCAAAATTTGGAATTGTAGGAGAGTGATGGAGTCGAGATGGAGGTTCACTGACCCTTTACACTCAGTGCATATGTAATTTCCAGCTCTGGTATTCTGCAGAGAGGCATTTCTTTTCCCCTGTAGTAAAAGAAATGACTAAAAAAACTTTCCAACTATAGAAGCAGTAGCCATCAGCATTTCTGATATAAATACAGTAACTTGGTAGGCAAAATGATAAAAAATGGTTAAGATTCCTCAAATATTTTTAAATTCCATCAATGTCGTTTATGTCTTATGTAGATAGCTTTATTGAATGAGATTCACTATTCATTTTTAGGAGGAGACATAATTGGGTTACTGGCTTTGAAATCCTGGTGCAGTCATTCCAGTATCATCATTTTGCTGGGTTCTAATTAGAGAATTTCTGTGCAATTAATGTGTGGAAACCTGAATACAATGACTTGCTCTGACATACGAGTATCATGCTTAGTGAATAAGCTGTTTTTGTTTGGTTTTTGGGTTTGTTTTTTTGTTTTTTTAAGCTTTGTTGATATGTACATTTATTTCCTGCTGGCTGGAAACCAGTCAGTACCACTTCCACCTTGTTTACAGGCTGCATCAATACATCCAAACCATGTCTGTGGACCAATTACAGCGTGTTGAGGAGGGGATGTTTTGCAAAATGCTGAGATTGGAACTCTGAAACTAGGCCGTGCAGCCTGATGTGTTGCTTAAATGGCATTAGAATTGCACAATGATTAAGAGTAGGAAGGGGATAGAAGAGTGTCAGGGTGGGAATTGTTTGGCTTTTGTCAGTTCTAGTCCAGTCTCTGCCAGGCAGAGTATTTCTCACAGTGCCCACTCAGAAGGTGAGCTGCACGAGCAGATCTCTGCTTTGAAAGAAAAAACAAAAACTAGACCCAAGCTGAGATATTTTACTCAGGACCCTCCGAATCACCTGCTGTGGAAGCAAGGCCAATCCAGAGGATAATTAGATGTGTAAAGTGTCTCACGTCTGTCCTATGGCTATAGGGGAAGAACAACCAGAGAGGGGAAGGATAGTCAGATTTTGTGTCCTGTATCTTTCCCTTCACTAAAGAAGCATCAAGAAATTAATGTTTGTGTCTCATCATTATGTTTATTTTGCTTTGAGGTAATAAGCTCAGAAGCTGACTGCAGCTGTGCTTGTACAGTGCCTGGAACAATCTTGGCCTTTAGGTAATCTTCTAATGAAAAGCCTTAGTCAACTTGGCTCTGAAAAAAAGGTTTTGATTTCTCTTCTCTGCCTCCTCCAAATGAGTTTCAAGGGTTTCAATAATTTTTCTTCCCATTGGTTTAAGAGATTGGAAATCTTGGACATTTCAGCTCTTCTGGTCTTTTCTCTGACTAGCGGTGAGGAAGAAGGGTGGTCCAAGGCAGCGTGAAGGGCATGCACATGTTCATCTTGCTGTTTGTTAGAATGTTTTGGCATCTTGTTGAAGTGAATGTCACTATTCAAAGGGCTTATTTATTTACCACTTAGAGGTGCCTCAGTGGTAATGTGAGCCATTTTGGTTTCTCAATTCCCTGAACGTTATTTTAAGAAGGGAAAAAAAAGGCACCAGGATAAAAAAAGTCTAAGAAATGAAAGAAGATGAGGGAGGAGGTTGGAATAAAAATCTCAGTGGGACTGGAATATTTAAACCAGCGTATGGGGGAGGAAAGAATAGTGAGTACAAATAGCAAGATTATAAAAACAGAAAGAAGATGAAAATCACAGTGAAAGAAAATTAGAAGGAAAAAGCGAGGGGCTAGACAGAAGTTCCTTCTGGAGACTGGGAGGCCAGAATCTGCTGAAAGGGATTAGGCTTCATAAAAGATACCTTTTTCGAGAATTCAAATAACCTATGGGCAAAACTATCTCAAAGACATTCATGCTGAAAAGCTTAGTAGTTCCTATATATAGGGCAGATACCTTTTCTCTATCAATCTTTCTATAAAAGGGAAAGATTTTACATATTTTAGACAAAATGTCTTTGGCTTACCTTTGATTTGTTCAAAACAGTTTTAAGGGGAATTCTTTTAATGATTTTTTTTTTTGGCACTTCATGATTTCTTTTTTAAACTAAAAATGGAAGAGAAGAACTTAATACTACTGAGCTCTTAAGCCAACATCAACCTCATGTAGTAATCTTGGAAAATCTTGTCTTAAAACATATTACAGTGCATAATACATACAATATTCGTGAGACAGAAGGAATGGAAGCAGGTGAAGTCAGTTGTTTGTTTTAGAGCATGAAGCAGCTCAGTCTCCCCTTGGCAATCTAACAGTTCTGTTGCAGGTAAGTGCTTTAGGGTAGAATGCCACACCATCATGTAAACTTAAGACTATTTTTTGGCAGCTGAGCAGATCTTTTGAAGGCCCAGTGAAGGGACACATGAGAATTACTGAAGAGGGCTTGTGTCAGCTCTCCTGTTGCTTTGCCTTTGGCTGTAAAGGAGGACCAAGAAGCAACACGGTGTAATTATGGTGGTTTGCTGTGGTGCAGCAATTTGAAACCTCCACAAGCTGAATGTTTCTCAAGTCAACTAACACTGGACTTGGAGGGGGGAAAAATGACATTAAAATATCTCCATTAGCGCAGAGTTTGTGGTAAAAACATGTGAGGGCATTCAGGAGGGTATTCAGCACATGCTTAACTTGAAGCATGTAGCTGATCAGAAGTGTCATTGAAGCTGTTTCTGATCTTAATTCCAATTACATGCCTTAATCATTGGCTGAGTCTGAAGCAGAAAGGGCAACAGGCACAACAAAGAAATTCTGGTGGGAGTCAGAAGCAGCTCTTTCGTTCCACTGTAGTGTGAGCAAACTGTTTAAGTCCTTTCTCTGCCCTGTGGATAGCACAAAGCCCTTCCATGTGAGACACAACACACATGATGTGGTAAATTGACTGCCATTTTTTTTTTTTTTNNNNTTTTTTTTTTGGTTTAAAAGACTCCAGTTTTCTAAATGCGGTTTATGCGTAGTAAGAAGACTGAGTATCAAATCTCTACTCACGTTTGTGACTGCAGTTGATATTAGAAGCAGTTTGGATCAATACCTGGATTGGTATGCTGCTAGACCAGTCTAAAAGAAACAAAACGTGCATGGTGAGAAATCATATTGTATTAATAAAGAAAATCAAAGCAAAAGTCATGATCTCAGGGGTGGAAGAGGCCTGCTGAGATGCTGTGCTGCAAATACATGGCACGTAGAAATAGTACATAGACTTCTCACTTCTTGATTTGCCTGCCTTATTTACAGTTAATTTGGGGAAGCTTCCCTCAAGTGCATACAAAATTTCAAAGTGATAGAGATCTCATTTTCTGCTGCCCACAAACAATGTTCCTAAGTAAATAAAGAGAAAGGATGATAAAGGAGTGGAATTCACTTGATTACTATTTGTTTCAGTCTTGATGTGCTGTGCTTGCATGTATGGAGGAGGAGGCAAGGGAGAAGTCCTTATAGAGACTGCTAAATGGATGGTCTTAAATAAAATTTTGTTAGTAAAAGAAAATATTCAGTAAAATATTGCAAGGGGCATGGAGAGGGGAAAAGTTGCTACACTTCTTAAGAGTTTAAAAAGAAAATTGGTATGCAGAAACTGTGTGATCTAAGAATGTTTTTTGCATTTGATTTTGCATTTGCATTGTTTTTTGTACTCTTTAGAATACTCTTACCTTACAGAAGGGTTAGTGTATTTTAAGCCTTTAAAGAGATTTTGTATAAAAAAATGTGGCAGTCAGCTGATAATACTTTTATTTCCAATATTTTCACGTGTATGCTACTTGCACTAATAAAGCATCAATACTTCATTTAGACATACAATAGAATAGTGTGTTCTTTGCCTCCAAAGAGCCTATAGTCATAATGTAAGGTAAAAAATGTATTTTAACAGAAACAATGAGCAGAAAATACTTGAAAAAGCAATGATGATATAAATCCTTGTAATGGCAGCAAGGAAATCTGTGGAAAAGAAAACACTGGTAAGGCTGTGTGGTTAGCTACAGTTGGAACTGTGTCATTTGCAAAGATCTTGAAGATCTTGTCATTTCATTCTGATGCTTTAATCGATGAGAGTGTGGTAGGGGGTCAAATGTAGGTTTTTATACTCAATATATAATTATAATAACATATAATCTGTTCATAGATACATCTATAGTGTTTTTGTGTGTATATGCACATATGTATAAATGTTTATGTTTATGTATTTATTACACATGAAGGGGCGATCAGTGTTATCTGTGCTGTGTTTGCCCATAGTTGATGTTTTTGCTGGGTCTTGACTTAGGTTTCCAAGTGCCGTCTTTCATCTTCTTAGGACTTCTCACACTCTTTGTAAGAGAAAATCCATGCAAACGTTCTCCTTCTGCATTATTTTCCTCTGAGGAGTATGTCATGTTTTAGAAATTAAGGTACTTAGATTGACTATTGAATCTTCTAATTTTAAGTCATTTCTCTGCTATTTTAAGTAGCTCCAAGATACACATAGCTGTTATGAGTAATAGGGAAAGATAACCTTTTCAGAATACTCTCCTTGGAGTGAGTTAGAGTAGGTGAGCATAGAAGAGAGGGTGAACCTGCTGTTCAGTGCTTGTGCAGTTGACAAACATGGAGGTATTCCCAGCCTGGTGTGTGGTTAACTCTCTCATTTCCCTTGATGGCTAAAATGGGTTGGTTGATAGCAGTGAAAGGGCTGCCATCAGGAGCGCTCCTCTCATGAATTGTTAAAAGGTGGAGCGCGATGTGATACGGTGGAAGCTGCAGTCTTTGTGTCAGGAGTGCTACTTTTAGAAAGGCTGACTCAACAAACTCATAATTTGCGAGTGATCAAAGGACACATGTTTTTAACCTTGGTATGGTTTTCTTTTTTTTTCTTTTCCTCCTTTGCAGTTGTCCTCCAGACTGTAATGTTGTGTTTTGCAGGCTTTTTAGTTTCTTTATTGCATCTCAAAACTTGAACTACACAGTTCAAGGCAATCAGGGCAAATGAAACATCGGGTTTGTCTGAAACTTCCCTGGGTTCTTTTGTCGCTCTTGTAGTTTTCAGACTGTCCAGATCTGTAGTTGTTCTTGTATAAGAAGAGCAGATAGCAGATACTCCAGTCAGAAGGAGATTGAGACTCTGCGTCCACAAATCCCTATAAGCAAAGTTTCATTTAGTTAGGGGTGGTCTGGCTGGCAGGCAGATGGTCTCAGCAGATGATAGCTTTGCAATGAAGAAAAGACTGTCTTGGATGGATTCAATTTTAATTTATTTGTTTAGAGAGCTTTGTGGTTTGGCTCAGAGCCAAGGATGTTTCCTGTTTCTCATTTTGACTTATACCTGGTTACTTTCCAGGCTGCATCCACTGTTGCACTGTAATTCAACAGTGTGTGCCAGGCAGCACCAAGAGCATTATTGATGCTTTCTGGTTGGTGGCCCTCTAGAGACTGAACCACAGGTAGTTTTCAGCTCTGCATCTTATTCTACCCCCCACCCCCCAATATAATGATTTTTAATAATGTATAAAGGTATTTTGTGGTTTGTAGTGGAATTCAAGCCTCAAAATCCAAAGCCTCAGAAAATCTGCATCTTTTGCAATCTCATAGTAAGCGGTGCACAGCAAATTATATTTTACAGTGTATAAATGTTGACGTGCAAGAGTCAGGACAACTAAATTGAGGCAGGCGCACCTGTATTGGAGTGGACACACTGGTAACCTTGAGAAGGTAAGTTACTTAAGAATTCTGATGAAATTGGTTATAATTTTTCTTGAAGAATTTTGTAAACTTTTAAAAATATTGAATATGAATTTTGGAAGTAATCAACTTTAATCACATCTTGCACACTGAGCACAGATTCTGTTTAGATCTCAAGAACTCCTAGTGCATGTAGATTTTATTTATTGAATTGTGTTTGTGAACAAGAAAAAGAAATAGATCATTTTGACTAAAGCTGGGAATGAAACAGGCTGATCTAATGTCCATGGTAAAGTAAAAATGTGAATCAGTAAGACCCTATGATAACAAAGCATCTTTTTAAAAAGATTTCAGTACTTTGGAAGTTTTATAAAATTATTAGAATTGGTGCAGAAATTAGTTTTGAAATAGAATTTTTATCCTAGATGTCTATAAATTGATATTTTGTAATTTCTATTATGATTTAACTTTCAATAACTACAATTAGCTTCTGTAATCCCTTCAAATAGAGAATAAAAACCCTAGTACTGTTCATGTTATTGAATGTGGTTTTTACTGTTAAAAAATGGATTACAATTAGTGTACAATTAGTGGTTAGTGGTTATAATTAGTGGCTGAACTACTGCAGTAGTGTTTTAGGATGCTTATTTTCATCTTGCAATTCTTGAAATGCTTGTATCTACAGTAAAATTGTAATTTGACATAAAATGTGATGTTGCTTTTGTTTCAGAAAATGGCAAAAAGTAGGGTAAGACCACTGTCTTCATTATTGTAAGAGGAAAAAAATTTTGAAAATTTATGTGAGTAAGAGCACACTGTGAACCACAAAGACAGTTGACCTTTTTTTAGTGTTTTTGTCTCTAATATAAAGATACGATTTTTGGTTTTGTGCAGATTGCTGGGTTTAACCTGAATCGGGCTTACATTACATTGAAAAGAAGCTAAGTCAAGGAAAGACCGTGGTGATAAGCTCCTCTTGCACTATCCCATTAACTGCTAATGGATAAAATATTCTTTGATCAGCATATATTATAGGCAGTTGTCATGGAAATGCAAGGAGTACCGTAGGGATAAAATGCGTAAGGGGAGAGCAGTACACGTGCCATCGCTGGATGGTGTTTTATATTATTCAGTGAACATTAGTTGAAGTTTGTGTTTGTATCTTTTATTTCACAATGGCAAATCAAGTTGGTATTGAAGGGAAATTGCCCAAATCAAAACTTGTTGTGTTGTTCTTGTCTTGAGAAATACTGTCCTCTGTAACATGTGAATGTAGCAGTTATGCCTATGCCACTAGCAGAATTCTGACCAATTTGGAATGACCTTCCATGTTCTAGCCTCCTTTGCATTACACAGTGACTTCTGGTGCTCTGGTTTGTGTTTGCGTGTTCCACGGAAATAGATGCATGTTCTGAGTGGTTGGTGTTATGGGAATGATAGGGGTTTTGTCTTGCAACAAAATCATGGCACAGCTTTAGGCTGATTTTTTTATAAGTTTATCCTCATTAGCTCTATTACTAAGCTGCCAGTTTTTTCTCCCCTCTTTTTCATCCCCCTCTGTCCTTGCTGTTTGCCTCCCACTGATTTTTAGAGGAATTTTTAATTACCCCAGTGAAACAAAGCAGACAGAGATGACCTGATGTCTGGGTCTTTTCCTAAAGTGATTCCTGGCAAACATACTGAAATTCATTCATTAGTTCTGCTTGAGACCAGAATGAACAGATCAGTATTCTCTTGTAGCAGCCGAATCTAATCTACATTTCCATGTACAACTATACATCTAGTCATAAACTCGTGGAATAGGCCAAGTTAAATCCTCCCAGCCTTGGGTTTCTTGAGTATCTAAAAACGGCGCTAGTAAGAACGCAGGATCTAGAGTCCAACACTGTTGTTGCAGATTAAGGGGAATCTGGCAGAATTCCTTGGGCTGCTGCCATGTGGATCTGCTGGTAGAATACAGTACGATAATATGTTGAATTTGGCTCATTACTCTCAAGAAATGCTGCCATAGACACTGTGGGACACAGATTTAGGAATTGGAATGGTTATATGTAGGGATGATCTTGGGCTCACTGCTCTAGACAGAGCTGTTATTAGTGCTGTATGCCCAAGATGGTTTGTGGTTTGTTTGGCCTTGTAAAGTATCCATTTTATACTCCTACATAGAGAGAAATAGGTCAGACTTTTACCAGAGTTTTAAATCGCTCCACCAGTGTTTCATCTTTTTTGTTGTAACTTTTACACTGCAGGTTTGGAGATTCATCTACGGGATCATTCAGTGTGCACTTTGAAATCCTGCTTCCATATAAGATCAGACCTAAAGAACCATTTATAAGAGTGGACTAACTGGGACTGAATAACAATGGGTTTTGTTGCTTGATTAGAATTTTGAGTGCTACATATATTAGTCTTCTCCCAAGTGTAAATTGTTATACCTAGCTTCAGAGTTTACTCCCAGGTAGATCAATAGCAGGATGCCAGTGCTTTTGAGAACTAAATTGTAGAGAACTGGTAGTCTTTAAATCTCATGCAGTTTGGACACAGTCTCAAAAACCGTGTTAACAGTGGATGTGACTCTGAAATCTTTAAACTTTGCTGTTGGCTTAGTATATTTTTATCACTTCTAGAATGACGTAATTCAATGAGCGTACTTTGCTCTTGTCTTTATTACCAGAATTAGTCTAAGCTCTGGTGACTTCTGCAGTCCGGGTGAGTGATGGTGGTAGATCTGACTTTAAGGGAGCATGGTTTTTTTGAGTAGAAAAACAGTCATCTCTTAAATAGCACATTCCAATCTGTTCTTCCATGGGAGAGTTTCCCTCCAGTGGGATATGTGTGGTTGCCTTGCCATGCATCTGATAGCAACTGCTTGTAGTGCAGGGTGGTACTCCTGAACTTGCTCCCCTGTGGTCCCATGCTTTTGTGCCAATCAGCCAGCACACAGCAATGCTGGGGCCATTTCAGGTGCTCATATTGTGTGTGTGATGTTGAATTCAGTCTCATGTGCGTATGCATTGGGCTTCTGACAACAGGTCACTCACAGCTGGCATCTTTTATTAGCCGTGAAGCATTTATACTTCAGCGATATTTAAACAGTTAATAAGGTTAGAAGCAAATTTGAGTAAAACCAAACCCAACGTTTCTCCCCACAGCTGAAATAAAGCAGGTCTCCATCCCCTCGCTCTCAGACAGCTTCTGTCAGTGCAGCAGACAAATATCCAAGGCATGATGAAAAGTATTTGTCTATTTAAGTGAAAATAAAGCAAAAAAGAGAAGCTGAATGCTGTACGTGCACTTCTGAAGGCAGAGGCTGATGTTCTGCTTGCTTTTCAGATGCTCACCTTTGCAAAACTGTAGTATTAGCTGAGGCTTTGGCCTGCAACAGAAAGAGATTGCTGCTGCTGGAAAAAAATGTAGTTAGGGCTGGGCTGGGCTGGATTTTATTTTCCTGCTAAAAAGACCAAAAAAAAAAACCAAGGTAGGGATGAACCCAAATATGAACTGCTTGGAAGAGCAAAAACTCTTTTTGTCTTTTGCCTATGTGCCTCTTAGTTTCTCATGCTAATAGTTTTGGAAGAGTATATTGCAATATTTGTGAGAGACAAGTAAAAAAACACTGAAGAACTTCACTGCAACCTGTGCAAGTCACCTAGAAGCATACAAGAAAGCTCATCTCTTATGAAGTACTCCTGGGGAATACTTGTTCTTCTCACCATCATTAATTTCAGCAGAGATCTGTGGATAAGACTGTACAAATAAGCACAGCTGTGGAATGTGACATAGCAAACAACATGCTGAAACCTCTTGGCAGAGAGTTGTTTGCCAGAGAGCCCAAATGCAATGCTTAGTCCATGGAAAAGATGGCATTTCAAGTTTTGGTACCTTTGAATTTTTTGGAAGCAAATATTTATCCCTAAACCTGCTCAATCTAGCCTTGTATTTACACATAAGGGGGCAGTGTGGTACTGTTAGCCAAGTTCCATGGAGGTGCACTTTAGATTTCATTATTATATATTGCATCATGTTTTAAGAAATGGCTTTGGAACTCTGAGCACAACTAGAGCTTTGTCACTGCCTGAGAGTGCTGCTGTGTCTGTAGTGGGGAGAACGAGGTTGGACAGTTTCCTCTCTTCTTTGTAAACATTTTGTTTTTAGAGAGTTGCTATTTTGGCGCTCTTGTAGTCCCTTGTTCGTAGGCTTGTGAAAGGGAGACAGTTTTCCTATCGCTGGGATGGGGAACTTCAAATTACTGCATTTTTACCTCCCCGACAGCAACATTCACTTACTGGGAAGGAAGGTAATGTTTCCACTGGAGCTTTCCTGTGCACACCATGTGCTTCTGGCCCACTGCTGCCCAGTTTAGGGAATATGATCATTTTCCCGCTGCTTTTGTGGAATATACCATTTCTTGATTATTTTGTACCAGCACTGTCTTCTACCTGCCAGTACAAAAGTAATGATTAAGTGGCTGTAAGACAACATATACATGGGATCTTGGGTCACCTTCTTCCTACACGTTATTGTTCAGGGTTAGCAGGCCAGGATATGGTGGCATTTCGGGTTTCTAGTATGTTTTAACATGGTGTTTTGAGTGCCTTACTACAGGATGTTTATGGCATTACTTCTCACCTGTCTGCCTTTTAGCGTCATACTGCACCTGACATGTGCTGTTACTATCCAAAAATGTGTTATCTGTGTTGTTCCTTTATAGTTTCTGCATGAATTTCTACTTCATAAAAAGCTTCCCCTTCAAATATCGATTACAGCTCTCCTCTTTGCCACGTATCCTTATAGTAAATATTATACAGTTGCAGAGTACAAGAACATCATACACTGCTTCATTATAGCTTGGTATATCACTGTGTTGCATTGCTGTGAGGTGCTGTGCAGACACAGGACTTTCCTTACGCAGCTTCTCTTTGTGTTTTTCTTTATCTGCTGCTTTGTCTTTGCTGAAATACTTATGAAGCCAATTTGTTCATGCCCCGATCACTTGTAAAAGGCTGCTGTTAAATTGGACATCAGCACACTGATGATTTTCTAGAAGTAAATCAGCACTGTTAGACTGTCCCCTTTGTGTGACAGTTAAAGTGCTATCAGGTACAGCAGATCTATGTTGCTGATTAATTCAGAGAAAAATGACGTGGTATTCTGTGTGGGGGGTGATATACTGATGGTCATGACTCAAAAGATAAAATGATGACAGGAAATGCAATCCTTTTTGTATGCATCTTTGTGAATGTCAGTCTTTAATATAAAATTGCCTTAATATGCAATAGTTCACAGAATAAGTTCTCACGTGGTTTGTTACTATGGTATTTCTCGCTAAAAACCGCTGCCCACAAAATTTTTACCCTTGCTCTCTTCAAGAGTGTGGTGTTTCTTTAATTAAAATGGCTGATATAATGATATCATAACCTTTGAAAATTAAAAGGGATATTCTGGAAAAATTACGGGTTCTAGCTAAAGCTATAAAGCATTTTGGTTACTGGTTCCTAAAGGTAGTATCCTTCTTTTTCTCCTTCCCCTCCATCCTAGCTGCTAAGTGTGGCTGCAAATGTTTTGTGTTTGAATTAACTGATTGGCAGCTTGGTTAATGTGTAGACAGTGCTCTTGGTTATTTCCGTATTATATTTATCTATCTATTTATTTATTTATTTTAAAAGCACTCATTAAAAACCCACGGCATATTCCCAAACTTGAAGGAATGGATTTTTTGGCTCCTGTCTGCTTTGAATGAAATCCAAAACAAATGTTGTTTGATAATGGTTTACAGTTGCATTGCACAGGTTGCTCTTCATGATAAATAATTAACACCCTTTGTGTTCTTGATTGCAGATTTTCAAAACCCTGCCTGATGCTACTTTCCCTGAGCCAATCTCTATGTCAGTATCTCCTCCAAATGCCCCACCAAGGCAGTCAAGAAGACAAGGACAGCGTATTAAGAGGCCTCTGGCTGTTTACAATCTCTGCCTGGAGTTGGATGATGGTAAGATGTTAGTAATAATTTCAGTCCTTGCATCAGATGGGCTGTGGATCCTTTCTCCAGGAGGTGTTTTCATTTCATGTTTCATTTGTCTGCATGTGTGGATGCACATGCACGCTGGTTTAATTGCTTTGGAACATGCAAAGAAGTAAGGAGAGCTGCAGAGACAGGACAGCAGGGAGTACTGTCCTGTGACTTATGCTTAAAAGTAGGACGGACTGTCTTAAATATGCTTTTCTCCTCTAAAAAAGAAGCAGCTCCTGTTTCTTTGGGGAAATCTCTTTGACCTCTACTGAAGATTACACGGCCATAAGATAAATGGAGAGAGAACTAAAATTAAAGCAAATCTTTTATGAGAAGAGCTAATGCACTTTACAGTTAAATTCATCTGGATTAAAGGCTCAGGTCACCACTGCACTGGAGAATACCACTACTTCGCTTGAATCTTTAATACCTTGCTGTAACTAGCAGTAAATACTTGTCGACTTGCCTTACTGCTGAAAAGCAATGCAAAAAAAAAAGAAAAGTCTTGGTTTTTGCATGGAGTCTGCAGTAGCAACATACAGTGAGGCAGAGGGTGTATAACATCTTATATATTCTGACTGTTGGCCAGAAACATAATCATTTTCCTGAAATTTTATGGCTCGGGGGCACGTACAGTACTGAGGAGGCAAGTCAGGGCTCATTTTGTGTTACAGTTTTTCTCCACCCTATTCCTTTTCTCCTAATGTTTTTGTCAATTGTCTTTGCACATGAAGAGCCATGGGATCAGGGCACAAAGTGCAGTTACAGCAAGTGAAAATAAACAGGAATGTTTTGAACTCGTGCAGTAGTAAGAGATTTGCTGGTGAACTGTCACTAAATTGGTAGTTAACAGTGCTTGATTTCATGAGGCAAGAACACAAATACCTACAACAGCTGTTAAGTGCAGGTTTTAGAAATAAACTCAGGACTGTTTATAGTCTCAAAGCCAGTTTTGCAAAGAGTCAGCAAGAAACTCAGCATTTCTGCCATCGGATTTGTTTCACCAGAGAGATACATAATCTGTGCCTTTCTTTTCTTGCACCAAATGTCAGACTGAATGCCTTGACTAGAAGATGTTTAAGGTGTATCTGCTTAAAAAGCTTAAGCTGTGTTAATTTGAATAATATGCCACCAAAAGCTAGGAAGGCTCTCAAGCTACATCTGCAATAATAAATTTATCCTCATCTGAAAAACAAAACAAAATTGAAGCCACTCAGTGCTGTTTACATCTAATTTTGAATGTGAATCCTAGCAGGATGCAAGAAGTACCACAACTTCTCCAAATCCATGGAGCAAGGTGTGCACTGAGAAGTTGACTTTTGACCCAAACACAGTAGACAGAAAGCACTTGGTGGGTTGGTTTTATTCTAAGAGCAAAAAATTACAGTGTTACTGTTGAAAACTGTTATAAAGACTCAGTTTTGCCTAAATGCAGTCCATATTCTTTGCTAATTTGGGCAACTTGGCAAAGAGCTGGGATTGTTAAAAGCTGTAAAAATTATATATCCTACAGAACTCTGGTACTTGTTTGGGAGTTGTAGTGGGGTGAAGTGCAGAAGAGCTTAATGCATCACCATACCTGTTAAAGCCGTGATGAAGGCTGAAGTGCTGCAGGTGAAAATTTGGTGGGATCTGACAATAACATTTCCCCTTGTAATGCTAAAAAAATACCCTCTGTGGTCTGTAGGGCCACTACCAAAGGCAGCAGGATACTCAGGCTGTTGGTAGCTGCTGAGCACATGCTGATGTCTGTTTTCCTTGTGTTCAGGCGGGCAGCTGTGCCAGGACAGTGGTCAGTAGCTGGGCCAGTGGCTCTCGGGCACGTGTGCCGTGCACATGCGGCGCTGCAGCACCTCCAGCCCAGCTGCGCCACTGCACACTCGGAGCAACTGCCCCAGTGGCTGCAGGGCGCCTGGATCAGCCAGGCTCAGGAATTACCTAGTCCCTGAGTAGAGCTCAGCGCCTCCAAACACGCTCCCTGGCCTTCAGTTGCTTTCTTCTTTGGAGAGCGGTGAAGGAATAAAAGTGAGCCTGGGCTTCATTCCATATTTACCTAGTTTCTTGGCTAACAAATGCATGTTTTATAACTGCTCTTTGGAAGATTTTATCCTGTGTGTGTTTTTAACAGGAAATTAAACATTAAACCCCTTCCCTCCCCCCTGCCCCCCCTTATTCACAATGGCATGAGTTAAGCACCAGGCACAAGGCAGTGTTTTGTATTTCCTGGATACGGCAAAATTATCATAATCTTGTTTTAAACAAGCAGCTGATACATATTTATATGTAAATATATTTGTAGACAAATATATCTCTCAAGTTATTGTAATTGTATATAAATATTCTCTATGCCTTGAAACTAGAACTATGTTGGAGACAAAATTTCTCTGTGCTGGAAAACTTCTTGAGTGTGTTTCTTTTAGGATTGTTATGCAAACCAGGAAATTGTTAGAAAAGCGGAAACAAGTCTTTAGCTATCAGCTGCTCCAGGGAGTTAACAGGCTTCAGAATCCACTGCTTGAATTGGAAATGCAGGGTTCGGGCCAGGTTTCTTTTTAAAAGCATGTTTGCAGTCAAGAAGCTTCTTGACTGCACACAAAATGTATGCAGCAACCACCCAGAAAGGGCTGTAAGATATATAAATATTGATAGCTATAATAGCTGAAGAACACACACTACGTTTGATAAAAATCTTTATTTTGCCTTCTAGTAATTAGTTGTACTGAATTCTGATAGTGCATAGATTTTCCTTCCTTGTACATGGCAATTAGATGATTAAAGCTATTTGCAAACAGTTCAAACATTATATATTTACTACCGTGAGGATCTTTGTTTCCTGAAAGACCAACTTAAGTCACAGATGACACTGTCTATTTTTCTTTCAACTTCTTTCTTTCAACTTCTTTCTTCTTTCCTCAAATTCAATTACTAAATTTTCACTCTGAAGTTTTTTGACATCCTAGTGTCTCAAGTAAAACTACTTCTAATGGAGAACTCTGAGCTACTTTCATGCGTGGCCTAGACTCAAAGTTCTTGTTTCAGCAAAATGTAGATTTGTCTGAGATTTACATTAGGACCATTTCCAGAGTTTTCTAGCCTTCTAAAATGAAGATTTGGGATTTGTTTGGTTGTTTGTTTTTTTTTTTTTGGTTTGGGGTGGGGTTTTTTTTTTGTTTTGTTTTGTTGGTTTGTTGGGTTTTCTTGGATTTTTTTTTTTTTTAATCTTTGGAAATTGCTTTGTCTTTCCCCCTCACTATCTTAATGAATTTTAGAGTGAATAGCAGTGCTGAAGCTCCTGTGGCTTACCTCTCTGTCTCTCTATGCAGAGAGGGAAAGACTGTTAGCTAGAATAAGGAGTTGTTTATCCTGTTCCTCTAAAAATGTCATTGGGTCTTTATTTTCCATTTGGACAGTCAGTATATATCAGAACAGATCTCTGCTTGCATTTTTTCTAGAGGGCAATGCAGATTTAAATTTTTGTTCCCTTACAGTTTTATTTAGGTTGTTATATACCTTTATTTTCTGTAACAAAATCAACAGGTTTGGGGTTTCTCATTTGTTTGTTTCATTCATTTTTTTCCTAGGGACTTTGAGATTATTAAACTGTTTTGCAGGGCTATTAGAGCAGTATGGGAAGAAAAGTCCTGTGTAAGGTAGGCAGTGTAATGCAGTCCATCCAGGATGAGCAGAGAATCAGCACAAGTTGCATAAGGCACACCTGGAGTCAAGAAATGGGTCATGTGTAGCACTTTGTCCAACTACAGAACAACTTGTTTTCTAAACAAACCAGAATATACATCTTAAACTACAGGGCCTGCTGATGCCTTATTCTATTTGAATACCCTCTAGGTGCCAAAATTTCTCCTTGGCACATACATGGACATAGCACATTAGTGTCAAATGGGGGCTGCATTGTTCTTTTTTTAGGGCATTTGTGTTCTATCCTCCCGCTCTGGAACTCGTATGGGCTGTTTGTGATAGCTTGCTGCTGCTGTAAACAAAATACTGTATTTAGAGTGATTTAGACAGCGAATTCTTCTGCAGAATTCTAAAAGAAAGAAAAATTAGAACTGCTACTTAACCCTTCAAAACACTGTGCTAACTTATATTGCTGTGTGAGGTATTTAGGGAAGCCATAGTTATGAATGGTATGTTAGTGTTGAATAGGAGTAGCTGGTTATGATTTTTCTGTGGGGATTGGAGTGAGACAGCATCTTAATTTGGGTGATAAATTAATTTGCATGAGTTACTGTGGCATTCAATTTAATTACTTTATCAGAGTAAAATGTGATATGTGTAATGGCTACATAGCAATATTCCCTCTCCCTGCTCCCCCCCATCCCTTCCTGCCCCTAACACAGAAGTAAAAAAATCATAAACTTCATTTGGAATTAGTGAACAGAAAATGTTAGAGGATGTTAGAGGAAGCCTTGAATTTATAATGAGACTGGTCTTCAGGGCTGGAACAGCCCAGAACTGCAAGGTTGCAGGTGTGAAACCTGGCCTTGAACTCTTTCTATTTCTGAATCTGCTGCTTGGAAGTGTTTCTGTAACCTGGCACATAGCAGGGGAAATGGAAAGAAAAGCAGCTACATAGGCATATCAAAAAGCCATAAGGCCCTGCAACACTTGCTTACAAAGCTATTGTTAACAGCTGAGCAGAACACAGCTATGCTGTCACAAAATAAGTGCACCAATGTTAGTCATGAGGGGAAGATCAGGATGACTGCTGTTTGCCATGTGGAATTTCAGACAGTTTGTATTTCATCTTGCTGCAAGAATAGTTCCTGCAATTCTATGTGATCCATCACAGCTTTTTCCACCTGATGGCTGCGAGTAGATGTGTGCTATACAAAGTTAAAAGTCTTTTTGAGCTACTGCCAGTTAAGGTAAAGCTTTTTCTTGTGTAATTGTGGGTCCTACTTTCCTATCAGAGAGTTGACTTCTGCTTGGAAAGCTTTGGGTCCACAGAAGGTATTTAGTTTTTTTGGAGATACAGAATAATTTTGGTCCATACTTTACATACACAATATACATTGTCTGGCCATTTTAACCCTGTGAGTAATCTACTTGCTACAGTCTACTTGCTGCACTGTTACCAAAAATCCAATTTTTGTCATGATGTAGTAAACATCTCCTAACTTTTACATCTTTTTGAATGAGATGTATCAGATATTCATGGCTGGTGTGGGAATTGCCTTAGTATCATTGCCAGTGCTTGTCTGCTTTGAATGTAAGAAATCTAGAGGCTGTAGAAATGTTCAACGTCAACACATCCACATGTTCACACACATGCATACAATAGGAGTCAGGGGCCAGGAGAAGGGAACTTCAATACACTTAAAACTAGAATCTGAATTTAAAGAAGGAACGGGGAGTTCAGGAGAATGGGTCGGTCTTTCCTTGAGGCCAGACATTATTAAAAATCTCTGATCTCCTGTAATACTCCTTCATCTCTTTAATTCTCTACCTTCTGCACACAGACGTGCAGGGGCACATAATGCTGTAAGAAGGCCAATTTGGCTTGCTAGAAGCCATTAATCCCAGGCATGGAAGTCACTGACGTATCTTTGCTCCATGCCAGCTGTGCCCTGGCCAACCTCTGTTGGTAAAAGTAAATTCTCTCACCTGGCACACGAGAGTGTAAGTAGAACAGAGACTTGTAGCTGTTCAGCTCTTCAGTCACCTTCCTAGGGATGAGAATGTGCATTTCACTGAATTAGGGGTTTCCTCACATGGGAAGCTCTTGCTTCTCTTCACTGGTGACAGGGGTAGCAGAGAAGATCTTGCAGGGGAGAGCTGGTGGACTTTCTATAAGGCTGATACGCAAGTTTGAAAATGTTCCTCTTCTTGTTTTGCTCCAACTCCATCAGTGTTTTTCATTTGGTCAGGAAAAATGTATTCTTGTTCGCTCGTTAGCTCTGGAAGTCTTTGTCCTATTTGCTCTTCTTTTTCTCTCTAATTTTCTGTTTTCTTCATTTGAAAGATGCACTTAGTGCAAGGTGAATTACATTACTGTCACTTCTTCCCTTCCCAGCTGTTCTCGCGACTTGCTGAACCAACAGGGAGATTGAAGGTGTTCTTAGGGGAGATCAACAAACCTGTCACCTGGATGTTCAATTGAAACAACTGACAAAACTTCCCCTAAGGGATGCTTATCTTGTTTTCAGTAGCTTTTTAAATAAGCCATAGGTATCCCTCTTGATCCATTCCTCTACTGAAGTCCCTGTTAGGGGTAAAGGAGAGAGGTGAACAAAATGAGGAAGGAGGCACACCCAAGTGTCAGCAGCATAGTGAAAATATTTCAGAGCGGCTTTCTTGTGAGAGACCCATCGCATACGCAGTGTGGTAGCAGCTAGTCCTTGTCTTCGGCCAAGTCGTGGAATTACTGGTGAGAAACTTCTTAAAAGAAATCAGAGGAGGTAATTGCAAGTAAAGCAAGCTAAATAGCGAGAGAAAAGGAGACAACAGCATGATGTTATCTCTGTTTGACAGCGCAGGGAAAGAGCTTGTGAACACCTTACATTTTGGGGTTGGAAGGATCCTTACAGACACATCTTCCAGCTGAATTGACAGCAGAACAGAAAGGGAAACATGGAAGAATATTTTCATGGGCTTGGAGTTTTTGCTGGTATTTAAGAAGTGCTTCTGACTTAGGGAACTTTTAGGCCTGGTGGTTGTACCCCTTTTTGATCTGCTATGGTTTTTCACAGTTCTCATTTTCATGGATGAGACTGGAGCTGTTCTGGTGTATGTTTCAATACAGGGCTGGACAGTAGGTTAATGTTGCCTGGACTGGTGGAAACCCAAACTCAGTGCTACCAAAAAACTATGAAAGCGGTGGGACAGTCTATTTATCTTACTATTTGTCAGGGTTTTCAGGAAGTAGCTTCAGTTCATCGTTGCATTTTTCAGCCATGAAATTGGTTGGCATCTGGCCAGCCTGGTAAAGCTGGAGATCATGTGTGGTTTCCTGCCAAGCCAGCTCTGGTAAAAATGAGTAATCTTTGAGTTTAGATACTGCTCTTGTTATCCTGGTGTACACAAATCAAAAGAGGAACCCCTCTGCAGGCTTGCATCTGATTTCTGTTGTGTTTCAGAATTTAATTATGTGATATAATTAACATCCCAGCGTCGTATCTGTGACTCTGTCTTGAACTGTTTTTCCACAGCTTGAGGAATAAATTGGGATTCTTTACCCATTTTAGTTTTAGCTTGCTCAGCAAAAGGCTATGTGTCTTTGGGATTTTATCGATGTAAAATAATCCAAGCAGTAGTTCTCCTAAATTTTGAGAGGTGACCTGCAGTAAGGGGGATATTTATTGAAATAATTGCTTAATTTTTGCTGGTTAATTGTTTAATGATACAGGGTAAGTGTATCTGTAAAAATGCTTGTTTAAAATTGAACTTTGCATTTTAAAAATGGACAAAAAAATACCAAAAAGGAGAAGGCCAGGACAGGACGATGGTCCCCGAACTCCATTTCCCCTAAGTCATTTGCAGATGAGCACATTTCTTTCCCTTTCCTAGCCCCAACTCAAACATCTTGTGGCCTTTTTGGCTACAGTTCTTGAGTTGCATCATCTAGTCTTGAGGCAAATTCTGTCTAGCATGGCTTCCTCCGTTTTCTGACGTATCTGAACCATTATGGAGTTGGGAAAAACAACCTTTCCACAGGAAAGCTACTTCATGCCTAAGGTACGCATGCTGCTACATGTGCACATTTGAAAAATATATCAAAGTTGGTCTTTGTCTAGGAAAAACTGTAATCAGCTTGAATAATTGTGTTAATTATTCTGTCTGAGAGAAAAAAAGTAGCTGGCACGGGGGTCTGATTCTTGCTGCGTGTGTTCTGTGTGACAGCATGAAACTGATGGGAATGTGGGTTGTCTGCTGTCCGTTTGCTCTTCTGGCTTTAGGCTGGATGAGTCTATGATGTTTAAATTTATGTAAGAACTAACTGCATACCAAGGCAATGCTGCCGTTTACAGGATTTGCTACACGCTGGGGATATTAATGGGTACTTTTGGATAATGGAATGTGGTAATACAAATCTATTTTTCTGAGTGTTTACAAGAATCTGACCTCCAAAATACCTGTTATTCAGGAGCAGTGAAATGACTCTCTTCTTAATTTTAGCGCTCACTATGATTACTTTTTTAACCAAATAATAGGTCACTATTGACTTTTAGTCAAGATTTCACCTTGATTTGGACACGTGTTTAAAAAGCACGGTTTCTGTGGTCTGGAGGTGAGTAATAAACTGACCAGTTTTAGTGGCATGACAAATAAAAGTACACAATTTCCTAATTTACTTAGAAACAGATGACTTGGCTTCATTAATTCAGAAAACTTAAAAAAACCCTGAAGAATAGAAGAATGTCTGAGTTCACCTGGTGTTTGATGTGATTTAGCACAGGATGAGTGGTACTGTGAATAGTGAATAAAGGGGACAGCCCTGCATCTAGAAAAGGCTGTTCTTGACTGCAGAGTCCTCTGATCAGTATCACGGAAGACTTTCTCCAATGGAGTTACTTCTAGCTTTCCAGGAACAGCTGAATCCTTTCCAGATTAGTTGGTACATTGTTTCATGGGATCATTTAAAGATTTATTAACTGTGTGAGGCAACTTTGGTTATGTTTTTTGTGTCTGTTTTCTGTAGGTGCTGAAGATCTAACACTTGGAACTAAGTACTTACTTGATCAAGGATATTTATGATGCCAATATTTCTTTTCTATCCCTGATCTATAAGATTCTTGTTAAAATGAAAGCATAGTACATACCCAAAAATTAACATAAGAGCAAAGCTACTTTCTACTTGGTTGAACTTCTGTAGTATTGTGGGAAGTTAGCTATTTATGGGGAACGAATGTTTGTTGTCTCAGAGTGGGATGCAGCTGTGATGCTGATGGGGGAGGATGGGTGGCTGCACAGCAGTGCAGCTGCTGCTTCCCCACCTCATCTTGTAGAAGATGTCAGACTTGAAGGTGGCAATAGGGATTTTGCAGCATCTTAACCCTACTCTCCTCAGTAATTCTCCCCATCATCCATTATCTATGACTCAACCTGTTTGTGTCAAAGTTATTTTATCCTCTTATTTTACCACAACTTACCTATGCAATGACCACTTTGAAACATATATGACAGTTCTGTTTGGCCTGTTCTGTGTATCTCAACAGAAACAGTCATACATTCCTCATTTACTCCAGAAAAATTCTCTTCCATAAACTGTTCTCATTCTCTGGTTACCCTTAAACTATAGGCATTGGTTGTACTGTTGACATTAAAGATTAGTCTTGCTTTTAGCATTAAAGCATGTAATTCATCAGTTTACTTAAGGTGAAGTTGGAAGAAAACTGTCACTTAAGAAAGTAACAGATAGTGTTAACTCTCTGCTTTTCATGGTTCTTAATACAAATGCTTTTTTCTTATTTAGAATTCTCAGAGTAAAGTAAGGATCAGATTATTGACACTGCCAAAGTATTTCACGGGTTTTTTTCAACCTTGGATGCCAACAAAAAGTATTCTTAGACTAGCCAGATGGAAAAAGGAGAAAAAAAGGCAGTGGGGAGACATGCATGCTCAGGTAGAAGCTGAGTTCAGATTTCTGGTAAGGAGGGTCTGAAAGCCTTTACTATCTGGGACTCCTCCAGATAAAAGGCAAAAGGAATTGAGGGTTTATGTATTTGCTAGAGAAAAGCTGGATGAGGCAGGTCTTAGTCTGTGCAGGTACTCTGTGGGTATCTGTCATTATGAAAACGGGTGATGTGAGGCAGGGAAGGGGGGAAGGAGGAAGGATATTTAGGTTAGAAACTGAAGGGTGAGTAGTACCAGCTAGATACACCAGTAAACTGTTAGGATTAGCCTAAGATATTTATTATTTTCTAGATGGGGCTGGTCTGAACTATGAACAGCCATAAAGGCAAAGCAGAGGGTGTCTGTTGCAGATGCACAGTGAAAGCTCAAAGGCTTGGATGAGCGTTGTGATTAGATCAGTGAAACAAGAAGATAATTTACATGACAGTTTAAAAGGATCCAAGCAGTCAAAAAATTTAAATAGTATGCAAAAGGTGGTGAGAATGTGAAACAAGTTTTTAACTCTCTTGAGAGTACAATTGGATCTTACACCTATTTATGTAGGATGAGGACATGAATTGTAGAAGCAGCTTGATGGCAGCTCTAGAAAGATGGCCAAGCTGAAGGCACTCAGAGCCTTCCCACAAATACGATGAAGGAAAGGTGAAGAGTTGATGGCTGGAATGTTGACAGAAATTTGTGAGATGTCATACAGACTTACTGCTTTTGTACTGAGTACCCTCATGTCCTTCATCTGTTCAGGCACTCTTTGGCACCCAAAAATGAGTATAATAGGAGAGAAAAAGGAGGGGGATTGACATTTTTAGAAGGAGAAGGTGACGGTACCAAGAACACCAAACTCTATGCTCAAATAATAGAAATGAGCTTTAAAGGAAATCACATCTTGCATGTTTTATAAGGTAAGAGCTCACTGGAATTCAAGAGGTAGGAAAGAAGAATAGGAAGTTTCTGGAGCTCCTCTTCGAAAGGACCTGTCAGTCCAATGTGGCAGTCAGCATTTTCATAGGAGTGGGAGACCTGACAATGCTGCTCACTGGAGAACAATGCTGGAGATAAAGAGGAGTGAGAGGAGAGAAGCAGTAAAAAATACTAGGCTATCAATATTAGGAGCCCCTGACTTCTGAGGTAAAAGGAAACCCATAAAGCTGATTCAGTTCCAGCTACGTCCTTAACACACACTTTAAGAAGCAAACTATGTCAAAACTTAAAAGACAGCTTTCCAGCAGTTTAGAGTCTTTACTGGTTCTGCAAAGAAAAATACAGGAAAAAGGCAGGGAGTTGGGAAAAGAGGAAATAGCTAGAAGTCATTGTATGTTACAAGTTTTGAAGAAGTGTCAAAAAGAACTTAGTTATGATAATCAATGTGTGATCAAGCAGAAATGCTCACAGGGAGGCCTGTTGCTAGGTGAATATTTTGAATAATGCAAAGTCACCCAACTTGTCTAAAAAAAGGTCTCTGGTCATGGGGTTGTATAGCTTGGCAATGTTAATTTTTAAAACATCTTGTAGCTTGCTGAAGAAGTTTGAAGCAACTGGAGGAATGCTAAGGGAGTAGCAGTATTTAGAAAGGTAAATACAGATCTTTGACAATATATTTGCACATGGGACAAAGTTAGGAGAACTGCAAATAATGACAGGCAGTAGGAGTTGTGGCTGTGTGCTAAGCTGCACCCATTCAAACAAAATAAACATGGTTGTATTGAGAAACAAATGTACTGATTTTAGAGGGAAAATGTCCCCAAAGTTACAGAAATGGAGCACATCCTTAGAAACAATGACTCTGCTAAGTCTGTTGGTCACAGAGGGCAATCAGCTCATCATATTATTAATTTAAAGCCATGGCAAAAACAAGTGTCAGCCCTGGATGTACAAACAGGATTGATGAGTAGGAGTAGGCAGTGGAATTAACGCTTAATGCTGTTCTGATGGAACCACAACAAAACCCCATAGAATCACATCTGATGTAGCCTTTTCAGAGAGAACAGTGGGAAATTGTAACAGCTTTATAAAATAGATGCGTGATTCCAAAGCTGCAAAAGTAAGAGATTCAGTGTTAAACTTCAAAAGGAGATCATGGAAATACTGTCACATGCCACAAAAACATGATATGAGAAGTAATATAATAATTAGTGGTGCGTATTACGTGGGTCATGCCTGAAAATGAGGCCTAACAAAGTCAGGGTACATGCATTGATTGGCAGGTATGTTAATTAGTAACCAATTGATTCTTCATTCCCTTCATCATCTACTGATGTTTTCAGACAATGACTATTTGGAAGATGTAGTTTGACCCCAATGTGAGATGGACATTAATCAAAAGCAGGTTATTAGGCTGAATAAAGAGATAATGAGGTAGAATTCTGTGGCCTTTGCCATGTACAGGAGTTACTATAACTTCTGAAGTTAGCAGAACTTTTGGCATTGACATAGAGGGTGAGATCTTTGTGCTGTTGAAATCACAGCAATGACCCTATATTTCGAAGACTTAAGTTTGGAGCATATATTGTTTTTAATCATGAAAACGTGCTAGATGGTCATTAGTCATCTGTATTTGCAGTTACACTGAATTGCCTCTTCCTGAATAAATATACTGTTTTACTTTACAAAAGGAGATAATTGAAGACATCAGAAATGTAAAGTGTCTTTGAACATGTTTTTAGAGGGTTTTTACTTAATCTGATAGAATTTAGCAGGCGTTTTCCTGTTTAAATACCTGATTTGTTTTTGGTGTTCAAAACTCATTCTTAGTTTTGGGAGTTCAGTGCAGTACAGACTGTGAGAAAACACTGGCTCAGGAAGGAAGAAGTAAAATTTGAGGAAAGATTTAACACACAGTTTTATTTATGATAATGTCAAACATAACTGCCTGTATGCTACAGTCTGCAATGTTGACTCTGCTGTGCGTGACTGAAGTGTTTAGTGTTTTTTTTTTCACTTTCTCTATGTGTTCTGAGAAACAATTCAACAGAATATCCTCTGCTTTCTGTAGGGAGGTGCTGTGAGTTGGTTGTATTTGTAATATTAAAAAACAGATTAATGTTCCTTTCAACTGTGCTTTAGTAATGCTAAGTGAATGGTTGAGGTAAATGTGGCCTTCTAATACGGTGTATATAGTTTGATAATCTAGGTTGTGCTACTACTGATGCCTTAGGTTTTAACTTTTATACTTTTCAAATCCTGTATTGCCTAGTGTGTAACTCTGAAGTTCCTTGTAGCCTGTTAGCTGCTTTCTTAGGCTGGATAGACACAACAAATCTTCTCTGAGCTTGCTGTTCAAGGACACTCGGGCTGTCCGAGGCCCAGAGGTGTAAACTGGGGCCGTGCGAGAGGTGGAGAAATTGAAGAAATTACATCATTAGCTAAAGTTTTAATGGGTGAATTTATGCTGATACGCAAATAGACCAAACCTATAAAAGCGTGAAGAACTCGTGACTTGTCGTCCATCTTGGGGTCCATTTTGGAAGTAGCCTCTGGCTCCCCAGGGTGTACCTTTGAAGGCCTTTCAAATAAATACCTTCCTTTATTCCCTTACTCCTGTCTCATCTCTGTTTCCAGGTAGCCACTCAAGGCATCACTACTACTACAACTTTGAAAAGAAATTGTGATGGATTACAAGGACTTAAGTCTAGTTGTAAGGAATTTATGAAGTAAGGTTGCAGTACCACTGTCTAATCTCTCAGATGTTTATCACTGTGACACGTACATCTGCAAATGAGATGTCATTAATTAGTTTTTACCTGACACTCCTGTGATTCTCATGTTATGTAAATGTTAAGCAGCAGCACCGTGGTGCAGTGGGGAGGTGCCAGGTGAGCAGGATTGGGCCACAGTGCAAGTGACTCACTTTCCAGGTTAATGTTCTCCTCAGAGCATATCACACTTCGGTACTATGGGCTAATTTAGTTCCTTAAATTAGCAGCTGCTTGGGGAGAAATTTCCAGATGATCACTTTTATCATTTCACTGTTTTTACTTGTATGTCATTTTACTCTCTAGGGAAGTTGTTCTCTGAGAGCTGCTGGGAGGGGGTGAGGATGAGATGGCTGGGGAAGCAGCTGAGGGCTTTGCTAACTTCAAGCTTTTGTAGCAGAAGGAATTGAGCTGACTGAGGCTGTAATAGGATTGTGAAAAGGATTTTATCCAGAGAGGGTGGCTTTTCATTGTCCACATTTTTTTGTTGTGGTGTTGCACTTTTAGTTAATTAGGAAAAAAATAATAAATGGAAGAAATCGTTGTAACAGTACTGCTTAGCTTGATGGAGTAGAAGTAAGCTCAGTTGTTCCCTGAGCAGATGGTAATTCATTTAGACTTAGAAAGTAATGTTGTACAGGACTTCATCTTGTATATTACTGTATATAGAAGATATAGCTTGTCAAGCCAGCACAATATTTTAACAGCTTTTGATTATATTATTTTGATGCTGTGTTAGGATGCTGTTGTTCATTTTTTTCCCAAAAAACTGCTGGCTCCAAAAGAGCAGAACTCTTTTGCAAAGAATATGGGGTTAGCGGTATCTAATCCGCTCTAGATTTTTCTGGTGGTGTTATTTGGCAGGCCTGTGGGTTGTGTTCATGAGGGCTACCGGGAGCAGGATGGATGGAGGAAAGGATGCTGGGAGCCTTGTGAAGGGTGGCTGGAATTGATCCTTATTACCATTAAATATTAATATATTGAAAGCAGCTACAAGCTCCTTTTGAGACTGCTGGCTTAGCTGTGCTGGATACTTTAATGTTTGCAAACATCCTCATTTCATGCAACTCCTTTAGAATTTATGAAATGTACAGCTGATGTTTAAAAAAGTAAAGATTGAAGGGGAAAAGCTGTGTGGGTGAAGGTTAGCTTTTCAGTGAAGACATGCTGTTTGGCTTGATGTGTCAGCACGGTTTGCAGTGACTCCTGTGACACCCTGGTAACTTTATCTTACTGTCCTTGGGATAGCAATGGTGTTCCTTTAATGTTTTCGTAATCAATCATATCTGAATATGTTGCCTCTCGAGTGATATCCTAAGAGTAGCCTATGAAAACAAATAATAGATCAGAATACAATGAGCTGTCTCAAAAGTAACACCATTAAAAAGGAGTAATAAAAGTAACATTCTTGGGTATTGTGTGTTTGTTAGAGATCTCTTGCTTATTCTGACCTTTCTAAATGTCAGTGTTTCATGTTTGGGAAGACTGTGCTTATTGTATTTGGGAGCAATCACTTCCTCAAATGTGTGTTAAACTATCTTTAGAGACTGTGTTTTTAGGAAGACATGCAAATGTGCATATCCTCAACTATTTTCTTATATGAAGTGATGCCTTTGTTAAAAATACCTCCCCAAAATTTAGCATTTCATTCACATAAAACACATACTGAAAAGGGGACCAGGAATATGTTGTATGTGAAGAAAGCCTGGAGAGAACCGTGGGGGGAATTGTGCAATGATAGCTTTTGGGGAAATACTGGGAAATTGCTTGTCCTCCAAAATACCCAGTGGAGATGGGACAGTAAAGTTTCTTCTCTTACATATTTCAGACATTATCTCCAAGGCAGATTCTTTTGCTTTATGAGATGATTCCTTGAGTATCCTTCTGACTTGTGCTCTCTTTTCTAGCTGACAGTCACAGCTCTCCCAAAGAAGACACCCCAACTGGGAGCATGGATTCTCTTTCTTCCCAGTCTCCAACACCTGCCTTCTCCAGCAGCCCCCCTGGGCTCTTGGATGGAAATCACCTCATCATGGACAGCGGAGAGCTTGCAGGCTGGACAGCACATCTGTAAGTAACTGAATATTAAGTAAGGATGCTTCCACTAGTATGATTGTGAAACACATTTCTCTTTTCAGATTGGTGAGGAGTGATTTTTAGAAATGGCATATAATTGTGTTTGTTTTCTTCTGCTACGAAAAGATGTGTTTGTATGTTGTGGTGGAGCTTAGAGCCCACTTGAATGCTTGTAGGAAAGAAATGTTCTTGTTCTATTGACACCTAGTTAATTTTTTGGTAACCTGTAAAAATTTTTAAATGGTTTTTAATTTTTTTATATTTAATCTGTGAAGATGTAAGTTATTCTCTATATGATGTATTACCCTAGTTTTATTGCAAGAAAGCATTAAGCTACACTGAAATGCCATATTATTAAGATTTGGGGCGCAGTTTTGGGTTTGGATAAACACACTGCAATGATTGTGTGCTCAGATGCTATTGTCTGAGAACATTATCATTTTTAATCTCTTAACAAATTCAGTGCCTGGTTTCCAATGGAAGTGCAGTCTGTCACTTTCAGTAGATGCTGTAAATGTTCAGTTTTTGAGCATGACTTAAATTTAGCAAAAATTAACATTGAAATGTTAGTCCTATCTCTGTAGTACGTATTCAGGTTTGATACACAAAAAGCTGACCATAACTTGTTTTCAAATCAGAGTTGAAGTTGAATTGAATTCTCTGGTTTGCTATTCATTCATACTTTAACCACTATCAAGACAAAGTTTTCCAGTCTTTAGTGCCAAGAAGAGTGGAAGAGCAGGTCTGGAGAAAAGATCTGTTACAAGTATTTTCCATAATGGCATTCTGAGTAGCCTGCTCTGGTGATGATACAAGTTTAAAATATGTGTGTAGATGTATGTAACACATGAGAATATATAGATAGTCATGGAACAATGAATAATAATTAACTGCTGACTTGAGCGTTTATTAATGAGAACAATTGTTTTCTCTCATATGTATTGAAAGAATTCCAGATTTATAGGTATTTTCCATAAATATTGTTTCTTCAGCAGAGGTCTGAAGTTACTCTTCCCTTATCCTCCTGTACTGTCCTCTAGAAGTGGGTAGAATTAGCAGTAAGTTGTACTTAGCAAAGAGAAGTGCATGTGTGGAAAAGATGCTGTAGCTGGTATAAAACTGGAACTGTTAGTGAAAGCTAATTAAGGAACACAGGGTTAGCAGAACAGTGATAATGTCACTTCAGAGAATAAAAGAAGGAGTGTTGGTTTTATCCAGAGAGTTTGGGAACTTCAGGTATTTGAAGGAACACTGCATCTTTTTTTGCATTTGTTGATTTTCATTAAAAATCATACTCCACTTGATAGCTTGAGGTTTTCTGCTTACTTGGAAACAGTACTTAGAGTTCTCTTTGGAAGGGAAGAAAATAAAGGTGCATGGTATGTGCATTTAGATTATTTGTCAAAAGTAGTTTCTTCCTTCCACTCACCTGTCTGTGAAGTTTGCTTAAGAGCTACCTCTGTAACAAGCCTGGACAGTGACAGAGTAGTCTGTGTATGTTACATTCTTTCTTTCCTCTGCTTTCTCACCCTAAACTGGCTTCTCTTCCACTTCAAGTTCAGATGACTCAGAGAGCCCTGCCTTAACAAATAAAACCCAAACCAAAACACAGAGCAGCCCCAGTGCAGTAATGGCAGAATGTAGCTCTGGTAGCTCTCACAGCTCCGGGAAATGAGGCACCGGATGTTGGTTCTAGACCATGCTCATAAATTGGAGCAGTCCTGAGAGTTAGGTCAAGAACAATCTTTCTGTTTGTGCAGGATTTCAAAATGTTTTGTATTTTGAGCCGAATTGGGAAAAAAATCAATTCTTAAAGCCTCAGTATCGTCTCTCAAATGGTATTGCAGGTGTTCAGTGAGCTACAACAAATGCCATACTGAGTCTAGGGGAGAAGGAATTATACCAGAGGATCCGGTTTCTCAAGTTTCTGCTGATGTTTATAACACACGGGTGTTACTTGTAGGAGATCGATCACTCTGGAGTTATGCAGTCAACAAGGTGATGGTGACTTCTTTGTGGCAGAAGAGTTGCTTGCAGTGTTTCCCAGGGGAGGGATGTTGCATTGTGGGTCAAGATGTGCCAGATACTACAACAACTGGTTTATACCAGTAGTTTGCTTTAAGCAAGAATACGTGATGGGTAGCAAGAACACTTTTTGTGGAATTTGTTTTCAAGAAAGAAGCAGCTTGTTTTTTCCAAAATGATAGCTGTTGTCACCATGAGGTTTCCTGGCAGAGATATTTGTGATGCATGCCCTTTCCTTGTCCCACCTTCCAAAACAAAAGGAGCTATAGCTTCCAGAATGATGAGGTGAGCACCAAATGGAGGCAAATACACCCTCACCTCCTGATGGGCTCTAGGAAGGGGTTTCATGGCCAGAGTGGTGAAAGAAGGTAAGAGAGCAAGGGTTTTGCCACCAATTTGAAACACCTCACAAAGCCCCAACTGCTCAATTGTCATGTCAATATTTAAAGATGTGCTGTGCATACGGTGTAACTCGAAGGTGATGTGTCACATATGTGCCATTTTGAAGCCCCGTTAAGCTGTTGGTTTTCATGTCTATAAATGTGTGTCTGCCTGATGCTAGATTTTCTCTGAAAGATCCGTGTGGATCAGACATATGTCCTGTGTTGTGATGTGCTGTTGTAGGGGTGAGTAGAGACTTGGGTGATGTTTGGCAGGGGTGGTTCTCAGTGGAGACCTGAGTTTGCTGCTTTAAGACTATCATGCACCCTAAACTTTTTTTAACCTTTTTCCTGAAGTTATTTTTATCTTCACACTTCCATCTAGAGCCAAATACTAAAAATAAACATGTTTTATTTTTACATACACTCGGTGGTAGAACATAGCTTTTTTTTTCCTCCTGTCAATCACAAAAGTTACAGAGTAGTTTTTGTAGACACAGGATTCAAACTCCAAATAGCCTAGGATGGGCAAATTAGCACTTCTACTCGATGCGGCACCATGTCATAAATATGCACTGTTTGAAAATACCTTCTCTCCAATGATGCTTTGAACAAGGTGATCTCAAACATAAACTCATAATTAGAGTTGTGAGCTGGGTAAAGGATTGCTCTCCACTAGTATGGGCATTTTTTCCCTTTAAGGTAGAGCAGCAACAGCTATGTCAGTTTAATGTTAACCACAGATTTGCATTCTTCCTTTTTTCCCTCTCTGATTTAAGTGTCCATACAGACTCTGTCCTACAGATTTTCTGATTTTTCTATTGCATTTGACCAAAAAGTAAATAAGGCTGGCACGTCTCTTCTTCAAGAGGCCTGATAGCTTTTTGCTGGAGGATATGACCCTGGCATTACTTTCAGTACTTTCCTGATTGCCACTGAAAAATATGCACCTTAATCACTCAGATTTTTAATCCTGTGGTGCATGAAACTCAAATTTTTAATAGTTCAAAATGTGTTGTTTCCTAAGAGGAGTTCACTAAAAGGCTGGATAGCCTTTCTAAGCTAGTGCCCAAACTGTTCTGATAATAGTGATGGTCTTGGGTTTGGAAATAAGGATTAGAAGGGGTTATGGGTAGCTCTTAAACTGCATTTGAACTGTGGAGCAATAGTCAATCTTCCGTTTTACCTGCAGTTGAAAATTAGTGGTACAAAGTTTGACTTTCACCCTGTTGCACTCTGGCTTTGCACGTGGAAAAGGTAACAGAGATAGCTAAACTGGGTGTATACATTTTGGTGTCTAATAAACACACCTAAGCAAGTAAAGACAAAGTGTAATTTAAAGTCCTCTTATAGTGAAGGAGGTGGTATTGCCAAAGTTGCAGTGTCAGGCGCAGAGTGATGTAATTAAATTTAAAAAGGCTGAGGGAAATTTTTTTTACAGCTGTTGTGATTCGATTATAGAATTTACTTACAGAATCATTTACTGATGTGAGGCCTGTCCTATTCAGCCTTTTCCCAGAGTTCTGGCTGTGATGGCAGCTCACCTCTGATGGATTAGTGCAGATTTCCCTTATTGCAATGACTGATTTGTCAAAAGGTAGATTACAAGTCATGTCCTAAAATACTGTGGGCTGCCTTATGTCTGTTTTCACTTGACCTCAGAATGAACCAAAAAAGCTGAACACTTGGTATTCTCTGGACTCACTATGTGTTGTAATTAATCTTTCTGAGGACTTCTTTCTGATAAGGAAAGATTTGTTGCTGTAACTGGCTCCTTGTTGTCATGAGATTTCTTTGTGCTTACAGTACAATGCCCCGTGCCAGAGCTTATCTGCAGACCTTACAGACTTACCCCTCACAGTGCTGGGTTTCCAGAGTTGGGTCAGTCTTCCCTTTTTTGTTGGAAGTCCCCTACACTTACTGCATGATCACTTCTTCATTCAAATCATGAAAACTAATGTCTTGTTCCTCAGCTGGAGAGTTCATTTTTGGGATTTGAGACTGCAGGGTGTTTGGGTTTCCCAGGGAGCTGGAACGTTGTGACTTTTGATGGTTGTTCTGGATGAAGTTATAATGCAGGATATGGAGTAGTCTTCCTCAGGATTATACTGTCTGTCTGTTTATCTTGCCTGTTCTTCTTTCCCTCTCTTTGGGGTTTTGCAGTTGGAGGGGGTGGAAAGCATTCCTGTCCCTCAAACATTTTCATTAGTGGGTGGGTGGGTACAGGGCTTGTTAAAGCAATTACATTTCTGGGCTAAGAGTAGTAAGATTCATAGTTTCCAAACTGAAATCCCACCTTGGATGCTTCTATAGGAGCATGCAAGGTACAGTTCTGACAGCCCAAATACCAAAGGTGCTCAAAGCCCTTATTTTTATGAATTTTTCTTAATTGGTTCTCCTGACAGTAAAATATTCTGTTACCCAGCTCAAGGGTATGTCAGCACTACACCGTGGCCGTAATTTTGGGGTTTTTAGTATCCACAGAGGCTTCCAAAATGGTGACAACGCTGATGTTATGCAGCATCCTTTGTGACCAGGCTGGGAAGAAGTTGCTCATTCTTCATGAAATCTCAAGCTGTTCAAATTGCTGGTGAGCAAACTGATGCTAAAAGAGCCATCAGATGGCAAGGGCAGGCAGAGATAGTGGTGTTCAGCACATAACAGAAGCCTTGGAGATAGTTATTAATTTTGTTTGACTGCTGAATGAATTCCCATCAGCCTTGTTATAGCTACATTAGTAGACTGCATGTCTGGTCTCCTTAAAATGGTAATACTTTATTTTTTGTACTTTTTTGCAGTTTTACATAAATGGTGAGTGACTTCGGTTTCACTGTCTTGAAAACTTTGTGTAATATCTAATGTCATCATCCTATTTTATGAAAAGAAGGTGCTCTAGCAGCTTTTGGGTCATTGTGCTTATTCTGCAGTTAGTTTTTGTTTCAGCTGCCACCTCTCCAGTGACTCAGCACTTTGAGAGTGGGTTTAGCAGAGCAGGCACTTCTTTTTGTACCCTTTCGTTATGCAAGCAGAGCAAGAGCCCTCATTTTGCAGCTTCTTTGAGACAGGCATAATATAACTTAGTCATGTGGCTTGTACAAAACAGACCTTGCCATCTCCTTGGCTGCCAGTGAGCTTTGACAGCAGCACTGTTGTGTGAGTGCAGGGCAAGTGGAGTGTGTGCTCAGGGCAGGGAGAGGTGTGGATGCAACCACTGGGATGAGCTAAAGTTTCCTTTCTAAAAATTTTTTTTCTTATTTTTTTTTCTTTTATTTTCTTTGCATGCTTCCAGGGAACACAGCCCCCTCATTTTTTTTCCCTGAAAGGAACAGCAGTGAGCTCTGAGCTTATAGACACACATACTTCACTTTTGCTTCGTCTGAATTATCATTTAAAAAAGCTTGAACTTGGGACAGCTGCTGTAGACATTAGCTTTGGATTTACCAGACTGGCATGAAAGATCATTTCACTAATGTGTTAGCTGCTTCACTGAGACTTCACAATCCAAGTTAACAAAACCTCTATTTCCGTGCTGACTGATGTGCTCTGTATAAATGAGGGTTCAGGAATGCTGCGTGCATGTCACATACTTTAAATTTTGAGGATGGAGTTTCTTTTCAGGGGGAACACAGATGGGGAAATTCTGGCCTTCTGTTTGTCTCCAGCTTTGCTGTAGCTGCAATTTCTAGAATTTTGGCCATGTATTTTTCTGCTCCCCACTCCCTAAGGCACAGGGGTTTTTAACGTGCAGGAGGACATGGTGGTGGTCACTACTGGGTTGCATATAGAATCAGAAATAGCCAACACCCTTTGATACACACTGTCATCTTGCAATGAAACCTTTCAAGAACACTTTCATTGAGTTTGTCAGCCAGACACTGCGATATGACAGCCGTGGCGCTGCCAAACTTGTCTATGAAACAACCCTTTTTTTTCTCAAGAGTTGCAGTGTAGATTCTTTTCACAGACTCTCTTCCTTGCTCTCAAGATAAGAGGCTGCTCTTTAGCTGTGTTACCTTAGGAACCAGCCAGATAAACATCCAATAAAATCTTGTTTTCAGAAGTTTCTTTCTGAATATCAGTACCAAATCTCTAGCTTATTTTCAGTAAAGCCATTCTCCCCTCCTCCCTTTTCCCATCGTTCACTGTGCTAGACAATAGCATTTTTTCCTCAAAGAGAGATGGTTATGTCAGCCTTTTTGGGTTTTTTTCCTACCCACAGGAAATGCATTGCCTTCATTTTAGCCTTAGGAGAAAGGATTTCTTCAACATACCTTCTTAAAGTTGAGATGCTATGTGATAAGATGTGCAATACTTTCTAATATATCATCATCTTGATAAACAAGGTGTGCAAAGCTTTTGTAGCAAGATAGCCTTGCTATGACAAGAACCTTTTCAAGGAAAAAACAATGAAATCTAACCTTTTGTTGCTTATACGCCTCAACACTGGAAATTATTTTTCTTATTGAGTAAAACCTTCTGTTTCAATAATAAGAATTAAGTGGTTCCTGAGGTAAACAAGTACAATAAATAAAAAAACCCCTTACAACCAAATCCATAAATTCTAGAATGTGCTTAATAGTTAAAGCTATCAACTTTTTTTTTTTTCTCTTTCTTCTTAACATGATGAAACTATTGCTATTGAAAAATGTGTTGGTTTTTTTTTGTCTCTTGCTGGATCGTAGAACATGATCTCTTGCTGGGTAACCAGGAGCCTGAAGTAGCAAGCAAATTCTACTGCAGTGTTTTCCCTACAGCTGAAAAGTATTAAGGGAATTTATCAAAAAAGTGGGGGAGGGAGCAGCCCAGCACTCCACATACCTGTACTTCTGGAGTGTTTTTCCACTAGAACTGTTGGAGCAGCTCAGAATTTGTAGAAAACCTGCCAATTTTAACATGCTTTTGTATAATCCTGTCTGGTAAAGGACAGTGTAGTCTTACTTGGTGATAGATTATGCTTCTTGTTGAGTGTCTGTAACTTGAGAAATTAACATGCCATGGCATGGAGCTGAACATTTTATTTCATCTTCTGTTCCTTTATGTGCACCTTTTCTTTTTTTTTTTTTTTTCCCCTCTTTTTTTCCTCTCCAAGTCTTAGCAAGAAACCATCTGGTATTTATTCTGAGTATTCTTATGAATGACCAATGCTTCCCTGGGTCACAGGGTTCCTTTTGCGTGGTCTCTGTTCTGAGCATTGCTTTGAAGTCATTAATTCTGTGTCTGAGGTGCAGGTGGTGTGTGTTGTTCTAGAGCTGATTGAGTAAACTGCAGAGATTAATATGATGCATCTATCAATGAAATATTTAATAAATGTAAAGTTTAATATTCACTTGTTGAAAAGCAAACCCCACATCTGAGGTGTGCACTAGAGAAGATCACTTGGTAGAATATTCTTGAATTATAAATAGTTTGCATTAGAGACATTTTAATACTCCTGTGTCACTATACTTGGAGTGTTATTTTTGTATTTTCAGTAGTTTTACAGGTTACAGAAATGAACCTAACACCAATCTTAATCACAGAATCATGGAATTGCTTAGGTTGGAAGGGACCTTAAAGATCATCTCATTCCAACCCCCTGCCATGAGACTGATTGGAATTTAATAAATAGCAAGGAAAATATTTTTTCTCTGGGTCTCAGGATTTTTTTAAGTAGAAGAGTTTAGTCTATGCAAGTAGGATACTTTTTTTAAATTCACTTTTGAAAAACTTTTGTCTTGTGTTCACCTGCTGAGTTAAAATTAATTCTGCATGTAGACATTATGTATGGGGAATGATGAAGAAATAATTTACTTCCTGGCAAATTTTGTAAACTTTACAGTACCACTGAGAGTTGTTTTATCCTTAGCATTTGGAGAAAATGATCCAAATGCTGGTGTTTATTTTTCCGGTTTGTCTCTGAATGAAGTCACTTTTAGTTGAAGGTTTTTGTTTTATTTGAGGCAAATTTTTAAATTATTAGGTAAAAATGGGAGGAAGAGGACAAGTTCAAGTAAAAGAAAACCCCAGAATTATATGGATGCTATTCCTAAATGTATGTCATTACTGGAAGATGTAAAAAATTGTGCAGTGGAAGATTCCCATGCAGAAAAGACGACTGGATATCCTCTTCCCAAAGTTAGGCATGAAATATGTTTCTAGTCAGCATAATCCAGCTCATCATTCAGTTTAATACATATGATTCCTTCCCTTATTTGGTAAATGTGATAATTTTTAAAAGCAGAGCATGTTTTGATAAACCCTTCTGGTTATGATTCCAGCACACTTGAGTTTCATTTTTACTAGTGGAATTAACTGTAGAATGCTGTTTTATAAACTGTGAATTCCAGTTTTTATTCAAACGCTGTCTGACACATTTCCAAAGAAAAAGCCATTGTCTTGTAATGAGGAATGTGACATTCACCCTTTTATAATGTAATACTTTTAAAAACTAATAATCAAAATAAATGTCTGCTTAACTATGTAATTGCTAGAATGACTGTGAGATATATTGGCTATGAGACCGATTTTGTAAAAGTTGAATTTGATTGTAGATCATGCTACGCAAACCAACAAATAGGGATAATTTCTTTCAGAAATTAAATATCCCAGTGTACAATAAGATTAAAATCAGCTCTCTAAGTTGCTTTTCCTGCTTTCTTTTATTAATTTTCAATTATAACTGGGCTGGTTGTTGATCCCTCTTTTTGCTTGTGGTCAATCCATCTTGATTAGACCCCCACAAAAACTTTCTTGACTGGATTCTTAGATTTTGGTGGGACTTTGTAGATTTATGCTGTCTAAGAGGTTAATCTTGGAGTTAGACAAAGTCATAAATGCTGTATTGGGAAGTCTGTACTTCTGAGTGACAATTGCTGTGTGTGAATGATTTTAATTCTGTTTCTGCTTAGAAACCGCTTGAAGTCCAGCTCTTTGTTCCAAAGCCATGCTGACAGTCAGCGTTTGGACTATTTGTTGTTTTGTCCATGCAATGAAAGCCTTCCAATGCTGGAACCTTTAGTTCTTAAAGGTGTGAAATTAGGAATGTCCCTTATGTTGGGGACAACTTTGTAGGTTTACTAATAAAAGTTTTAAATTTTGCTTGCTATTTCTTCTCCTCTTGTGGCAACTTTGTGCTCGGCCATGAACTCCGTGTGTATTTGAGCAGTGTGATGGTGAGGGCAGCCACGGAGGCAGTGTTTGCACAGTTCCATGAAGGAGATCTCGATCCAGAGCCAGCATCGTTATCCCAATGTTGTAGTTGCAGCCTCTTTAGAAATCTTCCCAGTCGTACACACCTTTGTACAGCACTGAGGAGATTTTTAAATAGATTCATCAAAACTTGTAAAGGCAGAGTGGCAGCTCAAATAATAGCCTGCTCTATGCAGTTTCACTTTGTCTGTCCTTATTAGATAAGGAATGGGGAATTTTGCCTTTTTTCCTGCTTATGTCATGCATCTCAGGTAATTCTTCTTAGCTTAGGATGTAGGGCATGTAGGAGAAAGATTTCCAAGGAGGATTGCAGAATCATATGATGGCCATTTCTGCAAAATCAGCCCAACAATATGATTTCCTTTGAAGTTAAAGATCTAACAGGTTGTCCACTTATAAAGATTCAAATACTGTGGTACGATAAGAAATTTTATTCACGTTGTTAATTCTGCCTTAAATATGTTTCCTCTTAGCCCTGCTCAAAGCCGCCCGTCGATGGTCTCGTGGATGAACATCCCATCTGCTAACCCGGCTGCCACAAATGCTGCACTGCCCACTTTCTTCTTCCCCAACCCTGCCGCTGGGACTGACAGAGCAGTGGAAAGGTACGGTGTGCGCTTCAGCTTTTGCTGGCTGTTCATTTGCCTCCTTTTTCTGTATCTTTATAAAAGTAGTCTCCCGTGGCATGTGAATGATTATCTCACACGGAGAAATGCAACCGTAGCAATTCTGACAGAATAAAATAGCTGTCTTCTTCGTCTTATTTTTCCTTTGAACAACGTCCTTGGTGGAAGGTACACAGGTTGAGCCAGTGGCTTGTTGGTTAATACAGGAAGGCTTTGTTTTGGGTGGACAATTCATAGTGTCTCTCTCCTGCGGTGTTTCTCTTAGTCTTTTAAAATACAGATTCTTCCACCTTGCCAAATTTAAGCTTCTCATCCTAGCCTACCTGCTTCTGAAAGATTTTCCTCTGTCTTTACCTTTCTCTGTGGTTTCATTCTTTTCTTTCACTCTTTTGTCCAACTTTCCTTCCATCCCGTTTCTGCTTCCTTCCACATTGTTTTCCATGTTTTGAAGTATTTTGAGTTTTTTCTTTGAAGGTCTTCACCATCTTAGCTTTTTCCTTCAAGTTTTGTAATATTTGCTTTTCTAATTAAACTAGTTGGGTATATTCACAAAGTCTTCCCAACACTTGATAACAAAATCCTATTTCTTACTATGGTTGAATTTTGGAAGTATAGTATGCTCTGCCGGTTATTGAGTTCATTGCTGACTGGCACTTGAAAAAAATTTAACTGTAGTTGAAAGTCGAGTTTGTCATAAAAATAAGTGTGCAGAGAGTTGGGAGTATGATATTCAGAAATGCCAACAGTAAGCTGTGAAGCTTCAGCTTTGGCTGTATGCATGAATTATAAGCCTGTAATGATGCATGTGAGATTGTGTTCAAAGTTTTAGTAATCTCCAAATGTGAATGGAGAGAGAATGGGTGAGACAGTGTCTTCATAATAGTAAAATGTTGCTATAATTCATAATTTCATTTTTCAGTGTTGCCCACCGAAAAGCAAGAGCAGTTTATCCATGTGAAGCAGAACACAGCTCTGAATTGTCATTTCAGATAGGAGCAATATTTGAAGATGGTAAGTACTGCTTGAGTAAATATAAAGCAATGAAAAACAAATCGACAAAACTGCTAAAATGGCTTTGGATAAAAATACAAGCCTGACTGCTATTCTGCCAACATTGCTGATGGCACACAGTTGGTGATGGAGATATTTTCTGGTATGAAGAAGCTACTTAACATATCCTTAGCACTGTGAGGCAGTGCTTTTGATTTTTGGGTGAATAGACTCTTCCAATTGGTATAAGTTTTCAGCATCATTTAAATGTGTTGTAGTACCAAAGAAAGGTTATTCAGTAATAGAAGAGAACACCTTGGCCTATGAAACTGTATTTTTTAAAATGTGAACTGTTTTTGTAAAATAACACATGGGTTTTCCGTTAAAAAAAAATCTGTCTAAGGATTTTCAAGCAAACAGGGTGCCAGGTAAATCAGGTGAACAATGGAGGAAAAGACTTTTTACTGATTTAGACCAAGGTTTGCATTAGTGTGTGCACGTATCTGTAGAAAAAGGAATATTCACTGGGGTGCAGAATGAAGGCCTTCGATTAATGATTTTTAAGGATCCAGATATAGCACTACACATGAACATCCAGAAGGTGATTCCTGTGCTCAAGACTGTGTTCTCAGTGAACACAGAGATGTGTGCTTCCATTGATCTACCCTTCAACAAATGCACAGGGACTTCAAACTGATAGGAAAGGTTTTCGTTTTTAAACCTCTTGCCAATGACTACTGTAATACAAATTCTGAAGATGCAGAATGGGAAGCTCAGCAAAATCTTTTTTTTTTTTTAATAGTATGTATAATAGGATATTCCTGTCCTCTGTCTCCTCCCAAACAAGTAAACAGCAAGCCTGGTCCAGACTTCAGTTCTGCTTTTTTTGTTCAACATAAAGTGGTCTGGGGTCCCCACTAGGTTCTTCCCTACCAGCACCCACTTTACGAAGTGATTCTTGATGTTTCCTATTAGAGCTGCTATTTGCCTGCCTTGCAGGCAAATCATGTCTCAATCAAGTTAGGTGGGAAACCTTTTAAAGATGAATTAGCTAAGTGATTGCTCTTTTTAAAGTCCTTAACACCAGCTTTTTTAATTTAAGTTTTTTAAAACATGACTGATAGGGATCTTCAGCAGACATAAAACTGTGTGCAGCAAAGAAAATCCATTGCATAGGGAAGAGATTTGATGTCTAGGAGAGGCATTTCTGATGCAGAACAGCAAGGATTGTGTTGGCATGGAGAAAGGAAGTCTTTCAAGAAGCAGTTCCTTGTGTGTTGTGTTTTTGTGGGAGGGCAGTGTTAAGATTCTCTCCTCTTGAGAGACAACTCAAGAAGCTCCCATGGTGGCAAAGCTCCCATGATTTGGTGCAATGCAGCCTCAGTTGAGTTTTTCAGCTGGAGAGTTGGATTGTCCCAGAACAAGTACGGAATTTGACTTTGGCATCTGTGGAGAAATGTTTCAACTGTAACTTTTTCCATGTGAGACAAGTAAGGTTTGAAGCTTGGGAAAGAGGTTGTATGGATTGCATTTGGAAAACGCAATTGCAGATTTCCAATGGCAAAGCTTATATTTCCTTAAACACCTTTGTTTTGATTTGTTCCGCTGTATCCTGGTTATTTCACAGGCGTTGTCCGTGCCCTGCAGGGCTCTCACCCTCAGGTAGGCTGTGGATTGGCAGAAAAAATGGGGAGAGCATGCAAGTAATAAGGCAGTAACTGGATGTATTTAAGAACCTAATGGTCATTTCATAACGTTTCCCAGTAGCTTATGTCATGGATGGCGCTTTTCATGCCAAGTGCAGACCAATCTCCACATCTGAAACCTCTGAAATGCCTCAACACGGGCCTCTTCTTTTTGTAGCAGGCACCCCCGTGTCTGTGCTGAAATCAGATTCCAGTGAATCAATTCAGGTTCTTTAGTTACTCAATTTAAATTCCCATATGCCCTAATAAAGCCCCCAAATGAAGAATTAAAGTAATAATACATCAATTCTGCAGCTCTACCAATAACCTTAACTATCAAAGTGACAACGCATCAATCAAGTTGACATACAGCTAGTATCAACCATTAAAGTAACTGTTAAATTAATGTCTACTAAAAAGTGCTGCTTCCATTAGGGAAGGTTTTATCTGTCTCTCCTTTCTCCACCCGGCCTGTCTCACTTTCTAATCCTGCCTCTTCTTTATCCTTTCTCTTTCCTCTCTTTTCTGCTTTGTTTCCTTTTTCCTGTTTCCATCCCTGTCCTCAGTTTGTCTCTCTTGGTCCATAGATGTTGATTGCAGTGGTTCTCTCTCACCTGTCATTATTCTGGATGAATCTTTCTGGCTGTTCCAGCCTCAGACAGAATAATGGCATTTAGAGAAGTCGTCTTGCACCTCTCATAGCTACTAAATGTAATATTGGTGCAACAAGGTGAGTTTAACCTTTGCTCCCATCTCCATTTCCTGTTTCTAAATGGGGGAAAAAAAATCTGTCTCAGTCTGCCAAGGTTAGATTGGCTAATATTTTAAGTTAAGCTTTGTATCACATGATAGGAATCTGTATAGAACCTTAGCATTTTCACATTCAGGTGTTTTCACTAGTGCATGTACATTGTGCTTCCCCAAATCCCAGTCTTTCCATTAAAGTGCCATAGAATATAAATGCTAAGGCACCATCTGGTAAGTTAAAAAGAAAAGGCAAAGTTTTCTATTTAATTGAATTGTGTAAGAAAATGAATAATGTAATCTGAACAATATCTGCTGGATTTCTTTTTTTTTTTTAAATCTTCAATTCAATTTGCCTTAGGCTGTGCCAATATTTTTATTTCCCAGTTGTTACAGGCTATATTATTGACAGCACATAACAATATAATTCAAGTGGTTGAAGGCAAAGCTTGAAGAGTTTGCAGCTGGATAAGGGCACATATGGGAAGAAGCAGAGTAGGATCTGAGATTGAGAGAGACATATGCTGGCTGTGTATGTCTGTTGTTGTCGAGGCAGATATTCCCAATAATCAGGGAAAGAATAATCAGGCTGCCTGGCACTGAAATTTTGCCAGTCTTGGAGCCAAGTGTTATTAAATTTCTGGTTCTTGAAAGAGACTGCTTAAAAGTCAGTAAATGGGAATTTCACTCCGGAGAACTGTTTCAGATAGTTTAAATGGTGTTTACACAATAAAAATTCCTTGGCAGTACTGTTAGCAGGAAGGCTTCCTGAAAACTTGTCAAGATAGCTCTTATCAAGGCTTTTTACAATTTTTAAAATCTGATTTTAGGGGAGAGAAAGCATGAGGAAAACTGAGAGAGCGTCTTGCTCCTCAAGAAAAGTGGGGCACCCGTTGGTCCCCACCAAGTATAAAAGGAACACAAAAAGTCACGTTAACACAGCCCTTGTCATCCCCATCTCTCTCTCCCACTGTAACAAAGTGCCAGCCTTAGTTAATGTCCCTGGTTTTTTGACTCCAAGGCACTCTCTGCCCTCTAATTCATGCTGTGGCTTCTGGACTGTCTGTCTTTATGGTCCTGACCAATCAAGGATTTATATCAAAGAGAAGTGGTACTCCCAAAATACTGTATTGCACGGGATGTGCAAAGGGTTCTTTTGCTGAGGCAAAAATGGGGATAGAGTTACTTCTTGGTGCATCTTTCGTCTGTGGATTTCAGAGCACTGGGAAACATTCCTGGGGAGAAGACCCCCTGACTCCTTGCCTTGTGTTCTGTCCACGAGATTGTTCTGCTTCTCACAGCATAATTAAGGGGAACAGCAAGTCTTGAAATTTCAAATTCCAGGCTAACCTTAAGCACGCTAAATATTTCTGTATTTCTGCGATGAACTCAGCCCATAGGGATTGTTACAAAAACCCAGAGGGATTTCTAAACACAGAGGGCTTGCAAGCACGTTTGATTGCTTTAATTGAATTTCCTGATGAAAAATTGGCCAGCATCATTGAGTTCTATGGATTTGAGTTCTGGTGCTTGTAGTGGTTTTAGCAGTGAGAGTTCCATTGGCCTCGGTAATCCTCATTTATGTTGCTTTTTGAGGTTTTTACTCTGATTGACAGTCCATGGGAAAGGGAGGCCCTCTTGTGCCAGGCCCCATGTTGGTTAGATTTGCTCCCAAAACCGCCAGTTTCCATGAAGATGTGGAAATCAGTGTGAATCAGTGTCTGATTCAGTCTTACTGAGGTTAGTGGCACCCATGCAATGAGCTAATACTGCTGAGAAGTGAGTCTTGCTCTCATTGTGGCTGAGACCTGTGAAACTTTTGAGCTGCCAGAGCAAAGTCTGCTTATGGCAATGGGTCTCTGGGGAGCTGCTTGCAAATTTTATGTATTTGCAGTTAGAAAATAATAACATTGGCAATATCAAAGCTATTTCCTATGGAGAATACATACAAGTAAGAACTAATGCTGCAAATGCCAAGTTGACCTGATGGTGTTTCTTGATTAGAAATCAGAAGATCTCGCTGCAAGTTGTAGATCTGTAGATTTTGTTGGCCCATTTTAGTTGGGGTGGTTGTTCCATAGCACTTGCTGTCATACTGATGCTCAGACATCCTCCTTCGCTGCACTTGTCCTCCGTGAATGAGACTGCTGAAAAGGCCTTGCAGCAGGTACTGAGGAAGTCACTGTCCCACTCTGAGCTCTCAACTTGGCTGCTATTTGCACTACCCTAAGAGGTGATGGCTTTTAGTGGTGGTTCTATGGCTGGTCTTGTTGTGCTGTCTTGCTATATACTCAGTAAACCTTGCTGAAAATATTTAATGTTTAGTTCTGTGCTCTGTATCTTTCACACTACAAGTATTTTCCCCTCCTGTCCCTTGCCAAGAGGAGCCTTAGTCCTATGGGATGATTGCTCTAGTAATGAGTTGTAGTTTTTAAGGCCAAGTGTGTAGTTTCTACAGCAAGGTATTTTTAAATGAGGCAGGCCTGAGAAAGTGCTAAGAACTGTAATCGTTGTGACTGAGAAGAAATGACAGAAAGGGGACACTACAGAAGTCTTCTCTTGAGCAGGGTATTTTTTCAGAAACAGGCTGTGCCTTGGGTTTAAGAAGAGCTGTGCATGATAGGGGAATGGGGTTTGTGTGGTTAAGTGATTTTGATTTTAAAGGAATGCATGCTGTTGTATGCTGTACTTCAGAAATGGATTAGCAAAGAAAACAGGATCACTGGAGCGTAAAGCAGCTTCACATTTGGATAGCACCCTCTTTAATATCATTTATCTACAGAAGCAGTCGGTGATGTAGGTAGGTATCTTAGCCCTTCTTGCACAAGGTGATTGGAGGTGAAGGCAGAAGCCTTCCCTGCTGTGACACTCACCACAGGTGCTGAACATTAGGAATTACTTTTTACTGTATTTTTTTTTTTAAAAGATCTCTAGAAATGGTGGCCTTAGGTGTAATTGAGTGGTAATTCCTTCTTCAGTCTTCCTAGAGCCTAAAAGAACAGTCTGCCAACAAGCGGGGCCCTGGGCTGTGTAATGTACATACACAATATTTAATTTCCCAAGCACAGAGCTCAGTGGTACCAGCTATGTCTCATCTTCTGGCATGAAAATGGTGTTTGCCACTCAAACCCAGCTGCTGGACCATGAATGTGCTGCAGGGTGCAGAGTGCACCATTATGTTATCAAACTTGTTTAGAAAATATTTGTTTGGAAGTTTGCTGTTGTGTTGAGTGATGTGATTCAGCATAGTTTGAGCTTCCCCTGGGTAAATTTTAGGTAAATTTTAATTGCAGTGTGATCCCCTCAGATGAGGGCTCCCCTCAGTTTGAACAGGCCTTTGATTTATAGACACTCACATACCAGTGGTAGCTACCCTCTTTCTAATCGAAATTAAGGTTAAGCACCAGATGACAGGTAGAAATTTCCTACTTCCAGATTTTCTAGTTGTTTTTCATCTTTTTTTTTNTTTTTTTTTTTTTTTTTTTGAGTTTTTTTCCTGTAATACAAATGTGCTCCATAGGTATGGGAGGGGTTTAGCTGGCTGCTGGTGTATTTGCTGGAAATGTAGAATTACAGCTTCTGGAGGGAGGTTTGTGGTGGTGTCAGCCATGCAGTTTCAAATGCATGTGTACTCTGTAATTGTGGAATAGAAATGACAAAGGGAGAGGAGGGCCTGCTAATTACTAATGGTAATGTAAGTTACTGTGTGAGCACAGATCCTAAAAGGTAATTTTCTATGCATGTTTTCCCTTTGGAATCTTTCTGGTGAACACATTTATTACAAATATAAGCTCAGACTTTTGTGCTAAATCTAAACTATCAGTATCATTTGAAAGCAGTTTTGTTTTCTGGGTTCCTTGGAGTTAGAGCTGTTGTTTAAAGCGTGGTTTCTGAGCACAGCTGTCTGACAATAATAGAACACAAGGGAAAAAACAGGGGAAAGGATGATTTTAAGTCCTCAGATTTAGAGCCTTACAATGCTTTTGGAAGTGAGACTTAACATGTTGCTCTCTCTTAAGTGTTATTTCCCTGATATGTAGAAGGCTACAAATATCACATTCCCCAATGTGTTAATGTGTTTTAAATAAAGCACTGACATGGCTGGCAGCATGTTTCAGCATTTGTCTGATGTCTTCCCTAAATACTGTCTGTCTCAGAAGCACCGTGAGGATAAATTAATACAGTAGAGAATGTCGTAGGTTGCTAAAAAGTGTGGGATTTTACAGTTACATAGGTAAACAGGTATCAGCATTATATCCTTAAAAGACACCTCAGAGGGGAATTTGAGGACTTTTTAGTCTGTTTTCCAAAGAAAGGAGGCTTATGCTTCTTTTTTAACTTCCTGTCAAATGTGGTCAAAATATATATACAGGAAGTCAGATTTCATTAGTTCTGTTCCTCACAGAGTAACTTCTGGGGCACTGAGAGTCCAAGCTGAAATATTTCTTATTTTAGATTCATGGATACTCTTGCATAAACTTTGGGATCAGCAGTGGTAAACACTTAAGATGGCACAAGGAGCCGTTCAAGCCTTTGTTTTGTGTTTTGTGAATTGCACTACAGATTTGAATTTCAGAGAGAGAATTTAATCAGAAGAATGATTCAGATTTTGTCCACTGGTCAGTTCTAATAGCAGCTCTATTCGGAAGAGATGATACTTGGAGTGACATCTGGCTCATTTCTATTTCCCCTTTAATCCTTCCCATGCTTACTTTTCATGCCAAGTAAGGTCCTGTGCTGTGCTTCTGCAGCTCTGAGCTTCCAGATTCATCACCTCTGCTCAAGACAGGTGTTTGCTCTTGTTTTGCCCCACCTACTGAAAGTGTTTTCCACTGTCTGATACGAATTCTGACTTTTCTCCTAAGGCACAGATTTTTCTATTTTATAAATCTGTCCTAAGCTCTGTTAACCATTTCCCTAATGAAATCTCCTGCACCTAAAAGCTATTTCACCATGTATGTTTTGCAAAAGTATATTATGAAGTATTTAAGTCAAGTTAATAATCCTCTTTATCTTTCCTAGTCAGAGTCTTAAACTGGTCACTGCAGATGATGGGATGTTTTTATGGATGCTTTGCCTGGTGTCTTGGAGCTAAACCTGAAAAGTACTAATTAAAACAAAAAAAGATGCAGTAATTTTCTCTTCTTTTGTTTTGCAGTGCAATTTTCCAGAGAGCCAGGATGGCTAGAAGGCACGTTAAATGGAAAGAGAGGACTTATTCCACAAAATTATGTTCAGTTTTTATAGCTTTGTGGATTGAACGCCAAGAAGGTGTACATGGTATCCATGGATTTTTGTTCTAGTCACTTGTCTCTACTTCTGTGACTGCTTTTAATCAATGAAGAGCTGGACTATGGATTGAAGATCCTAATTTGTATAAAGACTAAGTGTTGCCAAATATGAATTACAAAAGAAGATTCTTTGAGGGGTGGAATTGGTGGGGGGGGACAAGGAGGAGGGATGGAGGGATAGGCTAATTTTTTAATAGGGTGCTTTTTTTTCCAGTTGTAAAGAGCAGTAGTAGTATGTTTGTTTGCAAGATAAATAGTTTTCGAAGTCAACTATTTGGCTGTCTGTGACTCAACTTAGTGTCCTGGAGATTATGCTTTGATAACCAGCATTTTTAACAGAATGTGGGGTGGTGAGGCATGGGCAGAGGTTACCCAGAGCAGCTGTGGCTGCCCCATCCCTGGAAATGTTCACGGACAGGGTAGGATGGGGCTCTGAGCAACCTGGTCTAGTGGAAGGTGTCCCTGCCCATGGCAGGGGATTGGAACTAAATGATTTTTAAGGTCCCTCCCTACCAAATCCATTCTATGATTCTGTGATTATTTTAGGTTTGGAAGATATTGATGGATAAAAAAGCTATCATGCTGACAATTAAATTATATTTCAGAGTGGAATAGCCAGTGCAGAACAGACATCAGTAAGTAAAATAATAGTTATCAAGACATGACATTTTTCAAATGTCTTCAAAGAGCACATTCGTTTATGTTGCGTGTATGATTTCATTTATTTTATAAAGATAAGACACATGAACTTTTATTACGGGCTCCTATATGTCATGGTTCCTTTGCTACTCAAAAATATCACTGTAAATGAAATAAAATGTTATTTGTTATTTGACTTGTCATTCCTATGTTGCAGAGTATTTTGCTCTGGTTCTGGAAGTTGTGGCATGAAATGATTATTGGCAGCTCTATGCAGCCAGCCTCAAGCAGGCTCCAAAATGGACAGGGAGCTTTCTTCACTCAAAATAGACAACTCTGGAAGTTCAAGCCAAAAGGGAAAAAAGAATCTCTGGCTAGAATGCTTTTGCTTCCTGGAGAATTCTGCCTTTTATCTGTTGTATGTCTGTCTTACCTGCTCGTTCACCTTGCCTCTAACTCTTCTAACTTCCTTCCCTCTAACTGTCAATTGCAAGGTCTTATTGATGCCTCCAAATTTGTAGAACTTTGAAAGTCACATGCAGTTTGTCACTAATCTTTCTATTTTCCTCTCCTTCAAGTAAGACTGTTTGGGAAGCAGGGGGAAGGATGCAGTAAAGTGTGACAGGATGACATGCTAACACAGGCTCTTTATTTGTTAAACTGGACTCTGTGGATTTTGAGTCTTTTACTGCAGCTCGACTTAGCTTGCAAGTTTTTCTAACAAATGTGATTAGTAACCCAGTTAATGGTTAATTCTGCCTGGAGTTTGGGATGGCTTTTTTCCCCCCTTGAGGATTTAACTCCATGCCATTAATTTGTTCCTTTGCCCAGACTGCACAGACCACTGGAGTATGCACAAATCATTTCCAGATGGAGCAATGGTGGGCCAAGCCAGTACAGCTCTCCAGCACTGACCCTCAGTGCTTGGAGGAGTTTCGTTTGGTGAATTCTCCTGGTATTGGAGCAGTGACTCTCTGCCTAAAAGCTTTTAGGCAGTTCTTGTCTTGGCTAAGTGACCCAAGCACTGAAAATGGCTTCTGACTGAAGGAGATCAAGTTCTGTAATTTGCTCCTTGATTCAGTGTTAAAAGAAATAGTTGCACCAGTACTTGCAGCAACAGCTTGCAGGTTTCCTTGCTCAGATTTCTTCACGAGGCAAAGCTCTGTTCTGGCTGGGTCTTGTGTTGCCTGGGCCCACAGCTCTGTCAACTCATCTGTGGCCTTAAAGATTCATTCTGGAGGCAGGATGGTATTTGCGTGCCAAACTCAGTTTTCGCGGCTACCAGTTGGTAGAAAATGTTGAAAGAAGAGGGAGAACATAAATCTTTGGTGTTAGCCTTGCAGGCGTGGCAGCTAGGTATGCTGGCTTGTCAGATGGTGAAGCTCTGATAACTTGAAGCTTACAAGGTTTGGAAGTTGCTTCCATTTGTTTTGTTGTTGTTTTAAACCTGCAGTGCACGTTTGATCTTGTTCTGGCTGCTGTCTTCCAAAATTCTCAATTTGTTTCTCGGCTCTAGCTCTGTGTGGTGGGGCTTTTTTCCCTTTTAACCGAGGTTGTTTAAAAAGGCAGATATATAGAGAAGGAATAATAGTCTTAGTGTCTTTTCCATCCTGTCCTGTGACCCTGTTTCACCTTTAGGTGAGATGTTTTGAGACTCCTGTTACTCCTGGAGCCACGCAGAACCCAAACAAGAAGAAAACTTTTCTACTGAGAAGTGATACACTGAACAGAGGTAACCCTAATCCACAGTTTCTCACGTCCCAGCCGTTGTCTGAAGGCAGTGGTGTGAGCTGAGCCAGATCAGATCTGGCTTTCAGGCTAACCACACTGCCTCTGAGGAATTCAGTTGTGGGAACTGCTACCCACCAGATGGGTTTCCACATCAGCCCAGTTACACCAGTGCCAAGTACAGGCTTGCACACCCCAGTAGCCACAACACAGCTCATTCTTCATCCTCGCTGCTGAGCAGAGCTGCCCTCAGTACTGACTGCCTGGAAGTGGAGATGAAAAGATGTAAAAATTAAAAAAAAAAAAAACCATACAAAGGAAGTCAGGCCTTTGAGATTGCTTGCTTTCCTGAAGGTGGCCTTTAGGGCATGTCTCTTGTCTGTCTTATCTGTGGCATGGTAGATGTTGGAGGAGTGCAGTAACATGCTGTTGAGAGAGGAAGGAGGACAGGGAGTCCATTCTGGAGAAGGGTGGTTGCAGGATCCTCCTCTTGGCCTGGCAGCAGGAGTGGTCATTCTCCATGGGCGTGGCCTCTGTCCTCTTGCATGGAACTGCTCTCCTCTTACAGCTGTGGGCACAGCTTAATTAATCCTCGGCTTGGGTTCCCTTCCCTTGCTCTGTGCTGGTTGCTGTGGGCAGGGGCACGGACTTGTCAGTTTTCAAAAACTGAGGCTGCTGGTAGTGAATGCATGACATGGGCTGAAAATTAGATTGTGAATTAGGGAAAAACCCCAAATGTGCTTTTTATGCAAAATGACGTTGGCCTTGCCATCACTGTGTGGCCAGAGATTGAATCCTTCAGCCTGAGGATTAAGGTCAAATGTGTTTGCTGAATAATTAGTGGCCAAGCTGAGACTCCTGCCTAGCTGGGCTCAGCAGAAATTTATAGCCTGTGTTAGTCACTGGCCAGGGTACAGCTCTGTGCCTTGGCCAGCAGCACTTTCACTCTGCTGGATGAAAAGCCCTAGGGTTTTCTGGCTGCTGAAGGTTGGTAAGCATTGTCCCAGCTGATCTTTGTGGCAGGTTTCCTTCTGATGCTGTCTTTTATGAGGAGTGAAAGAAAAATCTCATTAGCTGATTTATCTGTACTGTAATGAAAATACATGTTCCTGCACACTGCTTGCAGCTTTTGCTACCCCAGCCTCTGTAATTGTGTCGAGTGTAGAAGAGACTTGGGCAGAAACTGGCCTTCCTCAATGCTCTGTTCCTTGTTCTCTTAACCCATTTCACAATTCTTACCTGGTTTGCAGTTTAAGGAGAAAAGTTGCTGACAGAGGGCCTGTGTAGGCTGTAAATGCACCAGTGCTAAACTGGGTTTCACTGAAAGTCTTCACTGGAGTTTCACCTCTTAAGCTGAATGTGCCTTGGACATTATTTTCTCTATCAGAGTCCAACAGTCTGCCCTCATCTGTCCTTGCAGTAGCCACAGGTAAGTGCCAAATAAACTTCATCCTGTCAACATCTACAATTAAAGTAAGAACACCTCAAAAACCTTATGGCAGGGCATGTTTTACCAAGCAAAATCTGTGATGGGAAAGGGTATTTTTTCCACTCCTTTCTCAGTAATATTGTACTCCTCATGAACTCCCAGTCTCTGCAGATACCTGAGTGCCCCAGCTTGAGGTCGGGTTACAAGTTTCATTATGGTTTTAAGTAGCGATAGCGTCGTCTTATTTCTAGAACAGCATCTGACAGATGCATCTGCTTGTAAACATATGGGAAATTTTTCCTAACACTGCTGATTCCCTACTATTCTTTCCTTCTGACAATTCAGCATACAGAAAGCAGGTGCAAGGACTTTTTGGCAATAAAAAAGTTTATGTAACTTGTTTTTAAAAGACCAAAATGCAATTAAATGGTGCTCTCACACCACAGACTGGGCTTTGTGCAGAACTTGGTGGTGAATTTTTGAGAGAGTGCCCAGAACAAATCAAGATAGTTAGATGGGGAAATAAAACTCCTGCTATCTTACTGTAATTACAACTGGAAAAGGTCTGACCCTGAGAAGGCAGGGTCACTGGGGAGACCTTGTGTGTGTGTAAAATAGAATTTCTCTCAGGGCAAGAGGGATTCACTAACTTTGGTCAATGGTGCAGCAGCAGGAGGTTAACAGAAACTGGAGCTCAGACTGGTCTGGCTACTGAAGGTTTACTTCTTCCAGTGGGATGTAGCTTGTGCCCAGAACAGTATCAGCACATTGTTTGTCGAGCACAGGGTGAAATGAACCACCTTCCTCAGTGTTGGGCATTCCTTGTTCTACAGCCTGAGAAGCTGCTCCCTGGCCCACCCATCGCACGTGCGGCGGCGCCCAGAGTGACAGAGCTTGCTGCAACCAACACTGCAGCTGTCTGAAGGAAGATGTTATACTGCATTTTAAATTGCATTCTGTTGAAGTGTTCATGTCCAGGCCAGATGGGGCTCTGAGCACCTGGTCCAGTGGAAGGTGTCCCTGCCCATGGCTGGAGGTTGGAACTGGATGATCTTTAAGGTCCCTTCCAGCCCAACCCATTCTCTGGTTCTGTACTGTTCCTAGATGAGCAGAAGGATTGTCTCTAAGGATATCACTGCACCAGCAGCTAGCTGAGATTAAAATGCAAGAAATACTTGCAATCAAACCAGTTTAATTCATGTATATTTGTACAATTGGTATAAAAAAAAAAGAAAAAAAGAAAAATAGGTACTTGCAGACATTAACATAAAGACCAAACAATATTTTCTATTTATTTAAAAAGCTTTAAACATACAGAAGCAAACCCCTAATTATAAATGCATCATTATGCATAGATTTTACTGTTTACACCATACTGCTGGCTGCTTTTATTTTTCACCCAGGAATCTATTTAAACTCCAAGAATTCTTAAACATTCCTCTGAGCTTCCTGGCCTCAGAACTGCTGTCTGTCTTATCAAGTCATTGACCTCCAGCTGAAAACATTGCTCTAAAAAAAGTCAAATCTTTAATAAACAATTAAAAGTGCATTAACTGTAGAATTTTTTAATTTCATAAATGTTTAAACAAGTCAGTGAAAAACACCACCCTGTGAATTAGCTTTTTGCATTATTGATTGTAAAGTATCTTTTTAATAAGATTTTGATATTGCAAACTTTAGTCTTCTCTATTTTACTCCATGCAACTGCTCTGTTGCACGGTGTGTAGTATTCCTGAAATACCCACTGCAGTACATTACACTATTTTACATTTTAACTGTGTATACAATGCTCTTGCTGCATATCCCTGTTCCTTCTTACAACAAAATAATTTAGCTCAATGAACAAAAGCCCACTTTCTAAAAGCTGTTATAGTTTGTCTTGTATTTTGCAGGAGACAAATGCCTATTTCATTCTAAACAAATTCAAAAGAACGTAACGAACTTCCCGGTAGCTAAAAACTAGGGTTGGGTTTTGTGGTTTCTTTTTTTTTTTTTTTCTGTACACAGGTTTAGATTAAAAAAGTGATGGCTATTCTGCTTAAGTGTCCTTGATAAGAGAATACTGCCTCTTACAACATCTATATCCAATTGTATCTATTACTTCAATGATCTCTAGCAAAAAAATAATAATCAATGAATGGTTTCATAAACAACAGGTGATTAAAGTAAAGGATTTATTATAATCTGCTTACAGTTGTTTGCAAAGACAGACATACGTTTTTGCATAAAGATATAAATTGCTTTTTAAAACTAATTTAGTGTGTTTAATTATATGAAGTTTCTGTGAATTATGAATTGTACCAAACCAAGATTAAAAGTAATAAGGTACAAAAATAGGAGCAAACAGACAACAATTTGGACTGGGACAGGCATTTAACAGTGAAGTGTAGAATATGGCTTTGCTATTTTAGTCAAGCAAAGTTACTCTGAGACAGAAAAGGAGGCAGTAACTTTGTTAATATAAAAAGCTGCTGCAGACTGTATTCACCCAGAACCTGGCTTTGAAATCTTCTATTTTAGACTTTTAAAAAAAAGTAAATGAAAAGATGGATGTATGACTGTGTCTTTACTGTAAACAACCAGTCTGCATGCTGTATATCTCACGTTGGAAGTTTGGCTTTCATATTGCTGTGCAGGTCAGTATTTAAAGATCTGCCTATGAATTAGACTTCCAAAATGCAAAGAATATATGTATGTATATATTTATATATAAAAAAACCTCTCTGAATACAGTCTTTACAGATTACCCATTGCATAAGGCAGGTGTCATTTAAAAAGACAAGTAGCGCTGACTGTCTTCTGTGCACCACAGTGCACCTCAAAATTTGGGTTCAGAAAGGGTGTAGAATTCTTAATTCGACCACCATTGACAAGAAATGCTACATTCCGACCGGCCAAGGGACACACTACAGCTCGAAAATACCAGTGGCACCCAGAGAGAACACTACAGATTAGGACTCTGAAAAACTACTCTATTTAAACATGAGCATATGGTAGCAACAGTTGAGCCTCAGAAAAGTTCACCTGTCCTCTATTCTACTCCATAATTTTGTAGTCGCTTATAAATTGTGAAATAGTGAAAATCACCTCAAAATTTCTTTTCTTTGCAGTCTTATTCTAGAGAAAACATTTTTTGAGACAAAATCAGACCAACTGAGTTGAATTTGTAGTGTGAACATTTGTCTTCTCGGATGTATCCCGATTATTACAAAAATGCTTACAAAATTACAGATGCTTTTAGTTAACCACTGAAAATTCTACTCAGCTTATCTGCCCTTATCATCCCTCACCATCCCTCTCACCAATACAAATCTCTTTGATATACTTACTGTAATGATCTGCATGTTCCCTTCAGCATAACCAGAAATTGCTCTTCCCCATCTGAGACCTTTGAAGATGTTTCAGATATCCAGTATTCAAAGGCAAAAAAAAAAAAAAAAACAAACCCAAAACCAAACAATCTGGGAAACCTTAACAAAAAAAGGAAAATCATTCAACGTGTTGCTCACCCCCATTCCCCTGAGAGAGAAAGGGAATAGAGGGCAAGAACTCACTAGATCATTAAGCTGGCAAAAGCTTTGGAGAGAGACCGTAATTTGTCTTGTTAAATGAAACCTTGGTAAAGTGGCAAACACAACAATGTGTAGTTTCCTACAGATATATGAAGCAGGAGTTCTAAGATGTGCTCAAGTCACACACGCTTGCAAGCGAGACAAAAGGGGAGGAAAATAGAGAGAGAAATAGAAAGGCTTAAAACACAACTGAAAAGGTTAAGCGTGGTTATTTACAACAGATACTGTAGGATGGTAAATTAGATATGATGCTAAAAAAGGCACAGCTTTCCCTTTCTTAAATACACTGTAAACGGTTCATTATGCATGCAGAACATTTCACTTTACAAAAAAATTACCTTGTTTGTTTAGACAAAGATAGTACTTAAATAGTCTCCAGCAAAATAGAGTTCTTTCAAAAATACTTTCCCGTTCATCCTATTAACCATTAAAGATTTTTTTGTCTCATTTACAAAAGTTCCTTACACCTTATTTCAGGTCCTTCACAATTTATACATACAGCAATGTACAGTACAGCAAAAGACTGCAAAAAATTATTTGTAAAGCCAGCACAATAGATACTATAAATTGATACCAGGGCATTTGTTTTTCACATCTTATCCTTTTGAATTAAATAGTAAATGGACACTTAACACAGTGTATATTATGTATGATGGGATAACATGGGATAACAAATGCCACAGGTGGGGATAACAGTATTCCACACCAAATGTTCTGTTATTACTTTACACGTTAGGGTTTGTGTGTGTGTATATATGTGTGTATATATATATAGGTTTTGTTTGTTTTTTTGTTTGTTTTTTTTTGTTTGTTTTTTACAAGAAAAGAATATTAATGCCCCATATTGACTTTACGTTTTATGTGCAAACCAAGGGTAAGCTTTAAAAAGTTCTCATTAGTTCTCGAACCCTTTTAAAACAAGCAAACAATACCAGAAACTACATGGCATATTTAAAACTCCATCTGTTAAAATATCAAAATCAAAGAGCTATTGACTAGATATGGCTTTTCATCCAGAGGAACAGGAACATTTTCTAAGTGTTTTAGGGTTATGGGGTAATTTCCAAACATCTAGGTCTTGCCAAATCCGAGTCAACTGCTTTCCATTCCCCCAAACCCTTCATATGATTTTAGACTATTCAGAGACTGCTGAACAACTGTAAAGAGCATGTTTAAAATATGGTTTCTTGGGTCCTTCATGGGTGTGGAATAACACAGGGAAACTTAAGGCAAAGTTCTTCCATTTAAGACATTTTCTATCACTTCCTGTGAAAGTACAGGGGCTTGGCATTCCCAGATTCCACCTTTGGTAGCTGGTCACTGATGATTTCCACCAGCATGGCTGGAAACTCTACTTTCAGTGCCTGAGACTCTCGGAAGGTGTAGAAGCAGAATTCCAATAAGTCACTAACAAGCTGAAATACAGAAAGAAACATTTTTTAGGAAAAACACCAAAATTTTTGCGTGCAAACAACAGCTTACTGATAATTGATTATTTCCAAGAAGTAACATCTTACTCTGACCTGACAGTCCATTTACAAGGGCTATAAAGCAAACAAAAGAACTCAAATGCCAAAGGGCTACTTGACTCATTAAAAATCAGCAAACTAGGAAAACCCAAGAGACCACAGATTTGATTTTTCAGCCTAGCTGCACTTTTCCTTTCACTAACAGCAACTGGCCACCACGAAAACTACAGGTCTACAAAAATAAAGCCTTCTGCCCAGAGGGAAAAGATCAGCCATAAACTATTGTATCTCTCAACTTCAGTTGGATACACATTCATTAAATCAAATTATTTGGTTAACTTCAGTGCATTCTCCAGGGTCCGCAACCTACAACTGCCAGAGCAGCTGATGTTTGCAGCTCAACAACACGACTGCTGTGTCACACGGTGGCATTTCAGATTTTCCAGTGACACAATCTACAGGGTTTTTGGTGGCTGGGACCTAAATGCATCTCCTAAAGCCTTACTGTATGTTGGACCCTTCCCAATCTTTAAGAAATGTGAAGCAATGAAGCACATCCAGGTTTCAGTGAGTGGAATTTCCATGCAGGTCACCAAATCACTGCATTGTGTGACTGAAGGAAAGAGCCTCTGCTGTTTAAAAACTCAAGTGTTAAACACAGCTTAATTTTGGCACCTCGTGTCCTTGCAAAGGACTTGAAGCACTTCTGCTTGTGTAGTTTATCAAACACGAAGTTTGTCATTTCAATTCTTACCATGTAGAATTGCACTCTGCCATAAAGCCCCTGTTAAAGATAGAGCAAATAAAAGTGGACTTCTGGAAGGCAGAAAAGGAAATGAATAAAAAAATATGAGCAGCAACATTTCCATCCTGTGGCACCATACCTTATTGCTCATTTTCAGGACTTTCATAGCTGTTCTTGCAAACATGTAAGCACTTTATGAACATCCCAGAGAAGTGCTGAGATCACTCAAACACATGACTTGCTGCTATTGAGCACTACAAGAGTCTGTTTGCTGGGGCTTAGGTCACTGGCACGTCATGAAGCAACACTAATTAATTAAACAGATGCATGCTAAGTAAGTTGCACAGACATAATCTGGTTTTCAGGGGAAAAAAAAAAGCCGATGTTCAAAGGTTTACTTTACCCATTAGGAGGAGGTTGTTACTGCATATACTGTGTGCCAAAAATACTCCAAACAGCACAAAACCAAAGTGAAGGAAACTGTGTCTTGGTGTGATTGCTGCTCCCTCCTCCCTCCTCTGGCATCAAACACCAGCCTGAAGCAAAGTAAGCCTTGGCCCCCAGCACAGCCTTGACAATGACCCTGTGAATGTGCTCCTTTTCCTAAAATCCTTTCATGTCACTGAATGTGAGAGGGGGTTGGGGTCACCTCTGTCCCACTGCCTTCTGTGCAGCTCAAGTGAATTCCTGCCTTGTCACGCCCGTGTGGAGCCTCTGGATTCAGTGAGACAGGTCACAGGAAATCCTACCTGGAAACTGCTACTTCCAACTTCTTTGCAAGCTTTTAGTGGTACCAAGTACACATATATGTCTGGTGAATATGCAGACAAGGGGAAATGAAAAATAACACGAATGAAGGAAGCATAATCTACTCTATTCAATAAACAAGTCAGCAGCCCAGTGAGTGAAAACCACGGATATGATCACAGCTCAGCACACTACGAATCTCACCACAGAGGGGAAAGGTTAAGTTTGTACAACAGTTTAAAATACAATCCCTAGAACCCTCCTATCCTTGGGTTATACTTGAGTTTGCAGCCCTAAGGATAATGTATTTTCCACACCTTTTTAGTCTACTAAAACTTTTGTTGCTCTTTCTTAAGCTATCAGCTTTAACATACTTGACAGCAATCATCCACATAAAGAAAACGGGAGGACTGGGAAGCATGTGTGTCACACGTGTGACCCCATGTGCCACCAGGAACACAGGGTTGCAGTCAGGATCTTTTCAACTCCAGCCTCGAAAGCTGCATGGCTTTTTGAGACTGGGAAAGCATTAATTTAAAATAAAGAGGAACAAATGTGTCAGAATTGAAGGTCAGCTCAGAAGTACTAAAATGTGAACACTGTGCTAAGGTCAGACAGATAAAGCTGTGAGACCCAAGAGCTGAGCCACGAGCACTGCTCTTTTCTGCAGGTGTGTTCCCATCCATTTTCAAAGGTAACCACCTCCCTGCCAGCCCAGCAGCCTTGGCATGAGGATGCACTAAAGAGATGAAAATCTCAGGTTCCACAGGCAGTGCTAATTTTGAAATTAGCATCCCAAACAACATTTGTCTGATACAGTTTTGATTAGTAATACGTGAATAATTTAGATGGTCTTTTGTTTTAAAAGATTAGTTCCCTCTTCGGTAAGGATATAGAAAAGTTTGTTTTCTCTTGGAACACACAAGCTCTGTCTTTGCAGTGACTGAGGCACCGTAGGTGACAAGCAAGGTAACACGAGCTATCCTGCACCTCTGAATGTGCCTTATGAATTTCCTAGATCAAATATACTCCTGGTTCTTCTTTAAAGCCTTGTAAAATCCGTGCTCTGAGAACTCCTGACTACACTTTGCCTGACCACTTCTACTTCTGGAAAAGCTGAGAGCTCCCCCAGTCCAGCAGTGTGACAGACAAGTCCAATTTAGCAGTGAGAGTGAAAGCACCACTGTTTCTACAAGCAGTGCAATGGTGACAAGGAACATCTTTGCTTCTACAGTCTCAGTTATTTCAGCTACTGAAGCACACGTCGGAAGGGTTACAGCTTGGCGGTGCAGTTAAGGCCACAACTAAAACAATTCCCAATTCTCTCATCACTACCCTGCAGAGTGTGCTGCACTTCAAGCATTTTCAAGGCTACAGCAGTCTTAGCAATTTTGAGATTTTTACCTAATCAATTTTTGCATTTGTATGCTGTATTGAGCACCTCTGAGAAATAGGAGTATTAATCAAATGCAATTTTCTGTTATTAGGGTGGGGTGTCCATAAAATGGACTTTTTCACCCATACTGTTCTTCATAATTAAAAAAAATGAACCCTTTAATGAAGTGCCTGAAGTTAATACAGTTATAGTGACCTTTGAACACTTGCCCCATTTTTACAGCAAAAGGAATTTATTTTAGTTTGGAAATCTCACCATGCCTTTGCATTTCCAGAAATGGTAAGAACTGTTGGATTTGCAAGGGTGCACATTTCTGTGCTTACCTTTCTCCAGATTCTCTCAGAATCTCTGAGTGTGGTATGAAAGCCCACAGTCACTTCTCTGTCAGGAGCATCTCTGTGATTAAGCCTACTGAGACAGCAATTAAGACAGCAGTAGGGTAACAACACAATGCTGAGTAATTTCTTCCTATTATTAGCTACAGCTGTTACTGTCAGAAACTTCAGTGTTCTCCTACATTTTAAAAAAAGACACTCCAAAACTTCTCTCTGTCCCTTTCAGGAATGGGTCTCTGCTCACCCAGCTCTTTCCTCACCCAGCGGAGCCCTCGGTGAGTTTGGGACTACTGTCACTTCCTGCTTTTTCCACTTTGCACAGTGGATATAAAATTCCTGCTCCAACAACCTGTAAGGCTAAGGAAAACCACTGCCAACCAGATCTTGGTTATTCCATTAACACTATATTTTTTTTTGCTCCCCATCCTACGAAAATCCCATTATTTAAATTAATTATTACTCTGAGGGCTCAGGAAGAAAGTTATTCCCTGTGGGATGGGCTCACAGGCTGATCCTCAGATGTCCATGTGTCCTTTGGTGACCCACAGTGGCCAGTTCTTAGCTGCCTAGGAAATCCTGAACTCTCACCCAAGAGTAAAACCTTCCACAAACACAGGGAACACAAGGGAAGACCAAGGGATGGAGCCTCTGGTTACACCTACGCAGAGTATCTGCCTCATGCTAGGAAGGAGTAAAAGGTGGATAAAATCCATATGGATTAGGCACTGAGAGCATCTGACAGAACAAACACGGACCCAGGTTCTGCCGGGACAGGTGCATTTATCTGACTGAGGAACTGTGCTCATTGCTCCAGGTTTCCTTCATAACCATGTGCACACCCAACCCACGGCACCTGACACCTGGATGTGCCGTGGAAGAGCCTGAGCTGAACTCACGTTCTGTGCCTGGAGGATGCACCCACAGCATCACACACCAATGAAGCATCCTCATCCCTTGGCCAGCACAAATTCTGAGCCAAGCCTCCCTTGCTCTTCTGCCAATAGAAGCGGGGTTCTGCCCTTCCCCAACAAACACCTATTAACGTGAAGGAAAAGAGATCCAACCATCACACACCGAGCAAGACGACTCTCAGAGTAGCTTCTGTCTACATTAGGGAGCTGGGAATCGATTTCTTACTTGACAGATGCATATTAGCTGCTGCAACACACACCTAGCACACTCCCACATCGCTGCTGCTCTGGGAGTAGAGGCTGGATCTATCCTCTGAATAAACACAGAAAATGCTTGCTCTGAGAATTCAGGCATTGGGACTGAAACAAGGCTCCAAACTGCTCATCAGCTGTGGCACACAACTTGGGCAGATCAGTAGCAGAAGTGAGTGTACCCAAAGGTGTTGGTGACAGCTGAGGGGCTCATCTGCAGCTTCGTATCTGCAGGATTAGGAACCTGCAGAGGCACATTTACATCCAGCGTAGCATCCCTTGCAACCCTGCCCCTGGAGGATCCGTGCCCTTATTCCCACTGTCAGCTTTTTCAGAGAGTGAAATTCTGGCGCTCTCAGCCTATGGAAAGATCCACCTCAGCTATAAAGTATTCCCTTCAGGAACCATAAAAAATTAATTATTCAGCAGCATGAGCCTTAAAGAATTTATTTTTTTTGGCAGAAAATGTCAACAAGCAAATGACAGCGCAGGGCGCTGCCTTGCCAAGACAAGGGGAAGGTTCACATTAGGGTTTAATGTCATGGCATCGAAACAAAAGCCCTCTTCACTCAAAGCCTGTTTAGTATCAGCCAGATTGAAACCAAATTCAGCTTTTGTTCTGCAAACTGCCTAACCATACACTACAGTCTCTATATGAAACGAGGCCTGCCATGCAAGATACAGCCCTTCCTGCCAAAGCCAACAGGAGATGCCGAGGAGGATCCAAATGAAGTTTTTGATACCATGTGCAGGACATCTGTTTCTAATGTTCCTCAGGGCCTTTCTCAGGCACTTCACCTCCATCCAAGTGCTACATGTGCATCTCTCCCCAAAATGCCCACGGCCATTCATGGGCACAAGACCAAAACCTTTGGGTTCTAGGTAGAGGGGAGGGCCTGTCCTTGTTACACTGTGGTTCTTCAGGAAATGATGCATGTAAGCCACCTGAAAAAAGAGAAATACAGTCCCTCCAAGAAGGAAATATGGGATTATAGAATCCTTAAGGTTGGAAAAGACCTTTTAAGATCACTGAGTCCGACTGTTAACCCAGCACTGCCATGTCCAGCACTAACCCACGTCCTGCTGCCTCAGCACCCACGGCTTCCACGCTGCACCAAGCAAATACAGAGTGATTTGGTGCACGGCACAGCGATGCAGGCGACAGGGGAGGCTGCAGGCAGGCTCCTGAGGGCGAGCACAGGTGTGCACATGCACAAAACCCTGTTCACCTTGTCTGCCCAGGATGGGTTTCCATCTCTTATTTTTCAGGTGCTTTGAGGCTTTATGGATCATTAAATAAAGCTGCTGATGTTTTCAAATACTTAAGTGCCTGCCTGGCCTTCTTGAAAATTTCTTTTTTGCCTCAGCTCGGCACTTTTCTACCTGCACATATGTTCGCTGTATGGATGAATGATTTAGCATACTGAGCAATGTAAAACCATCTTGTTTGGGTTTTTTTTTTTCCCTTCTTCATATTATATAAGCCAAGCATACTGTAATTTGATATTTCCATGCACGGTATTTCATATATTCCTCAGATAGATGACTTAAAAATGAAGTTGGTGAAAGGAAGTCTAGAGGTGCAAAGGAACAGAGTTTTTTACTGCTTGCCCCTACACTCAGGTAAAGTGAATTCCATGAGTGATGAGATATTGAAATCATCTGAATATCTCAGAGCAGATACCTGCTCTGCTCAGATATACAAGCTGGATACAGCGGGAGGGCTGAACAAGCACGAATTCTGCACCAGCCCCTTCACACCTGCACTGCAAATGCCAATGCCAAGACTACAGCAGCATGTAAACACGGGGCCTCAGCTCCAGTTAGACTGCCCAGCACCAAATACATTCTGATCCTCTGAAGTTATAATGGAGTAAGTTAAAAATACATAGGTGATGGCTGAAAAAGCATTCCTCCCAGACTAAGTAACCGAGCAGAAAATTTGCATTCACACTGACTGAATGGAGAAATTCTGCACTAACAGGCAGTGGGGAGAGAATATTAATTCTCACTTCTCATTAATATTATCACCACTCCGCATTTATTCTGATGGGTTTCAAAAACCAAAACGCAAAAAACCCCCCAGTTTTAAAGAGAAAAAATAAACAAGTGCCCTTGTTGAACAAGTCTCCAGTATCATCTCTGAAAGCAAGCACTGTTGTGGAGACAACCGGCCTTTCTAACAGAGACTGCTGACAATGGGACTTTCTTTAAAAAGTCCTTTGAAAGAAAGTGCTCTATTAAAACAAAAGTAATGCAAAAATAGCTTAATTAAAAATTAAATAAAATGCAAGAGCAGCCTGCTTCCTCTGGTTAGTTCAGCTCCCAATGGTTAATGCTGTGTTTCGGAAAATGTCTGTAGGACATGGGAGCGCTCCCAGTAAGCGTGAGCCTGTCATCCAGTCACCTTAACCACACAAACACTCCCATTTCAGCAACAAATCACAGGCACTGCCTATCCTGAAGAGGATTAGAAAACTCCATAAATGCAGGGATTTGTTATGCTGCCTCGAGGTTCAGATGCGAATTCTTGCAAATGATTTTATCACCCATCCCTTTTCTTTCCACTAAAACACTACAGCTTCCTTTGCTGGCACTGAGCAAGTGAAACCTGATCTCTGAAGAATGAGCTATTACTGCAGTACTAATAATACTCTCCCTGCCTCCCACTAAGATCTGCAGTGTTTTAATGAACAACAGAACAATATTTGAAAAATAATTCCATATGTATATTCTGTAAACAGACCTCAGGCTCTTACACCGATTTGACCTGAAGTGCACTGTACTGTACCATCTCTGCAAAATGAAATTTAAGTCGAGTACAAAGATGTGCATTTATATGCAGGCTCTGAAAGCAAGTGCTGTAGCTTCTTTGTGCAGCCCACCCAGGATGGAGTAGGGCAGTTTTCTCCTCTGCTGCAGTTTGCCAGATTTTACTGGGAGGGTGATGAGCATGCTGGAAGGCCTCCTCTCATGTGCCCAAATACAACTAAAGGTCACTCTCGCTGTCCCCAGGAGTCTCCCATTACTTGCTGCACCATGGCACAGCTGCAGAGAGGATGGATGCCAGCTCTGCTGGCCCAGGCAATGGGCTGGTCCCCAGGGAAATCTCAGGGAGCACCAGGAAAACCCTCAGCTTGAGGAGACCTTAACAGCTGGGTCACTCGCTTCCTCTGTGGGGGCTGCAGGCTCCCTGACAGAGAGCTAACAGAGATACACCCCTGCTGCTGTGGAGGTGAATCTTTGCACTTACCATCACACCGCCTAGAACCGGGCTGGTCCCGCCTAAACAGCTCAACTTTATGGACATCCCTTCTGGAATCTACCACACCTACCACAACCACTCTGTCACTCCGGGCAGAGGCATCAACAGCCCGGGTGCTTTGAGACCAAACTTTCAGTTTCCCCATGTCATTCATCGCATCTCACACCTGACACATGTAAAACACCTCATGCTGGAACAAGGCAGGGTGGCACAAACAACCCAACACGGAATCTTCCACTTGAAAAGCTCAAATAAAGCTTCAAACACCCAGGATGGCTCCAAGGTCTCAATATATCTTTTAAAGTCATCATTATTACAAACCTAGCTGTAAGAGATCACCGAATTAATTCCATGTTTATTAGCACATCGGGCATGTTGGATGTGTAACACACTAGCCCTGCACCTTTCCCCTTAATAACTTCTACTGTCTTATTTTACTTGTCCTTAAATTCATCTAACAATTTCTCTCAGGTGTCCCTTTAAAAAGAATATTTTGTCTTCCTCTCAGTTAACACAATTAAAGACTATTTGTTTACCTTAACGGAGAGATTTTTTTGCTTAACTTTTCTGCACTCCCTGAGGAGTTATACTTACATCATGCATGGAGTCAAGAAGTTTAGTCAGTTGGTAGAATCTCTGCCAGCTTTGCCCAGAGTTACTTGGACATTTAGTTACCATCTTCTTTAGTTCTTTAATGTAATTTGCCCTCATTTCTTCAAATGCAGCTTGGCTTTTGAGACCATCCTTGGGAACTGTCATTGAAAAGACAGTCTGAAATTAGTATTAACTGCATTGTTTATTCTTTTGATGTGCACACTTAAACAGTTACACCAGTTAACGGATGAAGGAATTAAACCTTTAAGCAAAGTCCATAATTTTACAGACATTGGTGAGGGATCAGCAACATCACACAGATTCTCAAGCGACTCAGGCATCCTCTCCAGATGTGTGATTGCAGAAGCTGTGGCAGAGGACAAGATAACATCTCCGAAATATGACACATGCTAACCTCATGGCCAAACTGCTTTCAATACAATCCAACCACATAAAAACCAGGCAGATGGATCAAGGGTATTTTGTTAGAAGTTGAAGACGTGATTTATCATTCTTGAATGATTCCCCACACTTGGCAGAGGAGAAGAAGGTACAGAATCACAGCTGTTATCTGCAGAAATGCTAGACCAAGTGACACATTTTTATGCCATCAAGTAAGATCTAAAATTTCTTTGAATGTTAGCAAGCATCTGCATAGCATCCAGAACAGAGCCATTATTCTGCGTGGAACAGAAGACTGTTTCCCAAACAGGCATCCTGACCCAGTGCTTGACCATGACAGACAGTTGCAAGCATTTCTAGCATCCTGTTAAAGTTTCCATCTGCCAGAGGGAGATGGAATCATGATCGTGGAATCATCATTTTATAAATGGGCTGAAAGTAGAGTTTTCTCACATTTTTTACTGTGACTGGTATCAGCAAGGCTGATTACAAAAGCCAACACCCCGGTTTCTTTACAGACTGCAAGTACCCTTGCACTCATGCAGGTTCTGCCCCAAACAGGAATGGCTTATGAGGACCAGATCCCTAAGAAAACTCCAAAGAGGTTATTGATAACATTTCTCAAAATATTCTGAGGTTTAATATCTGAATTGGTTGAACACTGCTTAGTCATCAAATGTTTTTTTCCTCTGTATCTCTTGGTCATAGTCCACTGAAGGAAAATAAAATACTGGTCTGTACAGGAGAGTTTATTTCCTAAGCAAGCCAGAAAACTATGTCAGAGTAAGCTAAATGGGAATAGTAAAAAGAGAGAGGAAAAAAAAGGTGATCTTCCAATTTAGCTTATCCTGACTTAACATCTTGACAGAAACTGTCTTCCTCATCCATTCCCTTCTCTTCTAAATCCTCTAAATTGCCCTCTATCCCACTGAAATCACATCATAAGCAGTAACAACTACCCCAGAGCAGAAGCTTTAAGAAAAAGCATCATTATCTACCAGAGCAATTTAGCAATGGGAAACAAGGAGGAGCTGCACCACCCACAGGAGTAGCAAGGACTTGAGGCCACCAAGTGCTGGATGGGGGCACAAGGAAGAATCTTTAGAAAAAGCCTAGGAGGGGACACACCAAGCTGCCTGCTGCTTGGTAAATAATATATATTTATGTTACACAATCATAATATAAATATCATATGTTCATTTGATTTTCAAATTCCAGATGCAAACTCTCTCAGTCAGCTGACAGATAAAAGAAACTGTCTGGAACAAATCTACAAATTCAGTTCAAGGTGAATGAACACAGAGGCACCAATCAAGATAAGTAAAGCCATCAGAGCATGCTGTGGCCCCCACGCAAAACGCACAGGCTTTACAGTTCCTTTAATATTTACAGGCCTTTATTCCTACATGCTGCTTACAGACTGTTAGATTCACTCTTTCTTTGTCTACTACTATGTATTTTACTGTTCTGTCTGAAAATTATTACACTATCACCCCAGCCAGATTATTAAGGAAGAAAGAAAGACCACAAATAAAGAGAACTCAAGCAAAACATGAAATTCTGGAGGTTTGCCCAGTGTTTCTGATTTTACTTATTAAACACAGCAATACTGTTGGCAAGCTCCCAAAATCTACGGTCTGTGGAAAGCAAGAAAACAACTGGGTTGTAATGTGTGGTTTCTTCCACATGTAAATGGAGTGAAACTTCCTTGATGTGGTCGCCATGAAAGTTTCAGAATAACTTGTACTCTGCTCGTCACATGATTCAATAAAAGAAATTTAAATGAAAACAAACCTGGTGTTTTCTGTCATAAGACTGTACCAAGGTGCAATCACTCAAAACCAGGTTTGCTGCCCTTCACTTGACACTCTCTGGGTTCTATCACCACCTTCATTTCCATGTCGCTCTCCTTTTTCTCTCTCTAACGTAAATATCCTTATTCTCCCAAAACAAACTATTTTTAGCAGGTTTTCTAGTGACTATGGTGCATGTTTCAAAGGGAACCAGCTCACTGAAGTTAACTGGCCACACTGATCTCACCTAACAGATTCTTGCAATAACTCATTAGATTACACTCTCGAGTGGGTAGAATAATAAATACCTGGCTTAAAGACATTTTGCTGTGTTTTTAGAATGCCTTCAGGTTCTTTTTCTAAAGATTCTTCCCCTTTAGGGCTGATTAAAATGCTGCAGAGCATCTCCAATCCAGACACTCTCTCAAGAATGTTTTGCGAGCCAAACTCTCCCTGAGCACATCCACGTCAAGTTGCTTCTGGAAACACCAGGAGTGACAACCTTCAGAAAAAGCCCATTTACCTCTCAAGGCAAGCCTGGAGCACATCCCCTCCCCACTGTTCCAGGTTCACTGGCTGACCATCTCCAGCCCTCGGTGGAGTGGGACCTGGGGTCAGACTCTGCAGGCCAGGACACAAAAGGTTCCCCAAAGAGCGGTGTCTCTCCCCATCCCAGCAAGCTGGAACAGCTTCACTCGGAAGGCGGGAGGGAGACAGTCGAGCCCAAAAAACTTACAGCCCCAGGAGGTTTCTATTAAAGGATCCAAACCTCTCTAGCCCTGACAGAAACTGCAGCCTCACATCCCCCCTCAAAGGCAGGTGCTTTAAGCACAGAGCTGGCTTGTCACGATGTCACCGAGTTGTTCCCCACAAAAAGGAGCAGGATTCCCCAGAATAACGTTTGTTTACAGGTTTACAGGCTGTTACTGATGGAAAAGTAATGTACAAACTGCCTGCGTATTTATACAATTGCACTGGGACAGGAGCAATTCAGTATTTTCAGTAAGATAAGATCAAGAGATCTGCTAATTACTACACAGTGCTGTAACAAGCACCAAGATGTAATTTTGTTTCTTAAAACTCAAAGCATGATGCTCAAGAGAAAAGCGAAGCACACACTGTCATTTATTGAACTTTCAGAAGCCTGTAAAAGGGCTTTCCATCCTCAAGCCACTTGGCATTACAAAATCACCTGCTCTGCAGTACAGGCAACGCACATCTTTTGATCCTGAAGGTCACGTTAAGTCAGCCAAACCCTGGTGGCTTTGAATGTCGCACAGGGATTTTTCCTCAATCCCCCACAGCTGTGGCACTTTCCTGGCATGTCTGTTGGTGTGGTTCCCCCATGGGAAGGGGGGCCAAAGTCCCATGCCTGGCCACTCCTGTCCCTCCAATGCACGTGCCGCACTCAGATTGCAAGGACACTTCCCGTGCTAACTGCAGATAAACCCCAAGGCTTATTGCTGCGGCCCAGCTGGAAACAGTTTGGCTCCTCCTCTGTCACGCTGGTTAAAATCACCGCACCTCTTTGTGAACTGAGGTATTTTGAAGCAGTCCTACACAACCACAGACCCAACGTACCTGTGCTTAAGAGCAGCAGCACTTTCATGATGGTGTACTCCTCAAAGCTGAGCTGCAGGCGGACGAACTGCAGGCTGATCTGGTGCATGCCCTGGCACAGCTCGAACATCGCCGACTGGCGCATCCGCTCCCTGCAGAGACAGGGGAACAACAGCCACGGGATAAATACAGGAGAGCACAGCCTGCAGGGGGATCCCCTGGCCATCACCCTGCTCCCACACCACCTGCCATGGGTGGCTGCCTTCACCTCACTACCCGGCAGACCACGGGAAAGGAATGGCTACAAATGTAAATTGAGTTTTATACACTGATGGTGTTAATGAAGTGGCAAAAACACTTTGAAACGTATTTGTCAGTGTTTGTTCAGCCCTGCCCTGGCTGATGGAAATGTGCCTGCTGAAGGGGTCAGAGCTGGAGCAACAAGGGGAACCTACACCCACTGAGTGCATGCTCTAAGTGATAAACTCCCCCATCAGTTGACATCTCCTGTTCAAACACTGAAATATCCAAAAAGCATGTGGTTTTTTTTCCCCTAAAATAGTAATCTAAAATAATCTAGAATAAAGGAGTATATAAAACAAGGAACTCATTCATTAACACAGACTTCTGTCAGTTAAATCGTAAAATAATCAGGATACATGACTTGTACCCGGATAACTTTTTTTTCTTTAAATACACTTTCATGAATTTGACTTCAGACCTTCTCTCTCTTCTCTGAGAGATTCCTAGGCTAACCTATCCTGCCCAAGTTTCAGGCAGAATTAGTTAAGAATTTTGCTAAGCTTCTGAAGCTTCCATCTCAAACCTCAACTGCGATAGCAAACAGTCATCAAGAACTGCCTGTCTCTGCAGAAGTTGATATATTTGTGTGTGTGTATTTGCAGGTATGTAGACAAGGTCCTATAACTGTTCAGTGACCACTACTTTTCTTTTTTTTGGTTGCTCAAAACCAATTGTCTGTATTTCTTCTAACATTTTTTCGCATAATTGGGGAATTGGAGGGAATTGGATGAAGTTCAGCTCATTATTTTAACCAAGTAACTGCTTTTTCAAATATACAAATTGGCTGGTGAAAGAGAAGAATCATACTGTGTGCAAACAAAGACTGACATAATCTTCCTGGTGTTTTATTTCACTACTGCCAGAGCAATTTTATTTTCCTCCTTAATACTAATAAAGCGGACTCCCCATTGTTAGATGGGCTCTGCACTTTTCCCGTGCTCCACCCTCTTTTCTTGAGACTAAGAACTTCCAGCTTCTTTTTTTCTTTTAAATTAAATTTAATAGTAGGAGTAATGCCATATGTATTTTTTTTTATTATGCACCATGGACCGCTCCCAGGAGGCTCTGAAGGATACACACTAAAGTCAAAAGGCAAATGATTCATAAGGGACATTTGTATTTTAAAAAACTGCATGTTAAAGTGTATCTCAGATGGCCAGAGACAGAAGTGCTCGAAGTAAGAGCAGTCTATGACATCCATCATTACTTTTTCAGGACACCAAGGTTTGCTTCTCCAGCCTCAGAATATAAAGCCACTGCCACCATCCCTGCCTGTGTTTCACCTCTACAGAGAGAAGTGTCAGGATTTTCATCAAATAACACAAGCCACACAGCAAATAAAATAAAACATTACGAGGTTTTGACTCAGGTTTCTTACGGTTTTTTGAGATTTTTTTTTGTGGCAGAACACTCTCTGTGCAAATTAACATAAAAGTATTCCGACTTAAAAACTTGATTTTTTACATCGCATTGCACTTTTTGTGACATCCAGTTTTCTGCCTTTTGTTTTTCTTTGTACTTGTTTCATTTATATAAGACTGCCTAAACAGAAGAATTTCAGTTATAGTCAGGGGGTTTTTTTGGTTAGTTATTTCTTTCTGTCTTTTAAATATTCATTCTTTTATCTACTTACAAATATTGATCTCTAGCTTGCTCTTAAGGAAAACCTGATGCCATTGTTTGTGGTGAGATAAAATTATACACAGAACGAGTTACCATGCGGTTTAATATACAGCAAACTCATTTCAAATCAGTTTCCCACCTGAAAAATCAATTAAGTTGATTTATTGCTTATTTACAAAATATTACTAACTAAAAATTATGTTAGTTAATTCATGACTGTTTAATGAAAGATAAGCATTTTGTGGGAGTTGATATTATTCAACTTTGTATTTGGTTTCCAGCCCACCAAGAATGTGTGTAGAATAAGAGGGCACAGAGTTTTTGAAAAATTCAGATGCTGACATCACAGATAACCAATATCTTGAGAGCAACAACAAAACAAAGCAATAGAAATATGATAAAAGTGAAGAGGCACAGAGAAATTAAGGCATACCAGCATAACATGAACAAAGTTATTTTTTTCCTTACCAAACACATCAGCTAAGAATAAATGCCATCAAGTCAACACAAATGACTTTACCATCACGAGGAAAAATTCAAACAAACTTTTATGTTTAAAAACAAAAAGGAGGGATTAAAAAAAGGCAAATCCCAACCAAACAAACCCAGCCCCACCTCTGACACAGCACGTGAACCTCTCAGCATGGCAAACTGAGGATATGAAGATCTGGAATATAAGGGCACGCATCTTCATGGGCACATTTAAGAAGGTAAGTACATTTAAGTAATAAAAGGTGTGGAGCCAAAGCTCTGAATCCGCTATTTGGATACGCATTCAGAAGTGGTGTCATTAGCTCAGTTTAGCTTAATCCTCCTTCATAATACGCTTTAAACTTTACACCTTAAGTTAATCCATCTTAAGTTCCCCAAGTGTCTCCTTACAGGCTTAATGTAATGCCCGGCTCACATTCTGTCTGACCTTTCCCGCAGCCCCATGGATGGGCAGGGCGTCCAGCCATTCCCACTGCTGCCACCAGCCCATTCCCAGTGCTCTGCCCAATTCCCACCCGCTCCTGCACAGCCCCTTCAGCCACTGGTCACTGATTTGTCCATCATATCCCCACTGGAAATGAACTGCCGCTGCATTTTCCTCCTTTGCTTCGGGAGGAGACACCTCCTTTTCCCACTTCTGCTGGGAAAGCCTGGCAGCTCCACTGTCTCGGTGGAAGAGAGGTTTTGCTCCTGCCATTGGGTTTCTCTAAATGAACTGCAGCAGACAGAAATGGTGACCCACATCACCCAGCTGCAACAGATAAATAGGATATGAGCAGGCACCCCCAGAGAGCAGGGATGGTTTGAGGAAACCATTTAAGACAAAGCATCCTAAATACCAAACCAGTCACGTATGTCATCATACCCTTATGTGATCTCCACAGAAACCAAGCAGCCACATCAAAACACTATGAAACTACAGGCACATTGAACAGAAACAGCTTGTTATGAATAAGTAACTCATCATTTTATGAAGTCATCATAAAGCCTAGTATCATAGATCTCCTCGCTGAGGATGGAAACTGCAACTCAACTGACCGTAACCAAAAAGAGGAACCCATGCAGCAAGACATATTCACTGACAGGCGAAACTCAGCCCCAAACCAAACCTGATACCACGTTTTATTTACTTTCTCATGGGTACTATTCAAAGCTGCGGCACAAGGCATCTTCCTAACTTAGACAGGGAAGTGAAGAAAGGGAAGGCTGTGGTGGGCGTGTTGAGGTTTCATCACGACTTAAGTGACTTGCTGATAATCCCAAGGAAAAACTGGCCAAAGCATCCCATTTCACAGCACTCCAGAGGAACAAAAATGCATCTGGACTTAGTCTCTAGACCTCTTCAGCCCAGAAAAGAGGTAGAAAAAGACCATGAAAGATTTGTAGCAAAACTCTGATGTCAAAGACAGTTCTTGTGTCTTCCGTTTTCACACTTTTTACCACTCTAAGAACCATTTCCACTTTTATAACTAAGAGCCTTTCCCTTGCTACACTACAACCTATATCCATTTGAAGGTTGCCCACCAATTAAACTGATTTCAGGGACCTGCAGAAAGCACTTTAGACTGTAACAAAACCAAACCGAACAACTAATCAAACAAATGCAGCCCAACAAGAAAACCTGCCAAAGGCCTGAAAGTCAAAACCTGTTTGGAAGCCTCCAAAAACAAGGCATGCTTTCCCTCATGCCAAAAGAAGTCAGTTTGAACTTGACAGAGACATGAGTAAAAACATCACCAGACACCTTGAGGGCAAGGCAAAGATGCTGTGGATAAAGAGGGAAAAAGCACAGGATGTGGGATTACAGAAGCCCTTGCTCAGTGGCTCGAACCATCTAATCAGAAAAGCCCTTGGCCTGAATTATCTCACCTGCCTTAGGAGGGCTTTCTTGACTGGAAAAAAAGTACTGAGGTTCTTGGGGAAAGAAAAAAATAAACATATCATTGTCACAACAAGTAACTCTCTCTGAGGGAATATTCTACCCCAACAGGTCCAACAGCGGTGACAGAATGCCACTACCTGAACCAATTCTTCCATGCACAGGGGCAGGAAGCATTGAGCATCCCTCTGCTCAACCGACTGCACCCAGACACCTGTGTCCCCTCTTGAAGCCATTAAAAATGCCATCGAAGTCACCTGCACTGGAGCAGCCTCATTAAGTTAACACACTGATCAAAATCCAAGCCAAAACACACGCAGGATTCAGGCAAAATTCGGCTGTGACTTTTCATTCAGTACTGACTTTATATTCAGCACTTTCTGATCTCTGCTTACTCTGCAAGCCACAGCAGAAGGAGACAAAACATACTCCAACACTTTGCCTTCAACTCCTAAAGCAAAGATTTAGGCTCATCTCCTTCCAGGAGGCCAAAAATACCTGTTACCTTGCACCAGTGGCCAATCTGGGCACTGCCAAACCCAGGACAAAACAGGGACTGGACTCAGGACCACCAGTGGTGAACACTGATAACCAGACAAGGAAAATGATTTCACATTAAACAGCTCTACAGACATTAAGCTGGTATCTTGTGGCCTTTAGCCACCCAAGCAATTGGCAATTTTAACATTCAACTTGGCAATTTTAAATTGAGCTTAGAGAAGTCAAGTCTCAAAATTAGTTTTCTCATGAGAAAATCGTTATGGTGACCTCAGAGAATACCGTCCCAGAAATGTGATACGAAGAAATTTAGAGCTGCTTTAAAAGTTCCAGCCAAGTGTCCTCCTGTTATATGCCTATCATCAAAGGAATTGGCAACAGCCCATGGATAATGATTGCCAAAAGGAGAGTTTCAGCTCCCAATCACTAACAGAGAACTTGTGATAAAATCCAACTTAATAATCACCCAGTTATGTAACCCTAAAATCCCAAGCACATCAATAGCAAAAAACCCCAAGTATATGCTGGTATTAACAGTTAATTATGCACTTAGCAGAATGCTGATACCAAATACTCTCTTTTGGTTTCCATTTGCATTTCAAAAGAGACAAATCACAGTTTAAATGAGAAAATACACAATTATGCCTTTACCAAAATGCTTTTTCAATAACACATTTCATTAAGTGATGAGAATGTACACATGATAATAAATACCCCATTTCAAAGTTCATCAGAGAAAGGTATTGAAAGCCAGAAAAGGTGCCCGTTAGGTATTGTTTTATACATCCATTCTGCCAGGGCTCATTGTCACTTGCAGTGGTTCATCAACAAAATTACTGCTATATTCCATATGCAGCAGCAATTCTCCTTTTATGCCAACAATGCCTCAAAAATTAAGACTTTGCTCGTGCTGTCACGCAAAGCCTGGCATTTTCTGGAAGTCAACTGAGGCACGTCTTCCTCTCGTGCCAGTTTAGAAAAACGACTTCCTAATTTTTCTTTCGCTCATATTTAACTCTACAGGGGAAGTAGCAGAAGAAGAGATCACAGAGATCACTGTGCATCCTCCTTTGGATTGGAGATGAGCACACAGCTCATTAATGCGCGGGAACATTAAAGCAGCACCGCATTCAGACACTTGCACGGAACAAACCTCTACTCTAAGACCTTGAGAGAAGTGAGAGGAAACCCTCCCAAAACCCTCCTTTGGATGTCCCAAAGTCATGCTGAGACAGTATCAGGAGAGCATAATTATGGTCTATGCTAAATGTAAAGTCATTGGGCAAGTCTTTAATATGAAAGTCGTAAAAAGTAACAGTCAAACCCCTTTGAATGCATCACAAGCTGGGAACCTGCCAGAACATCCACTGGGCCACCTGATGAGCAAGATGAAATTGAAGCATTTGAGAAAGATCAGAAAAGTTAAATAAAATCTTTGCATCAGTGCTCTCTGTAGAGGAGCCCAGTAAGGCTCTGCACCACTCTCCCTTTTCAGTAGGCAAGTGTGAGAAATAGTTTCAGATTCGAGTGAGAGTAGAAGAGAGTTTAGAAAGAAAAAAAAAAAACAGTAAAATGAATAGCAATAAATCACCGAGACCAGATGGCATCCATCCATGAGCTGTAAAGCAACTTAAATACAGAATTGCTGAACTACTAACTGTGCTGTGCAGCTTATTGCTTAAATTGCCCTTATAAAAGTCGTGGACGGCGACAAACGTGACTGATTTCTTAAAGTGGGTCTGAGAGTGGGAAGGGAGCACTCGAGAGACCAGAGGCTAGTAAGCTCCAGTTCTATATCAAGCAAAACCATTGAAAGAGGAGCATGAATTGATAAATAAACATGCTGTAAGGGAAGAAAGTCAGCACAACTTTGGCAGAGAGAGGTCACGTCTCACGAATTTGTGAGGGCACTCTGATGATAGCACGAGGACTTTCTGCTGGATGCAGGCGACGTCTGCACGACGGAAATGCTTTGCACATGCCAGGTCTAGCTGCATCCCACAGCCATATGGGGTGAGACCTAAGCAAACACCAACCCTCTCCTCCTCCTCTCCCCTGCCCTGGTTTCCACACAAAGGAAACTGGGGCATGCAGCTTGGGTATGGGCTCTAATAAATTCTGTCAGCGTGCCAGCGTGGGTAATTACTGGTCTAGGACCTGTACACTGCCTTGCATCAAGAGGTATAGGAGGATGAAAGGATTTTAAAGCTATTAAAAAGATCTCCTGAAAGCTCTTGAAGGGAGCTTAGGGATAAGGAGGTCGTCTCTTCAAGGATTATTAGCAGCTTAAAAATAGGAGACCAAGGGTAATAACAAATGGACATCTCTCACAAGTAATGCAGGTTACCAGGGAAGTCTCACAGAGCTCCACGCTGGGGCCTGGGCTGAGAACTGTGCTCATACATCATGTGACAAAAATCAGACCTCTGGAGGTGACAGAGCTCGCTGATGACTCCAGATGATGAAATCAAGAGCTGCCTGTGAAAGACTGCTGAAAAATCATGCAAGTCTGTGTGGCTGGCTGACAAAATGGAAGGTGAAAATCACTAACTGAACAATGCAGACATTATAATCATCTCCATCATACACACAAAATAACTGGATTAACAAACACACTGTAAAGAGTCCTAGGTGTAACTTGGGACAGGTTTTTTGGGCTTCTGCCTTTTGAAAATGTTTGCTCAGTGTTCATCAAAAAAAGCAAAGATGTGTGAGAAGAGTCGAGAGCAAGACAGAAATTGTAGTTTTGCTGCTGCATCCACTGTGCTCTGAACCCAGCGTGTCAGCCTGGTCTCCTCCCAAAATTAATACAAAGCATGAGGGGAGGAGCTGAGGATAGCCAGGGACAGCAGACAACTGATATACGAGGGGAGGTCAAATTGACTCACTGATTCTTCAGCTCACAGAAGAAGCAACAGCACTTGATGGAGATCTAGGTGATAAAACACATGCATAGGATGAGAAGGATTATATCCACTATTACTGCAAACACAGGAATGAAGTGGCACTCCATTAAATTATCAACCACCTGCTTTAGAAGCATCTCCAGCAAACAAATATGCATAATTAAATTGCAGAAGCAACTGCCACAGAACATTTTAGATATCGGGATTATAAATGTGTTCAAAGAGGTAATAGGCAAATTCACAGAGAAAGGCACAGAAGGGTTATTAAGCACAACTGTTTGAATGCAACCTCACATTCAGAAAGTACCTAAATCATTGACAGAATGGGCAAATGACGAAGCCCCTTGTCCTGATCTTAAACTTTCTTTGGCCAATTTAAAGGATGACAAACTGTGCTAGAGGGACAGTTTCTGACATTTCTCCATTCTTACAGATCTTCTTAAAACTACTCTATCTCCTGTTTTCCTTTACAGCTTCCCAGTTTGAACCAAAACACTCCAGAAATTTAAGAACCGTTTAGAGACAGAGGCATTAAAAGGCAGAGCCCTTAGAAATTTATGCAAAGAAACCAGATCTATTGCCTTGCCCAATAAATGACCTGTTCACAAAGAAAAAAGGCCAAAATAAAGGCTTGGAAAATCCAGCCTGAAGCACATTACATCTATTATGTACAGGTATGACAGCAGTTTTCCGAAATTTCACTTTCTGTCTGCACTGCTCTGGGGTGGGTATGTAACGAAATCCCTTTGCCTACTTCTCTGGATGGGAACTGAGCAGCACTTTACGAAAAAGGAAGTAGTAGTAACAAGGTATATAAAAAATTTACCGATGAAGATCTTCACTTCCCACTGCACTGACACTTTGCATGAATGCAGTATTCCTCACCAAAATAATAGATGCAAGCAAAAACAGGGATGCATGCAGGGAAGATCGCAAAAGAGCACTTGCTGACCTTTTACCAAAATCAGCGATCGCACACACAATTTTTCAGCAAAGAATGAACACTGACAACTCCTCCCAACTCTCGTTGTGGCAACAATAATTAAAAAATAAGAATCTGGAGACTGCCAGATGAAGGAGATTACAAAAATACACCTAAATTTAGAAACTACAGGATTAAGAGATTGCAAGAGAAGACAAAAGGGTTAACAGCCATCATCCTGCCAGATGTAAAAACAAAAAAGTAATATTTTAAACAATCAGAGAAGTTACTTATTGGCTTTATAACCATTGAGAGATGATCTAACTAATCATCCCCACCAAGCCCTAAGGTATATGAGGTTAAAAAAAGAAAAAAAAAAAAAAAGGTGTTTTTAATTATTCATCTTATTTTATTACGTTTATCTTCCTGCTGTTACCATAGAAATCAGAATACCAGGAAGACTTAACAGGCTTCAGTACTGAAAGGGCACAGAGAGGCTGCTGCATCCTTGCACTGCCTTACGCAACACCAAATCCTAATGGTCCCAGCTTCCACAAGCATATTACGAGGGGAGTTAAGAACGTAATGAAAATGTTATTTACTAATAAAATATACACAATTATTAAATGCAGGTTTTTAATACAATCTTATCTGTTCAGCTGAGGTACATCTTAATTCTTAATTTTACAGCTTTCCTCAATGTTACAAAATCCTCTGCCCATCCACATCCCATGACAACACTAGCACAGAAGCTTCCTAGAAATCCCCTTCTACTGAAGCTGCTTTTCCTGCCCCTCTCTACGTCATTTGGTCGCCCTCAACTTTCTCATTTGAAAAATGTATTCTCTATTGTTCATCTACTACCAGTATTAACCTCTGTCTCCTTCTAAATTTTAAAACTTCGTACTTGGGGCAATTACCGAAGGCACAGCATGAGAGATGCTTGCAATACTACATTTTTATTTTACTGGGAGCTAAATCTAACACTTTAAAGGATGTGCTTATATTAACTTGTAGTAAACTTTGTTAGTTTGTTAAAACCACATTACATACATAGTACATACTTTAAAAAAATGTAAAATGTACATATATATATACATCCATTAGTATATTCTGCTCTTAATGTTTTGTACATAATATTCAGTAAAGTGCAGCCTCTACTGAAAACTTTTTACTGTAGGACTGAGCTGCATATGATCTAATACAGTAACTTCAGAGATGGAAAAACAACCCAACTGTTCCAAATGCTTGTGAAAACTGGCCCCAGTTTTTAGACTCAGTTTTTCAAGTTCAATAATTTTGGGTACCTCATGCAATGCCTAGTGCTGGTTTTCATTAGGCAAGCCCTCAAGTCCTTGACCAGAGTAAAAAACCAACAACAGAATGAAGTGCAATGGCCAGGAAATTCAGAACCTGCACACTTCTGCAGCTATGATTTATTCTTTATGCCACAGATGACAAACTGCGAAAAATCAAAGGAGCAAGAAAACACACAGCACATTAGTCATGCAGTGGATTTGCAAAGTATTGCTGAAATATTGATGCTGTACTTTAACGTACTAAAGAGTTTCCATGCCGTGTCTCAGCACTGCTGAACTCTCAGTATCCCACATCACTGCCATTTTACAGCCAGGTAAGGCTGGAATGGTAAATGAGGCAATTTGGGTAGATTTGCTAAAAATAGGAAATGACTTTGAAATCTTGAGTATTTTCAGAAGTCCCTGAGGATTCAGAAATCTACAAAGAGACTGTGTTAAACCTAAAAGCAAAAAATAAATCAAGACCTGTGGGGGAATTCCAGGGTTGGGCTGTCCCTCAGGTTCTCATGCCAGCACAAACCAACATTTAGAGGAGGAGCAGGGCTTGAGTTTCAATATTCATCATCAAAGCCATCAGCTGGGTTTTTGCCTTATGGAGAAATAAGGAGCCACCATGCATCTTCCTTAGGCGAAGAAATGGATAAGCAGCACAGCTTGCCATGAGGGATGCAGCTTCTGGCTTCCAGCTGGGAGGAGGAGATGTGCTTGGAGCACGAGTTATGGCCCCAAAGGCAGCCCATGTCCCACCGCTCCCACTGGTTTCCCACGTTGTGTGAGTGAGGATCCCTGCCATTCCATGTCTTGGCTCCTGCTGGGTTTCTGTTGGCAGTGCTGCACTTGTAAATGCTTTTTATTCCTTCCTGAGCCTCTGAAAGGTTGCCAGCCAATGCCCTGACTCAATGTATGGGTGGAAGCAGATACCTGGGATGTTGTCACCAGTAGCCGGCGGGACAGCAACTGCCTGAGCCCGTTAAAACCTGAGCAAGAAGGAGCATCCCTTGCTTTTCTCTGGAATTTAGGCATCTGACTTCTGCACTGCACAGACATAAACTCCTACTTTTGAAAAGCTGGGCTCATCAGGTTTCTTGTAGACATGAACTGGCACACACACCACTTCTTTTCAAAAATGTTGAGGGCTTTTCCTTCAAAAAGGCAAAGCCAGGGGAAGAGTCATTTTAGCCATTAGTTCTATGATCAATTCATCCAGTAAGGGAAAGACCAATGGAAGTTGCAACTGACTTCCCTGTCGCCTTGTTTACTATAAGCCTTCTGTTTTTAACCTTGGAGTCAGATATTTTCTCACACAGTTTTATGTAAATAGAGCCGATGTTTACTTAACGGTATTTTCTGTTTTTCATTCCTTTTGCGATATGACCACTTGGATGGGCACCTTTCTTCTCCAGTGAGATGGAGAAGGAAGTAACATGCTCTCCAATCCCTTGTAGTATTGGAATGTGTATAAAAATAATATAGTGTCAATAAATCCACGTCATTTGCTCCTTTCTGCTAAACCTAGCAGGTGTCAGAGCCTCTTTATTGTGTCTCCACGGACACACTTCCCTACATTCCAGAACCACGTCTTAAAAATCCTGTTTAAGGCTGCTCCCTGTAGTTAAGAGTTCATTTTGCACAGCTTCAGCCAGAATCCCTGAAAATAAGCTGGCATTACAAACCATGGGGTTTTGTACATCCCTTGCTTTGCTCTTGCACCCATTCCAGCCAGCACTGCTTGGTTTCCTGCTTTCAGTTGTGTGTGATTTTACCCACTGAATGCTCTGGACTTAAATTATCCACGCATGAGCCTGCCTCAGGTTTAATTAGATTAGAAAATTTCAGCTGAAGTCTTTGGTTAAATCTTAACGAGACATTTTCTCCCTCCCTTGAATTAAAAAAAAACAATAGATTGGTTTTCATCTTGCAGGTACCTTTGCAGTAGGAACCTGAAAAGTCTCAGAGCTTAGGGTTTGAATTAGGCAGAGTCTTTTGCCATGTCTTAAGGAAATCTTCCCCACTAATATCTCTGTTCTCCCAAATCCCTAGATCCATTCAAGGCAAAGCTTCTGCAGTGACAACAAATGAAGAGAAACCTTCAACAGTCTCTCACTACATAATCCCTACATCTCACCAAACCTGATCAAAGGAGTCACATGGGAAAAATATTACGGGATAGCATAATTTAAGGGTTTTGTTATGGATATAGTCTTCAAAGCATGTACCCAAAGGGCTTAAACGATGATTTCACAGACCACCTTAATTTTGGAATTTTGAAACGTCTTGAATTTGAGTTTGCATAGCCTTAAGAACATAACTACAACACCTTTTGAGTGTTATCCCATATGCAGCAGCCATTCTTTAAGAGTGTTTACCCTCAGTAGGAATTATGTGGTGTGATGTTTATCACTCATCAGATGTATGACAGTCTTCTGAAGATTTACTGTGGACTAAAACCAAAGCTGGATCTACTGAGTATTAGTTTTGATCACAACTACTACATTACAAAAGAAATGGATTAAAAAACTGCACATGCCATAACTTACACAAACACAACATAAAACACACTGGTCTATTTTATGCCTCTTTTCAGGCTGTTTTTTAGGCATTCGTGTCACAGGCTGAGCAGCCATTTTCTTATCCCTCAGTTAAAATCTTCGTCTTCAGTGAAGCCCAATTAAATCAATGGAATATATGCCTGAACCATAAAGACAAACAGTACACTTAATTAGATATGTAGCATGACTAAATGGAGGCAGACAAATATTTCCAGTCTTCCACAAGGCTAACAGGAAAGCAAACCACATATGAGTAGGGAGGCATTTTGCACTGTATACAACCAAAGTTACATTTAACATCTATTAACAACAGGGATCCTCATTTGTTGTTGACCTTGTTTACAGGCCTTCAGAATAAGAAAGAAAACAAGATCATATATCATGGCCCTCCAGAAACATTACGACTTCCTTTTATTCACAGTAGTTAAGAGTAAGCGGAAAATTCATTTAACATAAAACAAAGCCACATAATTCCACTAATGCCAACCTCTACTTTCACTCCTTTTTAACTTTCCATTGAAGAAAATGCTGAACCCTCCGGGGCACCAAGGGCCAGGTCAGGGACATTTCTTATATTTTCTTGTATAGAGATGGGAAATGACCTCTCCAGACATAATATGAAGAAATGCCAAGAAAATCTTGGCCAGGTGATAACACAAATGTAACTCTCACAAACCAGCAGAAGGAAAGGCATTGTAAAGCATTTCCCTTTCATTCTGCATCAATTAATAAATCTTCTAAAATGCCAAGTGCAGTAAAACACTCAGAAAGTTTTACCAAGTAAACCTCAGGGAGGCCTAATAAACCCTGTGGCACAGAAACAACGGCCAGTGCTTATAATTACACAGCACATTTCCAAGTTCATGGTAATCAAAAAGTAAAGGTAAGGCCAGCCCTCAGCAATTCCAGAGCAAAGCTTCAAAGCACTTCACAAACAGGAATATGTATAGCATTTTGTATTATGGGAATGGTTTCTACGCTGAACTGTATTGACTGTCTTGTACAATTCTAGTAATCCATCTCTGGCCTTACCTCAGAATTGGGGAAAGCACTGCATCTCTCAACTTAGTACCACAAAACAGTAGCTTGGGAGGGACCTCTGGAGGTCTGAAGGCCAACCCCCTGTTCCCTGCAGAGTTAATTTCGAAGCTGGAGCGGGCTGCTTGGGGCTTTGCCCAGTGAAGGCTTGGACATCTTCTGAGACAGAGACTCCAAGGTCTCTCTGGGCACCTGCTTGGCTGTTTCACCATCTCGTTAGGAGATGTCTTCTCCTGTTGCCTAGGAGGAGATCTTGGGATCACAAACTCTCATTCTTCCACTGAGCACCTCCATGAAGAGCCAGACTTCATCTTTTCTACAACTCATTGAGAAGCTGAAGGCTGCAATTAAATCCACACCGCACCATCAGGTCCCTCACTGTCCCAATCAGCCCTGACCACTTTGGCCAACCTCCACGGGCTTTCTGCAGTTTCTCAACAACTTCCTTTGGCCAGAGGGCCCTAAACTCGGACTGCAAATGCCAACCACCATCCTGAGTGGCAGCGTGAGAAACTGGGAACAAATGCCTGCCGTGATGCCCACTGAGTATGAAACACGAACAAAGTGAGAAAACCCTTCCTGTCCATTGCTGTTTCAGAGTGAACACTGAACTCCTACTCTTTTACCTCCAAGGAATTTCCTGTGCTGAATTAGCTACTTCAAAAGCCCCTGTCCCCCTCTAACATCTGGCAATTTTTTTTTCTCTGTTTAGAAACAATTGCCTTCTGTCTGCAATGAGTGTATTGGAGACCAGGGCACTATCTCACACACATATCTGGTTTGGTATGTTGAAATTTTGCACTCCTTTTTCCAACTGGATCCCTACCTCTATCTCAGTATAACTCTACAGGCACCTATCTTCAAGGCTTGCAGCATAAAACTCAAAATTGATCTCGAATTCTCAAAGTTGCTTCAAGCTGCAGTGTAACAAGAGCAAGCAATACACACACTTTTATTTGCAAGCAGGATTGATTTCTCTGTCCAATAAATTCTGACCCCCTGACTGACTTTCTTGAGATGAGGGAAAGCTGCTTTTGTGTTTGAACTTTTAGTCTACATTCCCCCAGGAGAACTAAACTCTTCAAAGTTCACATTTTCACTTAGCTCGAGCTACAGATACCATTTTTTTTCCTGTGACAATTCTCTAATGTCCAAGTCATAATGGAGCTGCTTTCAATAAGGAAAATGGCTGACGCTACATTTTCAGCCACATGCAGTAAATCATCAGCTCCTCCTCTTAAAAAAAAAACCCAAACCAAACAATCCTTCTTTGATATTGTTCACTGCTTTGGGACCCATCTCATACTCATTAATTATTTAGGAATTCCTAAATCAAAGACAGACTATTAAGATGGACAGCGACAAAGCATCTTTTCCAAGAAAAAGATTTCAAAATGCATCAGGGGATTAAGTGGTAAGTTATTTTTTGTTAATTCTTTTCCTGGTTTTGGCTTTTTTTCTGCCCCCTGAAGTGTACCCATATCCTATTGATTACGTCTCCTTTTTACCTCTAGAAAAAGACCCAAATCTTCTGGGATAAGCAAATGGTGCAAGCCCCATTTGACTGCCTGTGCATTCACTTAGATTTTTGACTTTACTGTCCTGTAATAAACACTAGGAGAACGGAACAGAAATTAAATTATAGTCATCAAAAGCAAAGCACTAAACACACACAAACATAAAATAAGAAGGAACACACATACTCAGACGGAATGGTTGATCCTTCTTTTTGTCTGAATGCATCATAAAAGAAGTTATGTTTCATTACTGAAAAAACATTTTGGCTTCTTTCACAGTTGCAAAGAAGGGTAATTAAGACTGTCAAGAAAACACATTGAACAGCTGTATATTGTTAACAAAAGCACCATTATATGACTGCTCTGAAAAACCCCAGTAATTTAAACATTCACATTTCCTAGAAGTTGGATATTTTTCCAAGCTCCAGTAGATACCAAAAAATGTTCTTTTCTATAAATCGTGGTTGTGTATCAGTCACATTTCAAACCAGTAGGATGGTCCTAGTTTGAGAACACATCCCCATACATAAGGAGAAGTGGACGGCAGTAATCAAAGCCTTGGCAATTGAAAAGTGAGTCACTGAAAGAAATTAAAACTTCAGCTGCTTTTTAAGCCAGAATTAGCTGGAATTTTCTTAGACTGCAACTATGCCTGAAAAACCAAATAGACAGCAATCCTTCCAGCCTGCCCTGAAAAGGGCCATTAAGGAATACTTACTCATCGAAGATCAGGTCTGGAGCAAAATAGAGGAACTGGCTGTTTGTATGTTTGTACGACCTCCAACTCAAGGCAAACGATGACAGACACATCCATGAATACTGAATTAAAGTAATTTGGTCCTCAAGAGGCAAGTTTCTAAATCCTGGAGATCAAACCAGAAAATAGCCATGAACTACAAGGGCTGGTCAAACCATCACCAAACACATTGCTTACTACTTTTCTAGTATTCACGAACAAGAGCAGCGCTCCCACTTTGGTAAAAATAAAACCATAATTTTTCATTCGAGTGACAAAACATGTTTTCCTCTTAAGAGGCTATTATTGAAAATGAAAGCTGTTTCAATATCAATCACAGACATATGAAACAAACATTACATAAAATGAGAAAAAACCCCAACAATCTTCTCTCAGAGGTTCATCTCACACCCCCCAATTGTGGGTTTTTTCAACAAAGTCCATGAATTCAAGATGCAATTTGTCAAGTAAATAGTTCTTCGAGCTAAAACAGTGAAGTGACATCTCACCAGATGACTCATGGTCCTACCTGGAAGTATCTTTGCCCACTTCACCACCTGAATCATCTGCTTGCCGGCCAGGCGGTTTAAGGTGGAGAGCAGGTACTCCGCTGTGTCGGGCTTTGAGCTGTCGTATCCTGCGTACACGATCTCCGGTTCAATGCTTTCAAGGATCTTAACAGGAGAGGGAGTAAGTGCTGGTGAGATAGCAGACATGTGGGGGACAAGTGCAGTGTTGACAGAGGGCTCGGTCACGGGCGCGATGTACGTCGTCCCTTCCTCGGGGCTCTGCGGGGGTTGCTGCTGCCGCTGCTGGGGCTGCTCCTCATGCATCCCTTTCAATTTCCCCAACTTTTTGGACTTCCGGGCTGTGAAGATGAGCAGCATGAGAACCAAGTCAGTACAGAAAGCCAGCAAAATCCTGGGCTTTATACGAGAAATGGAAGCCGAAGTATAATCTCAAAGTTCTTAAGCAAAACAGGCGCAGGACCTTAAGAAATACCTCACTGCCCGCAGCATCACCACACTGGAAAAAGGACCAAAAGACACCTCTAAGCTCATTTTCACTGCTTTACTGGATGTTTTTATACATGACAGAATGTCCACTATCTGCCTCCATACACACATGCAGAAAACATCCTAGTTACTGTAGTCAGTGCCAACTAAACATTTCAGAACTGCAATCATTTATCCCCTACAAGACTGCAATTCATGTTCTCCACTGCATTTGGTCGCCAAAAGAAATCTGCACAATATTAGCAGACCCAGAGCCCTCCTAAGCTTTTGCTTCAACTTGAAATGTAGTCAATCCATTTTGAACAGCCCAAGCTAGTCAAGTCCCCTTGCTTTTGCTTCTTTGATACGTCCGTAACAGCTTTGCCCCCTTCTCTTGAGTAATTCTGAAATAATGCTTAAATATTTATCCACTTAAAGAAAAAAGACTGAACCTCATGTAGCACCTTTCTCACTGCTATCAACACGTCTCTGATGATTTGCCTTCCCTTTTCTTTCAATTTCCTTTTTTTTTTCTTTAATGCTACCTGCCCTAGTTTTCTTTACTAAGTACTCTAAGGAGCCAGCAATGCTATGGTGCTTCCACTCCTTGAAGAGAGGCCAGCCACTCCCAACTTTGCCATAGCATGAGGAAAGAATTCGAATTAAAAATCAAGAAAATGCTGTTAAAAAAACACACACAAAGAACCAAACCAAAAGCCCATCACCATCCTTTTTGCAACAGGGAAACGTAACAACGACAACAACAAAATCTTTAAAATCAATTAATAATGACTACATTTAAATGTTCGCAGCTCTTTCAGAGTAACTTCTCTCAAATATAGTCTTTCTTATCTATCTGGACACAGCTAAAACCCTTGTCTGGACTTTTCCTGTCTCCAGATTATTACAACATTCCTTTTACTGTCATCAGTAAATACAAGCCTATCCCACTCCCACTCGGAATACTATTGCAAATAGTCCCTTCCCAGTCCATATCTCCTTTCCCAAGTCTACCTCCTCTAGTTTTTTTACTGTCATCAATTCCCCTCCCCTATCTTTCCTTAAATATAACCCCTTTTCTGCAGTTCCAGGATCCTTTCTGGTCAACCTCCACCTCACCCCTCCTCTTCTCCAAAATGTTCACTTCCACTCCAGCTCAGCATGCCATGCCACTGCCTCCCAAGGAAGCTTTCAAAGCTTGCTCTATGAGCTCGTTCCTGCTCCTCTTATTTGCGGTGCAGAAAACTCCCCAAAGAGACCCACAGAACCACTTCCTCACTCTTCTACAAACCCCTCAATGGCGGAGCTGCTGCCGCTGCCCTCAGACCATTTCTGGTGACAGCAGCCATGAATGTTTCACTGTTTCCTTGACACTGGGGCTGCCTGCTCAGAGCCAGCGGCTGGGAGTGAGCGAGGCAGGATACAGATGCCCAGGGTCCAGGACAATGCACACCCAAGTGCAACAATAGCCTGTTGTTTTCAGTGCTTCCTTGCCCAGACAGTACCTTGAACTCAGAGGAGATGGTTCATCCCAACATTCAATGCAAAAAACTATTTATTAGGGTAAACATGAGTCACTGCTACAGAAAACAGTGATGTTATACTCATACACAAGATTTTGAAGGTGCCCAGAGAGATGCTCCTTGACTATCATTTTCAAAAGATTAATAAAATTCACTGCTACTGCAGTACATCCTGCATGGAGCAGGGAGCCCCAAACCCCAGCATCAGTTTGTAGTTGCTTCCATCACACCATGGAAGGATCACACCACCAAGGATCTTCCTGGTGGATCCCAGCGCCAACAACCCTCAGGTAACCTACAGAGAACTTCAGAGATCTTTGTTTAACTCTTATCACTTTTCCTTAGGAGAGCTGGAGGAAATTAGGTGAAGGAAGTTAATTTCATTGATTCACCTACAGGATGTATGTCTGCTTTCAAGAATTCTTTATTTTCTCCATGTCTGCAGACATACAGACCAAGCGAAGGAAGTTGAATTTTTTAATAAAAGGATTGAATATGCAAATAAAAATGTACTGCTCCTAATAAAATTTTAAGTTCTTTTGTTCACCTAACCACATCTACTTAAAAACCTCCTAATTATCAAAAGCATTAGCACACGTTACATAGGAATAGCTGTCCATTTGAAGTTATATGGAAGAGGGGAGACAAGTATCTGTCAGCAAAGGTTTCACTGCAGCTTCTTCTGTTTCAAGACACAGGAATTGTGGGAAGATCCTTCCAAAAGTCTGTTCAAATCCTAACTCTTACTTTTCCATTATGAAATTCCTAAAAAAGCTTATTCAAACAATGAAGCACAACTGAAGGATTTTTTTATCCTCCAGCATATCAAGTTATATGGATACGACATCCATTCTTCAAGATGTCATTTTCAACACCAGTACCCAAAAACCCATTTTACAAAGCAGCAGGCTGATCATTTTGTTCAACAAGTATTTTCCTCACTCTGCAAAATAAAACAGGGGGAGTAACAGGCAAAGCAGACAACCTTGGAAAGTTCAATCCTGAAAAGTAAGTGAAAATGCAGTTGTTCCCCATTTGGTGCAGCTGCACCTACATGAGGATGTCCTGGTGAAATCACTGCGAGCACTAAATATAGTTTGGGCTTATCTTAGAAAGGCAAAGCGGGACTTAGATTTTTCCACAAAATAAACCCCAAAAGCAAAGCAACTATGAGCAAGCTCAGCTGAATATCTGATGAGGAGTTAACAGAGCCATTGGACACTGAAAACAGACTTTAAAAATAAGCCTGAAGGAGTGGATAGAGATTAGTGTTTTTATTCATTAAGTTTATCAGGCACTATTTTTTTTTTCTGTTATCTAAACAGGACTAAAAATAAAGAACTCTACACATCTTTTATGTTTGCAGAGGCAAAAAAATGCATTCGCACCATAACTACACCAGAATAAAAAAAGTGTTGGTTTACCAACTTCATCAAGTATCTTGCAACACAGATAATTGATCACATACTTAAGTTTGTATGTGCTCTTCTCCAAGAGTTTTTTATTAAAAGAAAAAAAATAACATTCTTCCACGTATAAAACTGGCATAAAAATGTGTTTTAGTTTCATTTTCTTCCATTATAATGCTTTTAAAATGAAGCTGAGAAAAACATTACTGCTTGACAGTCATGTTTACAGTGAAGAAAACTGTATTTTTCATTTGGCTTCATGCCAGTGCTGTAGCTCAACTGGTTTGGTAACTCCCACAGAAACCAACAAGTAAAGATTAAATACAAACTCTGAGCAGTACATACTCGGAGCCGCTCTTTAAAAGCTGTTTTTCACATTTGCTCTCTCACTCCAACACCGACTACAAAACCGACTAAGCCACCTCAGAATGGGAGAGTAAAAGCCATGCTCATCAGGATTACACCCTGGAAATGCTCACGAAATTCCTGGCTCTCCACACAGACCAGGGGATGGAGCAAGCATGGGGCATTTCAAGTGGCAAAGCTGAAGCCTGTAGCCTGTCTGGGGTTAGGACAGAAGTTTCATCCACACGGCTGTGCAAGACTGACTGCAGCACTTCTTGCCCCTCCTGTTCAGTGTGATTGCAGCCAGAATATCATATTACAATTCTCCAATTTTTATATCACCTTAGACACAGTAATAGGTGAAGAAAAACAAACAATAGAGAAAGACACTGCAGATATACCTGAGGTTAAAATCTCAAATATCTGTCATGACTTCTGTTGAGTATTTCAGGTGGTCTTTATGTTCCAATAAAAAAAAAAAAAAAGTGAAGCATTTGAAAAGTCACAAACTTGGATTTTAAAAAGGCACTTCCACCAGCCATTCTCTGTAGCTATAACAATAAAGGATGGTATAACAGAGGAACAAAGAAGTCACAAGTCATTTGGTCAGGTGGGTCCTTAGTATCAACCCTCCACATGGAAGTCTCCTGTCCCCAAGCTGAAACAGGGATCCTGCCATCTCAAGAGATTTTGTGCCATCTGTAAAATGCTGAATAGGTTTCTAGTGATCTGCAACAGGGAATGCTACTCTAGGTCCAGTAACAGGACATTTATCTGGCCCTACTGTAAACTGGTTTTGGAACGCAAATTAACATGAGCATCAGCTACAAATCTATGGCATTCCTCATCCTTACTGGTCAAGTTTGAGGGTTTAGGGTAGTTACAAGATAGGTAAACTACCATACTCTCTTTTTAAAAATATCATAGTAAACTTACACATGCTATACAAGTTGGGTCTAGAGGGAGATAATACATGTAGATTATGTATATAATATACTTCCTTTGTGCCCAGGGAATATGTACAGATTAGGTTATGGACTCCACACACCCAATCACTATTTATCATAGGCTCAAAATTAATAATTTCCATTGTATTATTCTTTAAAAAATGGGATCCGGAAACGGCAAAGAACAAAATGTTTTTAATAGTAGATAAAAACCCTATAAATATTATGATTTAATTTAGCAGATTCCTAAGAGAGTAGTATCTTGTTTGTAGAATTATACTAGTGCTCAAATTTAGCAAATGAACAATGTAAAATGCTCTGCAGATTCATGCTCACTTCCAGCACTCTGAAAGTAAAAAAAGTAAGCTAAATCTGAAGTTTAGAAAATTAGGTATAGTTCTGTGTAGGGTGAATTACAAGACTTGTGATGACAGTTCCCTGGAATCTAAATTTATTGTTTTTTAAAGATGATATTCAGAGCTTGCCTTGATGTCCATCAGAAAAACATTTATTGTTTGTATACCTAAAGACATGACTTAGATGACTAAGATCTTTATTTAATCACATATGTAAAGCTCTGCCAGAGCCAGGACCCAACCGATCCTGACCCTACAGATCTTTATTACATTCTATGCATATTTGAATCCATAGGGGCTATCAAAAGCACATTATAGGAACCTATGCTACCTCTAGTGTAAAGCAGAGAACATTAGTGGAGGTAGAGGGGAAATCAGAATGGACGCAGCAGAGGAAACAGAAAGTGGTGGAGATTCAAAAAAGATGTAAAGAAGAAGAGAAAGCAGCAATTGGAGAAAATACACAAAACATAAAAGACAAAGGCAGGGGAATGATCACTATATGCCCTTCAAAGGAGGTATAATTTGGGATAATTTCTAAGTGTGTACTGTACCACTTGTGGCCTAGGCAGCCTGAGGGGAGACAATATGCTGCAAAACAAACCCACTGTGACCACCTCTAACTGCGGTGGCTCTGTACCCATGCCAGTGAACACCTGCATTTCAAACGCTTGGGCTCCTCCATTCAGGTCCATACTCCAGTACCCGAGCTCCGCACCTGAGCTCCAACCACCACCTCCTTCCCAACCTCCACAGCTGGCAGCTTCGTCCCTTCCACCCCATGCCAAATTCTTGAGGGTGTCCCTGCACACCCTGCCACTGCCACCTGCCTCTGCTCTCCAAAAACAACCTCCAGGGCCTTGCTGCACACAGTTACCAAAGGTGCCAATTCTCCCCTTGAGGCAGCTCTGACAGCCTTTGGGTAGACTCTTCTCTGAATCCTCATCCAGCGCCTCCACCCTTGTACAGATAAATGCTCCATCAAAATGCCACTTTCCTCTGAATCTTTTCATCATGTTTGCCTGGTGACTTTGCCTCACTTACTTCAATGAGCTGACATCTGTTCTCATTAGCTATTTTACTGCTACCACAAATAGTGTTTTCCCTTCCCCCAAATCTGTTGTATCTTGACATGAAAATTTTGAGCTATCTTGGTACAGACGTTTTTTCACTTAGTTGTCTAGCACAATGGGAATGAGATTTTCCTGAGAAATTTCTAGACAATAATACAGACTTCATATATACACACACGCATATGCCTGGAAATGCATGGAATAAAGTAAAAAGCAGTAACGCAAACAAGATCTTTCAGCTTCATCCCATTTTCCCTATAAAGTGCACTCAGACACATTTTGTGCCTTCCAGAAACACAGAAGGAACAACCAAGACAGGACCCTAAAGCTTCCATAAAACCCATTACCACCTTTGGGAAGCAAACCACTGATTTTCAGGTAGCTCCAGAAGATGAAGAACCTGTCAATGTGACCCCAAGTGTTAGAATCATAGAATATCCTGAGCTAGAAGGGGCCCACAAGGATCCATGGGTCCAACTCCTGTTGTGCCATGTGTGAGAGGAAGGATCAGGTACAAATCTGGGAGGCACATGGGCAAGCAGATGAGTCACTGCTTTAACTGGAGAGACCAAGGGGAGGAAACACATGAAAACCAACTACTGAAGCAGGGACAAGTTGCACAGGGACTTAAAAGGAGAGCACAAAATTACTTTATCAGGTAAGACACACTGCCAAAAGGACTTGACCCTTGCAAAGCAGAGGCCTTTCAAGGGTGACTTCTGCAGTGGCGTTCGGGATATGCTGAAGAGACCTGGTAGTCTGTCTAAATATGCAAAGAAAGGAAGACTGCAGCCAGTGAGGAAGAAAACAAAGGTCCTGGCTTCACATGGCAAAATAAATTTTAAAATCTGTTTCTGACAGCTGTGACCCAGAGGAGAAAGCGATAGAAAATGCTATCACTTGCTGTTGAGTCGGAGGAATCAATAGTCTAATTAACAAAGTGATGAAAATTTCCTCATTTCTTATCCTCCCCACTGGCAGAAGGAAGTTTTACTGGACAATAAGCTCAAATCCAATGATTGAATTCAGTAGAATGAAATGGAAGGCATAATTGAAACAATGACATAGTTTGCCATACTGCTTGCTAATTAATAAATAACACTTTAATCTGACAGGATTGGACTTCTTAAAGACAAGGAGTGAACGTGCATGAAGTCTGATCTATGGAAATGTCACATTTTATTTGCCTTTGGTCAGACCCTGCAAAGAGCCAGGACCATTCATAAGTGCAATTCTTATTCTTGCTTAACATTTGGATACCAAAAAGGGAGGTACAGCACAGATGGAAGAAAGAGCTTCTGATGTACGTTTTAATAGTAATTGTGTACTATTTTCATTATGTTCACCTAGATGTATATTGGTTCTTTATTCTGGCTGGATTTAAACTCCTAATAAAACACTCTGCAAGTAGGTAAATATTACTTTGGTTACTTATAGAACAACCTCAGAAGTGTTTGCATTTTGCTTTGTTTGGAGCAGACGCTGATGTATGATGTAGTGCAATGCTGCTCGAGCACAGGCCTGTAAGGCACAGAAACAATATATCTAAAGTAGTTTATCCTATCACCTTGAGCAGGATCTACTGTACTTTGCCCCACTCAGTATGTTATCAATCTCCAGTAAAGGGAATTCCACAATATTCCACCTCTTCCTCCAACATCTAACCACTCAGTGTTCTTCCAACATCTCCAATGTTGCATCATTTTTTTTCTGCAGTAAAGTTGATTTCTCTTCATCATTCCCCCAATGGCCATAAAGAACAACTTATCGCTCCTGTCCTCTTTTACACCACTTTTTGAATTGAAAGACTGATCTCATGGCCTCGTTAATATGTCTCTCCCTTCTACACTAACATGAAATGAGTTTCTTTGACTCTTATTTCGTTTTTGTTTTCCTAAGCATCTATCCTTGTTCTTCCTTAGACAGTCTCTAATCTGTATACACCTTTCTTCAGGCACATGATACGAAACTTCAGGAAGGAAGATTCAGTTTAGATCTTAAAGGAACCTTTCTAAATGTAAAGGCCTGGTGTGAAAAAGCAGAATAGGTTATCAAGGGACACAGTAGATATGTTCACGCTGGACAAGTCCCAGAAGAGATGAGAGGCATGTCCTTCACAAAGGTACCACAGGTACTGCAATCCCACCAACTGGCACAGGAACATACGTGACAATTTTGCAAGGCTGCCCCATCCCCACCACCCCGCCCAGAAGTGCTGAAACCAGGCACAATCATCAGGCCCACACTTGCCAGCTCTGACAAGAAACAGAGTGATTCCTTGGCATCACGTAAGACTTGCCTGTTTTTGCAACAATTTCACCTTGCTGACACTAACTTTAACCTACAATCATCACACAACCGTGCTTTCTTCCCTGCAGTCCCTCACCAGCTGCTCTCAGGTATCCCATTTCTCCATGCCTCAACTTGCACTTCTCAACATCCCACTCTGCACTCTGTACCAAAAATGCCATCACGTTGGTTTCTGACACTGTAGCTGAAGATGCTTTTGAGTTCTGATCCAAATCTGTAGATTTACATATTTAGTCTCTACTTTGTTATACAGGTAATAATTACAGTTACTACTAGACTGTCAACAGGACCTCACTTCAGATGTCCTTTCAGTATAACATGAAGCCACTCAGGAAGAATACTATTTTGAGTAATTACATGCCCACTTAATGAGAAATCTTACACTATTTTAATGAAAACTCCGTGTTTTCTTCTGATTACAACTATGGCTCGAGATACTGAGCAGTGAAATGCAAACAGCTGCAGGGAGGTGGCACCTCGTGCCAGTGCTTGCACACAGCAGCTGTCTCAGAAAACTTCAGGTGAAAGCCCAGATCAAATCTTGTGTGTTTTGAGGTCTGACTCAACGATGAAGCTCAGGTTATCCGCCTGTCTAGCATTTGGGACTGTGATGAGCATGGCAATTAGGAGGGAAAGGCATTGGGGAGTGTTTGGGAAAGAGACAGAGGGAATTTATCCCTTTTTAAAGCTGACTTTCAGGCTAAGCATTCATGAAGAGACAGCGGACAAAAGTGATAAAAGAAAGCTGAGATCCAAAGTGCATTTTACAGGAATATTTAGGTTGTCAGGGAAAATGTCTAACACATTTGCTTGTTTCTCAGCAATCCTCAAAGTGATAATTAAATGAAAAATAACAGTTTCATAGGGGTACTCCTCCCTGTGTGGGAACAACTTTCACCAAATGCCAATTAGTGGTTTCCTGTTAAAATCAAGTCAAGCTGGTTTTGATAAAGCTTTTTAATGAGAAATGGCTAAAGTATGAAAATTTCCCCCCACATATATTTAATATTAAATCCCAAAATGACATAACACAATCTCACATCTAACATTTTTGGTATATAAAACTCTCTCTTGTACTTCTTCATTAATTTCGAAAGAAATGTATTTACTAAATATTTAAATCATCCAATAAACAAAGCCTCAAAAAAAAGCTTACAAAAGTAAATTATAATGTTGATGAAAGCCAATCTTAATCAGTCCTTTTCAGATGCTCCCAAAACTCATTTTTTACTGATTATTTATTCATTCTTCAAACATATGGCAAATTCAGTAATTTTTGAGCTAAGAGTTGTCTACTAAATGCATCAGTGGTTTTGATTATTCTATTTGCCACCAAATAAAGACAAGCAGTAAAATGTCAACAACAGTGTGGAGAGAAGATCACCTACAACTCCAAGACACCTGTAGGAATCAAACACCAGCAGCTTGAACTGCGAGGATTGGTAATAATTGGATTACAAAGAAAGTTAAGGAAACTTTGGAAAACAGATTTTGACTGTACCAGACTGAATATTCTTGGCTATGGTCGCTGGTTTCTGCCTTGTGCCAAGCGACAACGTTCCTCCCAAGACACCCATTCCCATCCAACCTTCTGCAGGCACTCCTCATCCAAGTCTTCTCTCTTGCTTTTATTTGGGTTGATACCCAACGTTCCATGTCTGTTACATGATTTATGCGCCCTTCATCCTGATCACAACACGATAAAACCCTGATAGACACTCACCATATTTGCACTGGATACACAAGTTCTCAACAGGCATTTCAGAGTCCTTCAAAACCAAACTGCACCACAGCACCTCTCATTCCATATCCTGAGTGCTCAGACTTCCACTCCATGCTAAAGAGCATTTCATTGTTGTTCTTGCTAGAACTAAGCTTAGTCAGTGCTGCCCTTCCCTCTGTGGCCTTTCTGGATACGTTATTACCACATTCCCACTTGACTTTTTTCCCGAGGAACAAAAATTTTGAGATCTTTCGTCTCCTCATCTGTATGACTTCCATAGCCCCAGCTTTTATCAACTCAGATTTCTCTCAAATGACCTTACTCCTAATACACTGAATGCTGCTGGTCTTCTAGAAATTATCTACCCCGCTTCCCAGAACAGCAACACTACCTCTGAAATACAAGCTGGCTGTTTATCTTCTGCAGTCATCTTGGCCATATTTTTCACCATCTAGTTCACGATTAGTCATTAAAAAAGAAAGAAGAGTATAACCCTGTTAATCTCCTGCTTCAATAAATCACCCTGAACATTAGTGAAAACACTCTGAATGTAATCAACCATTTTTCTGGGGTACTGGCAAATCTCTAACATTATCCATATGTATGATCTGGGAAAGATGATGGCAGAGAACCACAAAAGCACACAAATCACAGCCCCAGTGTGCAGGAAGATGTGTATTGGGTGGCTCAGAAACACTGCATCCAGCGCCTTCACCTTGCCTCCTTCTTTGCTAAACACCAGCTTCTCACCGCTGTGTATTTCTAAGGCTTAAATGTGCTCAATGTTCCCTTCATAACCTGCTGGGAAATGTTCTTTCTACTAACATCAAATTCCAAGGGCTGCTTTTTTAGCCAGGTGTGCTTGCCACACCTCACACTTACTTTAGCAAAACACAGATACTAAAAATGGAAAGTCATGAACTTGGGAATGGATGGGGGGGAAAAAGGCAGAAAATAAAATTGGAAAAAAACCTCACAATTCAGCATTGTGAGCCCACCCTACTTTGGCCAAGATTGTTGCATGCATGGCAAGTTAAATCTTCATGCCCTGTTATTCAGGTGGAAACTCTCTGAAGCAACAGCTCGGTGAAAGCCAAAAGGACAAGTTCCTCCTGCTCCTATAGCTTCTCTCAGTGATGGGGAAGTGAGTAATGGAAACACATCATCACAGACCACAGGGGTAGGTTTCAAAAGCGTTCTGGTGACAACCAGCAGCTCTGGAAAAAGAGGAAGAGGAGACGCAGGCAGGTTTTCACAGCAAAGACTACGAGTAAAAGGGATATGGACTTACAGCACTGTGGAAGGAAGCTGTAATAATAATATCACTGTGGAAGTGATAATTTTGGTGATTCAGGAAAAAACAAAACATCACCAAGAGCGGCACGTAATAACTTTCAGAAATGCTGAAAATCTTCCTCTTGGAAATCTGCGATCACCCATCTTGTGTTTCGAACCAAAGCAAGGCACCACGCATGGAATACGAAGCTCTGGGAAAGAGCAGCCTCTGGGCCTGCTCAGGGAGTGCTGTACAGCCGAAATGAGACAACACCCCCAGAGCCTGTGTGCACAGCACCACTGCAGGACATGAGGCAGACTGGGACAAACTCCCAGCAGGAGCCCAGGAGAGACGCAGCTCCTCTGCAAGGCTGGCGGCCAAAGGTGCTGCACCTCGAATGGTACGATGGAGAGTCCAGCAGATACAACAGGGAAGTCTGGGGTTCAGCAGCCCCACGCCAAAAGCCTGAAAGGCTGTTCCTGGAGGAAAGACAAGTGCTGCTGGCAGCTGGGCCCTTGCAGAAGGGAGAGCTGGAACCAGGAAAACATGAGAAAACAAAGCATGAACCTGATTAGGAGTTTGAGCAGGGACTGCTTGCTGCATGTGAGTTGTGGGCTCTTGGACCACTGCAGTGTATCTTCTCCAGCTGCCTTCACACATGGAATAAAATCATCCGCAAAATTCCAAGTATAAGGACACATTTTCAGTATTGCTTTTAATTGATGCCCAAGAGATTACTCTGAAATTACCAAGCCTCTTAAAATTCTGCATTTTTAACTATCATTCACAAATAATTTATTAATAGTTGTAGCATATGGCTGTTCTCATCGTTATCTACAGTACTCAAGAATCACAGAATCATTTAGATTGGAAAAGATTTTAAGATCATTGAGTCCAACCATTAACCCAACACTGTCAAGTCCACCACTAAACTATATCTCTCTCTCTTTTCCAAGCACCAGATCTACATGTTTTCCTTCAGAAAACATCCTTCCAAGGATGGTGATTCCACCCTTATCCTGGGCAGCCTGTTCCACTGCTTGACAGCCCTTTTGGTGGAGAAACTCTTCCTAACATCCAATCTAAACATTCCATTCATGAGGATGATTCAAGTTGTAAAGTTAGAGGGTCACACCGAGAGCAGGGTAAAGAGCAGTACACATGGAATAAGATGGACACAAAAGCAGGAAAAGCTAATTGCTGAACAAATCAGGTCCTACAACACCTTCAACAGCAGGTTTATAAGCCACAGGCAAATTATCTATTACTTAATTATTATTATTTATTACTTACTTAAATATTATTTCTTACTTATTACTTAAATATTATTTATTACTTAAGGTCTTTTCCAACCTGCTTATACGTGTAAAAATCTATTGAAATATCTGACAAGAACCCAGCTGAATGTTCAAGTTAAAAAGTTATTGACTGGATTCCCTCAGAAGAAAATGCTACTGAGTAAATGCAAATAAATATGCATTAAAGTTAATGGCATTTCAAAATACTGTGCGTTAAAAGTTTAAATGAAAAATAAAATTTAACCATACATATGCCTCAAATTGCTTGTGTCTTACACAAAGGGGTTTATTTTCCTTTAAAATTTATGCAATCCTGGTTAGTAGAAAATTTTAAAACTAAGAGGATACACTTTCACTGTATTTGCATTTTCCCCAAGATTTTTTCTCTTCCTTCCTTTTTTTCTCCAAAAGATATGAACAATGATAATATTAAACCACATAAGCTTCAATAACTGAAAATAATACTGCAACTGAAAACCCTACTAGTATGAGATATTAAACAGAAAATAGAAAGCTGGGCAAAAAGGTGAAGTACCATATCTTACTACCTGTTATCTTAATTAACCTATTTTTCAGATTATTGAAATATTTCAGTGTATAAAAAATAAGGGTATCTGCCAGTGAAGCCTACAAATCACACCCAGCATCTTGTGCACGAAGTGTCTTACATATGTAAATGTATGCGGACCCAAGACTCGGATTTCACAGGCAGCCTCTGCAGACAGCATGATGAACTGTCTAATTTGCGAGGTGAAATCTATTTTATGTCCCTTCCAGATCCAAAGGGTCCTTGAGCAGGCTGCTCCTTGCTGCTGTGGGAGACCAATGCCGGGAAGTCTTGGCAGTGTTTCAAAGGGGAGCCGAGGCAGGGAAGGATTCCAGCCCTGCATGGTACTGATCTTTCCACACTTTTTTGTCCCCTCTGCACGTATGGCACGTCCCATGGCAGAAGAGGGACTCCTCTGATCATGCAGAGCAAGGAGGGATGNTGGTGATTCCACCCCTGTCCTGGGCAGCCTGTTCCACTGCTTGACAGCCCTTTTGGTGGAGAAACTTTTCCTAACATCCAATCTAAACATTCCATTCATGAGGATGATTCAAGTTGTAAAGTTAGAGGGTCACACCGAGAGCAGGGTAAAGAGCAGTACACATGGAATAAGATGGACACAAAAGCAGGAAAAGCTAATTGCTGAACAAATCAGGTCCTACAACACCTTCAACAGCAGGTTTATAAGCCACAGGCAAATTATCTATTACTTAATTATTATTATTTATTACTTACNATATTAAACCACATAAGCTCCAGTAACTGAAAATAATACCGCAACTGAAAACCCTACTAGTATGAGTTATTAAACAGAAAATAGAAAGCTGGGCAAAAAGGTGAAGCACCATATCTTACTACCGGTTATCTTAATTAACCTATTTTTCAGATTATTGAAATATTTCAGTGTATAAAAAATAAGGGTATCTGCCAGTGAAGCCTACAAATCACACCCAGCATCTTGTGCATGAAGTGTCTTACATATGTAAATGTATGCGGACCCAAGACTCGGATTTCACAGGCAGCCTCTGCAGACAGCATGATGAACTGTGTAATTTGCGAGGTGAAATCTATTTTATGTCCCTTCCAGATCCAAAGGGTCCTTGAGCAGGCTGCTCCTTGCTGCTGTGGGAGACCAATGCCGGGAAGTCTTGGCAGTGTTTCAAAGGGGAGCCGAGGCAGGGAAGGATTCCAGCCCTGCATGGTACTGATCTTTCCACACTTTTTTGTCCCCTCTGCACGTATGGCACGTCCCATGGCAGAAGAGGGACTCCTCTGATCATGCAGAGCAAGGAGGGATGCCTGGTCACTAGGTCACACACCTGCCAAGGAAAGGAGGGTGGCGGTCCCCTCAAGTGACACCATACAAAACATTCCCCTTCTCCAGGCTTCAGCACACGGGAGTGACACCAGGAGGCTCTGTGCCACCCTGGTGGCACTGCAGGACACATCCCAGGGGCTGTGCCTTACGGGATGCAGCTGGTGGTGGCATAAGACCCCGTGCCAAGCACCAGTGTGGGACTGGGGGTCTCATTGTGACACCCCCCAGTGCCACCACGGGGACAGACACAACTGAGGAACAGCAGCACGAGGTGAGAGCCAAACAAAAACGTCTCATGCGAAAGCAAGAGCCTCGCCAAATCCAGTCACAGCGTATGCTGGGAGAAACTTCCCAAATCCGTGAAGTCATTCTGGTCCGTAATTAACTGAAAATTAATTACAGAATCTCGAAAAGAGCATAAACCAAAAATGGGCCAGCATACCTTCATAGTGCAGTTGCTCACTCTGAATCTCTTCCAACAATTAAGCCTAGCATATGTCACGGGAGTTAAAAAAAAAAGATAACAAAACAACAAACAAAATATGATTCCCAAAAAGTTTTGGAGTCCTACTTGCCAAAGGGGATATAGCTGTCTGCAGAGCACACACATACCCTCTCAAAATGAGAAGAATGATTTAACATGATACTTGGCAACTTCAGCTTTGCAGAAATTACAGGTTGCAGATGCTTCTTATAAAATCAAAACAAAAATCGAGAAAATAACATAATTAGGTAAATTATTTGCTGACTTGATGAATAATTTTCTAAAGATTATTAAAGGATGTAAGAGCTTGGAAAATGCTCCAATTTTTCAACAAACAAAACGAGGAGGTAAACAATAAAACTGCCAAATTATTTTGGCTGAGCATGCATGAAAAGGTGTATTTCATATCACTGAATTACACGTATTTTTTTACAAGGTGCCTAATCATGGCATGCTGCCACCAGTCAAAATAATCTTTTTTTTTTTTTTTTGATTTAGGAAAAAAAAAATTAGCATGCTGGGAAGTAGAAGATATGCCATCAAAACAAACCTGAGAGACTGACAGAGTACAAAAGCACTCTATGTTATTATTTAAAAAATATTGAGAGAGAATATTACCAAAAGAGGAAAAAAAAAAAACCCTAAGAAAAAAGATCAGTAGATTAATCGGAGATTGGGCAAAAATGTGCTGCAGGAAACATGGAATGCTACTTCTGATTTTCAGTTTTCCATTATAGAGATTAGTATCTTCAGAAAGAGCTTCAGAAAGAGCACGAAGACAATCTCAAACTGTCAAATGACAAAATTTGCTTCACAACCCCCCTATTTCAGTAAGTGGGAGGAGCTGGGTGGGGGCAGCCTGGGGTCCTTCACTCCCATCTGTACTTGGAGAGAGTGGCAAAGGAGAGTCAAGTTCTTTCCCAGCCCATGGGAGACAGGACCTCGTTCCCCAATGCAACATTTCTTCTAGACCAACTGGAGGTTTGGTGTTTTGTTTTTTTCTTTAAATTAGGGGATAAAACATCATAGTTATGTACAAGTGGAAAATAAATGCCCACGGTTTCAGCAGCTTGCAGACATTTCAGCCCTGAGCTGTGGTGATGACCCTTTTGCATATCGTTTTGCTCTATTTCTCATGAACCTCTGATACAGTCTGGGATTTGTTTTTACATTTGCTTTCCTTTGGAGGGTGAGAGCTGAGCTCGGCCCTACTGCACCAGGAGCACAGCACAGTGCAGTGTGACACAGCTAGAGAGGACTATGCTGCAAAGAGAACTTTAAACTAAATTGCATCTATAAATTAATGGTTCTCCAGCTCCTTACTGATCATACTGCCTACTAAAATACTTGTTCATTTCGCCTGTAAGTCCAAGCTAGAAACAGGTAAAAGCCCATTTTTACTGGAGTAATGCCTATGCTTGGCAAAACCAGGCTGACGACATGAAACTACAATCCACAATGTATCTTCATAATATGACTGTACTCATTCTTTTCAAGCTGAATATGAAAAAAATGTTATTTAGTACCAAACCTTGGCATTTTATACAAAAATCACAGTTTTCAAATATGAATTAATATCTTTTCTTGCCATTTCCACCTCCGCTTTTTGTGATGATCCCCACCACGTCAGAAATGCCTCGCAACAGCACACAGAAGCTCCCAAAACTGAGATGCTGTGTCGCTCCTCTGTAGATGCCCGGTGCAGAGCTCACCACTGGAAACAGATGGCTGAAGCAGAGAAAACTCTTCAAGCTCCCAGCATTTCCTGCCACAGCTGGGCTGGCTCAAAGGCTGGAAGGTCCATCAGCATGATTTGGGAGCCCTTGGGGCTCTCTACACAGTAATGCTGCCTCTGGGCTGCAGGTGCTTTACCCCTCTCGGCAGCCCTCCCCTCTCCCTCCAACCTGCCCTTTCCCGCTTGGACCAAGCAGAAGGCACTGCAGTGCCTGGAAACCCAGAATTGTTCCCCTGCCATCTCATTCACGGCAGTGACGGAAAGACCTCCCTTACAACATTTTAGTTCCTTTATGTGGCTTAAAGGGATCAAATCAGGAGTGAGAATTTCACCTGAAGTTCCTCTATGTGATGAAAATCACTGAAAGGGCTAAACTGCAAATGTCAACTGCGTGCCAGCTGTTCACTGCAGAGGCAGATTTGGCCTTCCAGGTCATAGAATCATTAAAGCTGGGAAAAGACCTCTGAAGAGCATCGAGTCCAACTGCTAACCCAGCACTGTCAAGTCCACCACTAAGCCTTGTCCTCAAGTGCCACACCTGCACCTTTTTTGAGCACTCCCAGGGATGGTGATTCCACCTTGGCCAGCCCATTCCAGTGTCTGATCAACCTTTTAGTGAAGACATTTCTCCTAAAAGCCGATCTAAACCTCCCCTGGCACAACCTAAGAACATTTTCTTTCATCCTGTAACTTGTTTCATGGGAGAAAAGACTGACTGACCACCACCTTGGTACTGCCTCCTTTCAGGGAGTTGTAGAGAGTGGTAAGGTCTCCCCTGAGCCTCCTTTTCTAAGGAGCTAAACAACCCCAGCTCCCTCAGCCATTCCTCATCAGACTTGTGCTCCAGACCCTTCACCAGCTTCACCACCCTTCTCTGGACTCACTCCAGCACCTCAATGTCTTTCTCACAGAGAGGGCCCAAAGCTGCAATAAACACAGATCACTAATTATGATTTCTAGCAGTCTAACAAGCTCCAACAAAAGGGAAGCTTTTTCAATGCATTCCTCATTTACAGCATTCCAGCCAATATTTAAAAAAAAAAAAAAAAAAAAAGAGAAAAAAAATGAAAAAGAAGCAAAAAAAGAAGCAACTCCCTCTAGCAAAGTTTCCCTCCTGCCTTGCTTTTCTGCAGAGGACATCATGTGAACACGTCCTTTGAAACCCACCTGGATGTCATAGGGACGAACTCATGACATTGCAGATGAAGTGTCCCGTGCTGCTGCTTCCTAAGGCTCTCAAGCCCTGGGTTTTGCTGGAGCTCCACTGGCACTGCACGGGGCACGTCCAGGAGGAACGCCCCACACCAGCTGCCAGCATGCAGCAACATTCCCAGCACTCCAAAGAGCTGGCCTTCCAGAACCACACCAGTTTTCAGCACTAGTTTTTTGGGATGAAGGAGCTGCTACCACGGAGCTCCTGTTCCATCAAACAAAGGCATTCTGTTCCCTTTGCTAGGTTGAACAGCACAGGTCAGAACCAAGGGAAAGCTGTCACCTCCCCAGCATGCCACCGTCTGGCCCTGTTTTCCCTTGGGAAAAGGAAATAAAGGGCCTGGGGTGCAACTCAGTATATCTCCAAATTGGGGAAGGGGTTGAAAGAGCCCAAAAGGGCTGCTCTCTCTGGAAAAGTAAGGTGTGGCTTGTTTGAGTGTTTCCGCCAGGAGACAATACAGAAAAAAGTCTGGGAGGTAGAAAAAGGCAGCAGGCAGGAACCACGATTTTGTCTATGACCTATTAAAGACAAGCAGCCAAATCTGTAGAGGTAAACTCAGCTGCCAGGAGAATAGGTCCAGGAGGGCAAAAAGCAAATTTTGAGATAGGGAGGAATTAATGTGACCATGTTGTAGTTTTCTGTACAGTGAGAACACTCCAAGGGAAGGGTAACTCTGTACATCAGGGGAAGGATTTGCAGCAGTATCCAAACTCCTGTTCTCAGACAACACAATAAACATAGAAGTAGTGGGAAAAAGGCATTTGTAAAAGCATTTGGTCAGATGATGACTTGAGACAGGACACCCCGTGAAGCATGGCCAGAAACACGCAGACATTACTAGAGAAGAATTAAAACAACAGAAAAGAAACTATTATAAATTTTGTTATCATACTGTTTTCAGTAGGGTTTTGATAATTAATACAAAAAGATTTTGCCTTGTTGTTGTTGGTATACGAACAATGCAGTAACATCATCAAAATTATGGCACATCCTTACAGTCATAGAAATAAATCAATAAAAATGCTGAATAAGCACCAAAGAAGTTGAGAGGTCTCATTATGTGCGAATTTGCTTTCATGATGGTGTAACATGTTTTTCGGTACTCAAGAGAACACCCATCACAAAAAAAACCCCCATGTAATACTTGAAACCTTAACATTTTTAGCTTATGGAACTCTACTAAAATTACTATCATCATAGAACACCCACTTTTCTTTTTTCTGTGCCATAAAATATGTATCTCCAAACCCCGATTTAGAATGACAATAGAGTTTACCAGCTATTAAGCACTTCTTCAGGATAATCCCACCTTAGAACTTTTGAGATTATGCAGCTGCCAGAAATATAAAAAGGCTGCACATTTCCAATGTTTTCACCTAATCAAATTAAGAGACCAAACTATTAATATTCTGCTTACCTCCTAAATTCATTCCAGCTTGCAGACATTTCTGTAATCGACAGGCTGGGCAGTTCTTCCTCCGAATCTTATCAATTATACAGTCGTTCCTTCCCGCACACAGGTAATTGTGCTGGCCTGAATGAACCAAAAATAAAATGCATTATTAGAGGACGTATTTACATAATTCCAATTTGTTCTTCTCTGCTGTTCTGCACTCATTTTGAGATTCTTATTAATGAAGCCATTTCAAATTCCATTCTTTACCCTTTCCAAATGATCTTGGTGAGTTGTCATGGGCCTTTATTATGAACATCTCTTCTTTTTAATTTGGGAAGGAGTTTTGGTGTCACTCTTAAGAGAGATCTCATTATTTTTTTTTTCCCTAAGCAGGACTGGAATTTTTCTTCTAGTGAAAAACAAACAAGTGGTTTGAGCTTTTCCAGATCTTCTTAGGTGTGCTGTATCACAGAGCACTCTGGCAGCTCTAAGTTTGGGTACATTCTCACGCTCAAGAAGTTCAGGATATTAAGCAAAAATGCACAGCAGAGGTTAACTTTCCCAATACACTCCACTCTCTTCAACCAGTTCAACCAGGCTTAAATCACAACTGTATTATTTCATTTCTGTAACACCTCGCAGAAGCACTCCTGAAGAGACAGCAAGTCTTTAATGCAGAAGGGAAATGCATGGCAGCCAGGGAAACAGGCTGGCATTTGAGAACTTGGAGACTCAAAAGGCATTTTGCTCCATGGCAGGAACACAGGTGGAGCAAATGGATGCAGTGTCTCAGGCAAGGGCACTACCACGTGGCCTTTTCAAAGCCTGGTGCTTGAATTTGATGTGGAAGAATAAAGGAAGCCGTGAGGGGTTGGTGTGGCGTGACAGCAGAAGCGAGAGGAGAAGATTATTTTAGCTGCCTTGATCCAGAGGCACACAGGGATCTGGGGTGGCCAGAACAAATGTGCAGAAACGCAAGAGACGTGCAAATAAAGTTGATGTCAACGACCAAAGCAAGCAGCAGCTGTGGGAGAGGAGGGGAAGCCCAGGAAGAACTCAGGAGCAGAGCGGCCCTGGAATGGGCAGGGGTGGATGCGCAGGGAGAGGGAATGAAGACACAGATCCTTAAGGGGACAGAGCTGCTGTAGGACAAGAGGCACAAAATATGTCTGCCAAGCTCTTTTCTACAATACTCTTATGCTTCCTAGGGAAAGAGAAAGGGAATATTGATGGTGAGGAGACCTGGCTCCTGTTATGGGCTCTTTCAGGAATTTGCCTTGAAACTTCAGCTAAGTCATTTTCTATCTCTGCACCTGTCTCCCTTTCAGCCTTACAATGTTATCTGTTTAGACAGTGAACTGAAACTTGGGATGCTTCTCAAATCTCTTCTGAGCATTTCACACAAAGAAAACCAATCTTATTCGAGTGAGTGAAGTTACTGTAGTATCACAAAGCTATCATCATTTTAATAATGCTTTAGATGTTTAAAGAACAAGCAGATGGGCAAAAAAGGGTTTCATTAAGGGACTTTACCTAGCACTGTGACACAGATGAAAAAGAACAAAACTTCAGCAAAATAATTCATGAATAAGTTACATCAGGGTTAAAATCAAGTTGTACAACATAGTGACAGCACCACCATCTATCAGCTGGCCTTTAAGTAGGTCTGCTAAACAAGAAAAAGATAAAGTTCTCAGCTAATCACAAAATGAAAACCTGGGTATCACACAACGTTTATTTTGTGATGTGATCTATACAAAAACAGACAGGAAACAGAAGAGTCAACTTAATTCCTCTTTTTTTTTTTTGCTCTGAACTGACTTGAGCCCATCCCCTAAAGAACCATCACACACACAGCATGAAAGTAACATAAAAGGAGAAAACAAAAGCATTTAAAATGACAATATACAGCATAAAGGTGGTTTATATGTTCTTACAAATACTAGTATACCATCCTTTTTTTTGTGGGGAGAAGGGAAAAATGGTTATTTTCTGCTAGGAATGCAGGTACACTTGCTCAGTACTCATACAATGTCCTTTGTACATCAGACTACTGCAATACCATTTTTAGGCTTCCACAGGCGGGTGCAGGCTATTAATAAGACAAGTCAGCTCCAACACTGCAAAATGAACCCCATTGCAGAACTACCCTGAAGGCAGTTTGTGCTAAAAAAAATGTATACCTGTTAAGTCAACGTTTTCCACTACTGCTTTAAAAATCTAATGGGTTTAATAAAAAAAGTTACCATTTATGCACTCCAGGATAATTACCTGGGTTGCATTTTTAAATGTTGTGGAAATGTTTGATTCCAACAGTGTCACAATGTGACTTCCTGAGAAATATTCCCACAACAGCAGAATATTCCATAAACCACCCTTCAAATGCTCTAGGTAGCCTGCAATTATTGCTTTCTGACCTATCTACTCTGGATCAAATACTTTCAGAAAACATAACTTAGTAAAGGTTCATCAATTTTTGAAACATGCACCTCTAGGTACTAATGTATGGTAGAAAATCTACAACTAGCTTTTCCAGTAAGCAAGGAGAAGGTCTTTCCAAACAGCAAACATAATCTTCTCAATCTTTTTTTATTTCTAAAAATTCCTAAAAAACCCACAGCTGTAATAAAGTTTACATTAATGGAAGTAACTTGAAAACCCTTAAGAAAACCAGAATAGATTAACATTCCAACAAACCCCCTATGAAGACTATAGCTATAAAATAATAATGAAAGGTTCTTCAGTCAACATCTACAATGAAAAGAAAAAGCTTCAGTCTTCCATGCAATCAAATATGGTACATTTCAAATAAAATCAATTTTGTAAAGTAAGCTAGTGAAGCCAAGACTCCCACAATAAATCAGTACGTCCCATCTGTGCCTCACTAAAGCCCCTCAACTTCAGAATCAAACCAAAACCCTACACATCTGAAATTGATGCAGTGCTCTCAAGACCTCCAGGGCTCTTCAGGACCTCAACGAGGTGACAGAGGCTATCCTGAAGAGAGGCTGATGTTTGTGTGGGGCGAGATCTCCGACTCTTTCAAGGGATGTATTGATCTGCCTTGTGCAGTTTGTGTTTAGCTTAATCCAGTTGTTCTCTTTATCCCTTTCAATCACCCACAAGTGGGCTGGAAAGTGACAGAGCAGATATTGAATTCTTATCTCTCATGTGCTAAATGCATTAAGATGAAAGTAATTTTTACTTATGCCATCATTAAGTGCACTTACACCAGCTAATTCCTGTTCTATCTGAAATACAAAGATACAAAAGATGCGAGAAGAATTTTCCTGTTCAAAATAATTAATGAATAGGTACCACACAGTTACATAGGAAAAAGAAAGTGAGATCTTTTCTGTTAGCAGTATAGCTAGAGGAACACTGAAGTTCGCATTTTCCAGGTTGCTGTGCCACTACATTCCACAGAATGACACAACCAAATGTATACACAAAAATATTTGAATGTTTCCAACTCTATCACCTCCAAAGACTCTATAATTCTCTGCTTTTACAGGCTTGCAAAAGAAAACAAAAAGGAAGTATTCATAAAATTCAGTCTTCCCTCTCACTGAGTTTTCCTGAATAAGCAAAATTCAGCAGTAAAGGAGGAGAGGAGAAAAAGCTGTTCTTATTTGGCCTACGAATTACTGCCAAAATGAGGCTCAGCAGAAGTTGTGCCTTTCCCCATTTTAAAACTCCATTACAGTGACTGAGCCACCAGTCCCCAAAATTGACTTGCTAAGGTGAACTTGTGTATGTGTGCAGAGCACTGCTGCATGCCAAGGGCTGCCATGCCTCCCTACAGGTAAGGCTGCAAAAGGAATGAGATGTAGATAGTTCTTGTCAGTACTATTTCTGTTCCTATCTAGGGCAAAATTAGAAAATTACGGAAATTTCTGAAACATTCCACATGTTTTATCTTCCTCCTGAAAATTATTTTTTTCCTCCCAGTTTTTCGAAGTCTATGTCAGGAACTGCAAGTCATTAACGAGTATTCTACATTTTTGCTCTCTTGTTAAAATAGCAACTACTATGATCAAATGTTAAATTTTGTAAGGAGAAAAGAGTAGTGCTGGAAGAGGATCCAAAGACTGTTTAATTCAAGCCCACTCATGGAAGCATAAGACTAGCTTAACAGTTCAGGCAGGTTTTTAGTTTTCTTTCTATTTGTATTAAAATCTTGTGAGGAAAGGTATTCTGCAACTTCCCTACAAGCCCTGTGTGATTAGGCTAGTGATTAGCCACTCTTGAAGTTAGGTTTTTTCCCTTTGCATTTCACCCGAATGGGAATATTTTGCGACTGGAAGATATATTCATACTCCCCCCATGGACACTGAGAGTAACAGATCATCACCTTGTTACAACAATCTCCTGCCTATCAAAAGATTTATGTTCCCCATCTCTTTGCTGGGCTAAACAAATCCAGTTCTCTCAATCTTTCCTCGTAGGTCGTATTTCCTAAATCTGTCGTCAATTCCTCCTATTCTCCTCCAGCCTCTTTCCTAAAACAGGGCGCATATTTCTTGCTGAGTTTCACCACCACTAAGGCCAATAAAATGGTTATTTCCTGCATCTTGCACACACAGCAGCCCTGCTAATGCAATCCCGGGCCAGAGCTGGCTTTTGGCAATGGCATTAGGTCGTTGACTCACGCTCGCTTGTGCGTCACTAACGACCGGCTACTCTCCTGGGGCATCACTGCCTTCCACATCTCCTTTCCTGCTTTCACCTGGGCAGGCAGCTCTCTTTATTCCTCTTCTAGACCCACACACTCACTGCAACATCCACCGAGAAAGGCAAAGAACAAGTCCAAAATCCACTCCGGATCCAATGTCTGAAAGGAGAGTGTGCCTTGGGCCCCAGGACTGAGGAAGCCTCGCAAAAGGGACAGCAAAACAAGAAAACAGGAGCGGCAGCTGAGGGCCAAATGAAGCAGAAGTAGTTTGAAAAAACTCAGCTTTTAAAATAGTGTCTCACTGAGGCACATATCAAAATGCATATGAGGTGTCCCAATTTTCCTTCTTCCTCCACAATGAGAATTAATACTTTGACTCAGAAAATTGCAGGCAAAGTTGTCTTCTCCCTGCAGGCTGCCAGAAAGCCAAGCCTTCTTCCAGGGTTTGAGGAGAGAGGAGCTGGAAGCCACCTCCAGCCCTGCCTTGCAGATCTGCACATAAGAGCTAGGATCCCTTTTGCAGCTTCTGGGCTGGAAAAAGTGCTTAGTTTTTGCAATATTTCCCAACTGGGAAGATTATCTCTGCAGCAGCAGTGATACATACAAAAGCCTTATGGAATAAATAACATTTATTTCTTAACACTGTCCCTTCCCTTTACCCAACAGCCTGTCAGACTGCACAAGCCCAGCCCATGCATCCCCTCCAACCTGAGCTAAGACTTTCCCTGCTAAAGACAAAGCAAACATGCAGCAGAAAATCATCAGGGTTTTCTAAGGGAATTCTCTCACCTCAGGAATATCTGGTCAGCAAACAGAACTTAAGACCAGGTTTTTCTGCTTTCTGGTATAGCCCTAATGAAGGGCTTTGCCTCCTACAGCAAGGAATCACAAAATGTGCACATCCCAACCTCTCATTCGTGTTCATTGAGCCATGTGATGTGCTCCTTTCAACCAGCTCTGAAACCCTCGCAGATTTTGTCTCTGTATCCATATAAGCTCCTTCAATTACTAAAAAATGAACTACTTCTACCTTTTGATGGCCAGTATACAAACAAATTACAGCCAAGACTTGCCACAATGATTTTCCACAACCAGAAAAGGATTTCCTGTTTGACAGGAGTCGTATCACACTATCAAGGGACAAACTGCATATACCTGAGGTTTTCATTTCACCATCTGCAGCAGGCAGGTACTCTCAAATAGATCAGCACGATAAGTAGAATGATTAATCTCTTTTCAAATTTCAGTTTTTACAATGCCCCTTTTTCTTGCAATAAAAAAAAAAAGCCTGCTAGTAAATGGAAATAAGAACTGCATTTTCATTTCAGATGTCCATTTGTTACACAGTTGAGGGCGCTTTTTTTTGGTTTGGGTTGTTATTTTTTTTTTTTTTAAGCAGTTGACAACTGCCCAGCAACAGCAGCCTATGTTTGCAGTCACTATTTTAGGCTACATCACATGTCAATTACATAACCTTGTTTTACTGCTCTTGAACTGGTTCGAACAACCTGGGAAAGAGATTAGGGCAGTCCCTCCCAGCCGGCCATCCATCCGCATGCTCCGGCAGGACCTGTCCCCCCACCACAGCTCCAGTGCCTCTCTCCAGGACTAGTTACTCATTGCTAGACCCACCTGAGACACTGGATAATTAACTTCCTCAGCTCTGCTTAAACCAGTCCAGTCTGACCATGGTAAACTAATAAACTTGATTCCTCATGCTGAGATTTATGTGTAGAGCAGAATAAGCTTATAAATGCCACAGCCATGGTACAGGACTTAGATACGAACATTGCCCCTTCACTTCATATAGCGAATGCTCAGGGTTTGCATTTTAGATATTGAATCTCAGGATTTCCCAAAATTCAGGGTTTATCTCTCTTATTACTCCACAGCACCTATCATGCCCAGACAATGTGTTTTTTGGCTGCAGACTAAGGCAGTATCTGACAAGATGACAATATTGGTCTATTATTAACATTATTACAGCATGCTTATAGCATAGGTATAATCTAAATCCTTCCCCAAAACAAGAATTCAGAGCTTTCCCTCCTTTATAATAAATTAGAGGCTTAATTAAAATTTGTTTTGACTTTGGCAAAATATTCATCACATCTGGGATATTTCCTGCCTGCTTCTCATTCTAAATTACCTTCTGCTACTTCTAGATCCCAAGATATCTTTCACTTTCTCTACCCTTTTATATTACTGGATTATTTTTTATCTGCCATTTTAATGATATTTTTCTAAAGTCTCCTTACTTTCTACTCCCTCTCCCTTTTCTTTCCTTCAATAAAATTTATTTTCCAACCTTTTTTTTTAACCTACTTTCATCCTCAAGACTTTTACCCCTTTCCTGTCCTGTAACTCTGTCTTCAGTCTTCAGATTTACCTTCTAAATTAATTATTTCCTCTCCAACTGGTGATTTCATAGGGCACATTTACACTGCACTTAAAGGTACGGCTACATTTGATTTAATATACTGAAGCGAAGTATATTAGAATTACTGATGGCAGGGGATAAAAACTAAGTCTCAACAGCACCACTTCCTGCAGGGTCCAGAAAACCCAGCGAGGGCTTTTTTAAAAGCACGGGCACATCCGCTGGTGCTCACATATGAGTTACCAGAGCTTCCTCCAACGGTGACCACAGATATAAAGCTGATTCCCCTTTTTTTCTGGAAGTGGAGCAAGGAGGGCTGTGTCCCCAGATGCTTTATATGCGAAACTATTCAAGTTGACATTTATGCACTCCCTGTGCACACCTAAGAACACAGGTTCCAATGCCCTGTCAGTCTTAACATGGAGACTTGTCTCCTGCTCCTTCACCCTCTCTGGAAACTTGCTTTCACGCTGGGCTGAGACCAGGCTAACAAAAACAATTGGAATGGTCTGGTGACCCTGGCAAAGGAGACGAGAAGTTATAAAAATTATTCTCACTCACTATTTTAAGCAGACTGAAAGGGCACTGATGAGAGGGATCAAGGAGAGGGAGGAAAATTTGGCAAGGGAGCATGGGATGTAGCCCAAAAGAGGCTACTATTTTCTGCAGGAGAAACCATCCAGCAGGGGTGAAACCTGCTAATGACAGTGAGACAAGTGAGCACATAAGTATTTGTAAACACCTCATATTTAAGGTCCACGTGCACATTTTCTTATGTGACACTTAAAACACACTGCAGAATTTTGAAAGTCCCTCCAAGCCTGTGTGTGGTGCTCCAGCCATCCTGTTATTCAGACCAGCTGAGCCACCAACACAAGACATGCCCCAAACTGGTGCTGAGACCATCCCCAGGGCTCCCACTGTCATCTCCACAAAAGGCAGAGCTCATCCCAACCAGCCCACCAGCAGTCAGTCACGGAGGACAGCCAGGCCCTTCTGAAATCCAGAGGAGCTAAGCAAGCTTTCAGTTCAGCTAGCTGGAAGTCTGAACATCGCCACATGACAGACTACAGGATAATTCCCTTTTTATGTGGTCAAAGATACGCTGAATGATGTTAGCACGGAAGAGGAATAGGGGAAAACCTGATCTTTGCAAAGCATTTGCGATTCAGGGAAATCACACAGCACTGGAAATTTGTTTAGGATGAAAACCAAGGAAAAATATCCAAAAATATCAAAATAATCCTGTCATTGACTGAAATAATTTTGTTTCTGTTTTGAAACCAGCTTTCAGCTCAATTGCTTTTGATTTTAGATTATAATGGATACAGTGATACAGAGAGTGAGAATTAGAGCTTTAGAGAATGTTTTGACAAAATCACACATCTAATACTTTACAGCATTTTCTCTCGCAGTGAGTTTCCAAATTTTCAGTTCGGTTTAAATTTTAACTGAATATTTTTGAAGTCTCTAGATGCTGTTATCTACAGAGATAGATTTACAGGAGATCATGTTGCATGCATGATGGCTATTTCTGCTTTCCCATGCTACCAATCTGATAAGGCATTCTTAACATACTACAAATTTCCAGGCGCTTTAATGGAAAATCTCAACATACAAGAAATGGTCTAAAAGGTCTGGAGAGACTTTTTAAAATAAGTGTCATGCAAAAATCCTAAATTGCAACTGAAATGCCCTTCCATTCTTTGCTGATAGAAAGTGGTCAGCCAATCTGCTACATGATGATACACGATGTAGTATCCTGCTCTACAAATAGCTCACTGTTACAACTGGATTTCAGGAAGCACTCAGTGTAAAATAAGATTTGTGTGAAATATGAAGTTCATTTAAGGGAATGTTTGAGAGTGAGGTGTGGAGGGAGCATTCTGGAATATGGAGCACTAGTTGGTAATGTAAGGATTTCTGAATGACTCTGTTGCTCCCTGATCCTTCAGTGAACACTGTACGGAAAATATTCAACTCCACAAAAATATGAAGCCGGTTACGCTTTATTTATTCCCCCAAACTTCTGTGTCTGCCTCATCATCCTGCTGATATATTAATGTATCAAATTGTCTTTGCAATAATAACTAAGAGATAACTTCTCTTCTCATAGAACAAACAGAAAATTAATTCTGTGGTTTGCACCTCCATTTTAAAATCTGCAATTCCAGGCTGCCTCCCTCAATAAGATGCATGCTACTTATAAAAGATATTGCTAGAAAAATAGACTGTTTGTTTCACGAAGTAAAACTTTCCCCAACTCTTGATCTCAGTGAAAATGTTCTGCTAATTTTTTTGTTTTTAAAACTAGCTGCCCTTTGGTTTTTGCAAACATTTTGATGTTCAAGTCTGCTGTGTTCTTGCATTTAGCATGCTCAGCAGATCACAAATTTTATTCTGTGTGAATGACACATTATCTTCAAAGCATATTTTTCTCTTGCATTTTTCATGTACAGTTTACTACAGCTCAGTCTGGAAATATGCTAAATTTATAATAATGAATATTATTATGTATAATAGCAACAATTTAAAATATTGCCAGCACATACGTTGACAAATATTTTCCTCTAGAACCCTGGTCAGTAATAATTTTCTTTTAAAGGCTGCAAGCAATACCATCACAACACAGTCTTTTAGCACAATCTCTTGAGATCCCAAACACAGAAATGTTGACCAAAGTAATATCAGATGCTCACCAAAGTGAGCCTAAAAATTCTCTGCATTTGTTTGCTGACTTCTTGAGAAGAAGTCTGTTTTACCCTTTGAACTATGTACTTGTCTCCCTATTTCTTTTCTTCCTTTTCTCTCTCCATTTGTTTATTTTTATCAGGAACCTCAGCTCTCTCTTACCCAGATAAATCTGAAGAGAAAAGAGAGTATTAGGGAGTTGTAGAAAGAAGATCTGACAATCATAATGAAATTTCACAATATGTTTACTGCTAAAATACTTTAACAACCTAAAACAAAAAGTGTAAATTAAGTAGCAGAACAGATATTACATCAATTACAATTACAACTTCCATCTTTTATTGGATGAGGAGGTCTTTCCAAGTACCACTCCCCAAAGTGGGTGCAGAATTCCTAGGCTGCAGAGCCACAGATCCCAGTCCCCCTTCCAGTCCTTGCTCACAAAACCTCTAAATGGGACCTGAAAAAAAAAACCACTTCGCCCTTTACTGACTCATCTGACCTCAAGAGGCTGAGCAAAGCATCACACAGCAGCAAAAACTCTTGATGAACCAAAGCTCTGCCTAATTACCCCAAATTTTACTGGAGCTCATCTCATAAATGAAACCCCCGTGGCCCCCTCACCCAGGGGCATGTTGGATCTGACACCTTGGCCCTGGCACCAGCACCAGAATGACCTCTAAGAGATAAAAAAAGAGATAAAAAAGCTTGCCTTTCCAGGACAGCCAACACTCTAGGTACTGGATCCATGCCTTCATTTCTGCACCTTTTCCACAGGAATTACGATTTGCTTTGCCACAGAAATATAGGAAGGGGTGACCTTTCACACTGGAATCATCCTAGGTCTTCAACAACTAAAGCCACGGATGACTTGCTCTGCATCTGACATTTTCAACACATATAAAGTTGCCACTGGGAGTGAAAAGCAAACAAGCCAGTCATCTTTTAAAGCACATGAAACTTCTCAGACACATAATTCATATGCCAGAGTGACATCTTGAAAGGATCACACTTTCCTTTTGCTACAAGGGAATGGATATTCAGGTAAAACTGCATGTGTCAAATTTCAGCCCCAATTATGGTGGCCACTGAGAACAAAACTGAAAGAAGAGGAATAGGACAACAGAAAAATTATCATCTTGGGACATAAATACATCATAACTCAGGCATAAATACAATTACTTTCAAAGAGCATTCTGCCTAATTGCTGTAATTGTTATTTCAAAATTTGTTTTGCTTGGTGAAAACTAAAGACCAATTTATATATAATTTATGTCCAGATTTTCCCCCTGGATTAGGGTTGCTGCTCCTCCATGGTATGTATCCTCACCCCCTGCATTCAACTCACTTATAAGAAAAAAATCAAAGTCCTCAGTCTATTCCCATTTAACTTCACAAGGGGCAGATTTGAACACAGATTTTTTTTTTTTTTGAGAGTTCATTTTTCATAATTAGAATTCTGGTAGTACTAAGCAGATTGAATTCATTTTAGTTTCCTGCAAGTAGCTATTTAATACAAACTCCCGTGAAATGAAATGTCATTGCTTACAAGAAACGTATCAACAGCACAAAAATACTTTGGGTTAATCTTCATAAAATACAGCAATTTTCTCAATGAAGTGACAGAAGTCAGCCGGGGCCAGAGCCCGATCTCTTTAGGAGCAGCTGCTGGAGCTGAGGCTTGCAGGAGAGGTCAGGGAAGGAAAGGGATGATGAGGGTGGTGGTCCTTTGGTGCAAAGCCACGGTGTGAGCTTAACTGCAGCTCCACGTGGCTCACAATGTACTTTTGTACTCTGGAAAAGGCGGGTTTCACTACTGGCATCAAAAGCAATTGTTTTATCATGGAAAAATGATAGCCACTAAAGGCAACATCCACTTGTCTGAAATATGCTTTTTAAGTAAAAGTGACAAAATCTGCATTAAGAAAATGGAAATTTTAAAAAGGTCACTAACACAAAAAACCCAAATCTGTCCTCTGCTTATGCCAGGTTTCCTTGTGATGTACTGCACCCCTGTTTATAATTAGGAGAGAATAATCCAGTCCTATGCTTTTCGTTATACATCCCAAATTTGCTAGGCTCTGCTTTGCCATCCTCAGAAGTAACTTTGAAACTGCCAGGCACCAGCATTAGAAGCCTCCCTGAAAATGTGCACTTGTGTCTGAAAACACACAAAGAAAAGATCAAAATGAAAATTAAAAGCAGATGCACTTTATGTACTAAAAGGTTTTTCCACTTTGATAAGTGGATTATAATGAAGTGTGGCACCATGTTTCATACAATTTATTAATCCAGTCCCACTTATTTACACTCTGAAACAGCATAATGATTTCAACGTTGGAGCACAGCCAAAACTCACATGCAGAAATAATTAAAAAGTTATGTGGAAAGATTGGTGGTTGCTGGTTTTTGAGGGGTTTCCAAAGAGACAGACGGACTTCTAGTTAACCAGAAGCCCAAAGCTAAAGTAGACAAGACAAAGTGTGGAAGCGAACTCATTTTTGAAAGGGAATAGAGACCTACAAAAAGATAACCAGAGCCTGGCTTGCTCTGCCATTACAGCCCCTCCAAGCCTGGAGAAGCTGGTGCTAGAAGATATCTCTAAACTAGTGCTGATGCAACCAGGGAAACTCCATTTACCCAAGTTCAGATGTCTACACCGAGTAAAAGGTGAAATCAAGCCATCAGTGTAAGAAATCCACAGTTCCTTTGCGGAATAATACAGTGCTGGTTGGCAGCTTCCTCCCGGGCACAGCACACTCCTCCTGCCTCCAGGAGCATCCTTGCCCCTCACAGTTCCAAGGTAACGGTCCCTGAGGGTACTGAGCCACCCAGCAGGTCAGGAACACTTCCTTTAAAGGGTGAAGTAGACAAATATGGAAACACCACTGGGAGATGCACTCACACAGAAAATGTATTCTATTTATTCACTGATGCACAATGCCCAGTTCATTTTATCCACTGCATTTCTCATCCACTAACCTCTCTCTCCCCCTATTCCTCACCTGAAAAGGCTGTTTTTACAGTGAGCAGGAAATCTAGAATCCAGTTCGTTGTTATTATTTGGCAAGATTTACATGATGAAAAGACCCTATACCAATTCTGTCATTAAGTATTTCTGCAGCAAATTCCTACTGAGGATTAGTGACTGCCAAATTCAGAGTTTATCACACTGTGAAGATATCCTGTGAAGTATCAGAGGGACGTCACTGAAGTAGGAAGAAAGGAGGAGGAGTTGCCAGCACAAGTATGGACAGAAAAATAATACAAAGGGGTGTAGCGGAATTGGAAGCAAAGATAGGAAAAAAGCAAAAATTGCAGTTGGAAAAAATGCTACTGAATGTACCAAGGGAGAAATCCAAAATAAAGAGTTAAGAAGGCACAGTAACGAAGCAAAATTTATAAAGTGTCACTATGGAAGGAGACCTAGGAATACAAGGACAGTCTGGATGTAAGAAGCAATGTGTCAGAGGAGAATCAAGTGCCAGTGAGACCCCTGGCTCTTTCTGTAGAAGCATTACACAGCGGGGCAGGCTGGCACGGCAGCATGCTCTTTATGCATTTCTTTCGCAGCCACACCTGGAATATTGTATGCAGTTCAGGCACTTCATTACTGGAAGATATAAACAAACTGGAGGAAGTCCACAGAAGTGGAACGGAAATGATTAGAAGCCAGAGGGACTGATTTACCAAGAAAATTTAAAGTAGCCCTTTACCCGCCTGTAACTTCTGTGATAATTAGAGACGGGAAATGATAACAGCCTAGTTCAAGTCTCCAGTCACGTGCCTTCAGCCCTTTTGCCTTGGGCACCTAAGCATGTGCCTAGTTTTAAGAATACCAAGTACACAAAGATTTTTGACCTGATGAAGAGAATAAGATTAAGGAAAGGAAAAAAATTCAGGCTACATACCAGCAAAATCCTCCCAGGAATTAATTATGACTAAACGAGCTACCATAAAGGACAGAGATTGCGTTGCTTCAAATTTCACATTTTACTGCGGATAATGAAAAGGGTTACTCACATCTAAAGTTTGTCTTCCATGAAACAACAGGACTGTTCAAAAAAACAATTTTACCCATGTACACAAGTCTGCCACAAACATATACAGCACCAAGTTACCCTGTCCAGCTAAAGAGACCCGACTAAGCAAACATTTTTACCCCAGACCGTGTAAGCCAGGTGGAACGGTTCTGCAAAATGACAAATTATATCCCAGCAGGAAAGTAACTGGATTAACCTAGCTCCTCACACACTGACATTGCTGTGAAGTGATTTTTAGGAAGGCAGGATTTTATATAACTGTTGAGCTGTCAGCAGGGCTCTGCTGAAAGACACTTTAAAAGTCATGTAGAGACTGCCAGAGCCTGATCCAGAGAACGGGCAATTACCATTCACACAGGTTTTGCATGTGATCTGGAAAAAAAAACCCTCAAAACAACCAAGCAACCAAAAAACTAGCCACAAACCAGCAAAGCCCAGCTGCAGGCAGCCTGCAAACAAGCCTGCTGGGATGCAGCTTGCTATGTAATCCCCAAGCTACATTCCAGGCCAATATCCACGTCTGGGCACACAGGATTCCCAAGCCCCCATACTAGTAGGCAAGGCCACCCAAAATGTGATCTTAAAGGTAACGCTGTGCCCCCACACCCTCACCTGAAACCCCTTCGCCTGCCTTTGGCTTAAAATCACTTCTTGATGCTCCAAATAAGCAAAATTCAGAGTTCTACTCAGGAGAAATATCCTGGACAGATTCTTAGTCCATACATAACAGACAAAATAGAAGTCTGCACTGTTTACTGGAAAGTCAGCATTTGTTACTAAAACTGTGCTGGCTATGCATACCTGAAAAGCATGCTAGCCTGGGCTTTTGTTTATGCAAGCAATGCAAGCTTTATGCTACAACTTCTGCAGTATTTTTATTAGTTCAACATTTTCCTGCTACCTACATTTAGACTTACAGAATGAGGTAAGAACAGGCACGAAGTCAACAGGTCTCAGCTTCAGTGCATTGGTGCCTTGATTTTAATTGATGGGGTTTTTTTATGGACTTTCTGCAGCACAGTTTTAAAGGTTTGGCAGAAGGTAAAATGACTGCATGGTTGATCATTGCTTTGACTACTTACAAAGTCATACCTATAAGCCTGAGAGTCCTACTCCAGGGAATTTTTTCCCTCCTTTCTCTGAACAGTGTATGTCAAAATGAATCTGCAAATTGGTTGAAATCTGCCAAAAACCAAATTATCATCAGTGAATATGGTAGGTCTACATATAGTTAAGGTTGCCTGACACTTCTCATTTTAAGACCTCATTTTCTATTGCTTACAACTTTACCACACACTAGCAGTTAGGGCTGAAATTTTCCATGCTGTGTGTCAGCCTGAGGCTGAATTTTATTTTGCGAGAGTAAGAATGTATCAGCTAGAAGCACCGAGCTCAGTGCAAAGTAAGTTTGTGAATAAGGGTAGGGAGGAACATGTTGGTTTTCTCCCGTGTTACATTTTTCACAGACATATTTGAGAAGCTCAAGAGCCTTCACACTTTGAGACAGACCCTTTGAAGCATCACTGCTCTGATACCACAGATGTGCCTTTTGCCATCTCATACATTATCACTTAAAATTATAACGGATCACAGTATAAAATACTGAAAAGTTGCAGTTTGTACGTGATATGATTTGCATAGGTTTTGGTGGAGGTTGGCTGCCAACCTCCCAAGCTCCCTTCTGCAAAGAGCGTGGACCAGGGCAGAGGGTCTGAGCTGAGCTTGTGCTCCAGCCATCTCTTCCATGTGCCAGGCAATGCTTTGGCACAGGGACTACGTGCAGAAAATCCCCATCACACTCTCAAGATGCAGCAAGCGAACAGCTTGGAGGAAAGAGGAATGAGGCACAGGTTGCAAAAGCAAAGGGAAGCAGAGAGTAAGGCAAAAAATAAATGTCTGTTAATGCACTGAGCCTGACCTGTCACTCCCATAATTTGATTTTTCTGAGTGTTTAGCATTTTTAAGAGACTGCTCTCCAAGGAAGCAGACACCCTCCTGGTTGGGGTGCAGGCCTTCGTGTGAGGCAACTGGAGCAGATGTCCGTGCTCCCCGCTCTACTCACAAGCTTTCACGGCCCCTGGGACTTAACTTGCTGAGTCTGTCTCGGGGGTGAGCCCAAAAAAGCCTGATGCCACCCTCTGCTTCCCTCTGTAAGCACAGGGAAAATAGCTAGTGGCAGCCGTAGAAACTTACAGATGCAAAAATGTCCCCAAGAAACACTGTTCGGCCCCCAGGTTACTGCTGACAGACACCTATGTGGCCTCACAGTGCTCTGTCATGAGCTGCTGTAGCAGATGAGTGCTGCACCAAGGGATGGACATCCCACACAAATCCCATTTCACCTCTCCCCCTTTGGCAAAAACATAACCTCAGAAAACGATGACAACCCCTGGCTTGTAATTTACATTCTCTGCTTTTCTAAAACTTTGTAGGAACAGGAAATGGGGCTTTAAGATCCTAACCACGGAGCAGATGAGCATATCCCACACCCTCTAGCCGTGCAGTCCAGGCTGGGAGGCAGAGGCAAGCATACCCCATAGCCAAAGAGGGGAATACAAACGAGGGCTGTCTCTCCCAGGACAGATTTCCTGCTCAGCCTGTACAGGTAGTGGGTAACTTCTGCCCACCTTGCCGTAGGTGCCACTGACCAGCAAGGGCACCCACCGCAGCAGCTGGCGTGACCTCCCATGTACGTGAGGCCCGCACAATCCACAACCTGCAGTAAAACTACAGACTCGAGAAAAAGAAAACTCAGAGTATCCTTCAGCGTGAATTTGTGACCCAGTATCCACCAGCACCTGCAAGTAAGGGTTACTCTGGCAGTTTCTGTATCTGCTCGCAAAAATTAAACTACAGTGGACATCCATTACTGAGCCACCATCCAAAAGTTTGGCCTGGGGAGTTCCAGTGCCACATCCGCATGTTGCACTGCGGCTGCAAGAACACCCTCCTGAAACAGGCTCTGCCAAAGCGAACAGTGCTTTCCCGCAAATATGATTACACTGACTTTAATTAGGTAACTGGCTCAGTGGTTTTGATTGTTTCAATTGGGTGAGCACGTGACAGGGATTGATGTATAATTAAGATGAATTTTAAAGATAAGTGTTCATGCTGAAGTGGTGGAGCAGACACATTTGTTGCTGCCCGAGGACGAAAGAGTAGAAGTACAAGTGGGAAGAGCTCCTCTCTCTGCTCAGCCAGTGATTGCTGACCTCTGTTTTTCATTATTCCTAGGAAGTGGTCAGTTAACCCTCATCATTAGGCAATAAACCATGACAGAGAGCGCTGATTAATGCGCTGCTCCCAACAGGGTCAGGCACGAGGAGGAACCCACGGCGGGCTTCTGGCAGTTTTAAATGGCCATTACTTATAGTTGTGCAAAATAGAATTAACCCAGTTAATCGAGCACTGAGAAGCCACGCTTCTGCTGAGGTCAAGGGTTACCAGGAAACAAAAGGTACAGTATGTTTACACACATGGAAAAAACACCCAAAAAAACTCCCTAAAAAACCTCAAACCCTGACAGGTTGATTAATAAAAATGAATACTTAATAAATTTGACCAAACAGTGAATAAACATAATACCTGCACTGTACATATTAACTGAGGGAAAGTCCAGGAGGAAAGAAAAGCAACAAATTGACTTCAGCAGCCAACTAAAATATGTTCCAGGATAGCTACTGCACTGCTGCAGGTGGCCCTGTTTAGACTCCTGTCCCCAAAATCCTTCCTGACTGCCCTCCCCTGTAGACAAGTTTGCTATTCTGCCCTTTTACAGGCTCAGCCACATGACCCTCAGGTCTAGGCTCTCACATATTCCTCACATTCCCAAATCTGCTGTTTTTAAACCCTTCTCCCATGAGACCCAGAGAGCTGAGGGAGCACAGAGAGCAAATGGTAAAAGCACAGCAGAAGGACAAAAGCTGAACATGCACATGCCAGCTCAGTCTGTGACAAAGACATGATGGGGGAGCACCAGGCCTTTTTTTCTGAACAAGTATCTTCCTCTCAGTTTAAATTTAATCCTCCTTTATTAGTCTTGGCAAGTGCCCCTGTAAGGCGTGACCTCCATATCTGGAATGGGAGAAATGTTTTTGCTGCGGCCTGCTCTGTGCCCTTCGCTGGATGCCAGAGGCCCTTCTCCCCTCTTTTCCTAAACCTTTGTTTCTGGTTTCAGCTGAAATCTTACTCTTGTCCCACAGCTGGATGGAAATAATTTAATTCTAAGGATTTCCCTCACTTTTTCAGTTGACAACCTTCATTCCAAATGAAGCCTTCAAGAATTCACAGGCATACTAATTTTAGGATTAAGTGTTGCATAATCCCTGTAACGCACTTGCATATGGATTTTGGATTAGCCCCACTTGCATTATCTGGCAATACCTCAGATCCACCTCTCCCTGTGGAATCTAAGTGGGCACCTTGGGCTGTAGAAGCACACATAGCATTTTCCACCTTATTCCTTGTGGGAAACAGGTGTTCTTGCATCATGAGCCTGTTATTGAAGGCTTCAAGGACACAAAGAGCGGTGACAGTAACAAGGACTTTCTCACATTCTTTGTGGAATGGTAATAGAAATACAGCAAGTGTGAGAATGGCAATAGGAAGGGCTGAAATGAATTTCAGAAAGATGATACTGTCCTTCGGTTTTCTATTTTAGGAACATTTTCTAACTCAATGGAAAAAGGGATGCTCAAGTAAGCAAATTTACCCAAATGCTGTTCAAAACCCCTCTGCTGCTCAGCCATCTTGTCTCATGACAGAACTCTTTTAGCATGCACTAATACGTATGTTTTACTTGTGCTTTTATGTCCTTCCTTTTTTCATAAGCTTTCCACGAAGGATCTTTCATTATTAAACAGTCAGTCAAAGATCTCATCCTTGCCATACTTCCTCTTCCTACTTCGAAATGAATAATTAACGTGGAATAATTGCTAGGTATGCTTTCTAAACTTCTTACATGGAAGTGGATTCTTTCATGAAATAAAAGGGAAGCAAGAAAAGATGCAGCACAGTAAACCACTGGGTCCACGTGCTTGCACTATTTTCCAGCACCATAACTTATTTTATGAAGCTGTATGCAGTGTTGCTGTATTAAAATATAGTGTACTTGACAGACTGCCTGCTGCCCTACATTCAGCACAGAGTTACCTGCATGATGACAGTGCAGAAGTATAAAATATGAAATACCACTCATAGTTCTCGGGGCTCTATAAACCACTTGAACATCTAGAATTCAACTGCCTGGCTGCGTACACCTTGCATAGGAAGTCATTAACAACACCCTCCCCACCAAAAGAAATGAAAGTACAACCTGATAATTGCAGGAATATGGTGCTATCGCTGTAGGAATACTCTCTCCCTGTTATCACTAAAAAGACTGCAAGTAAAAGGCATCATTTTTTAAGTAGGTTAGTGTCTTTTCATTTTCCTTTTTTAATTTTATGAATAGTTTAGTATGCCAGTGCACACAACCTAAGAAGTACTTATTATTATTTTTTCCCAATAGTCCATCATTATCATTCTGTTGTATCAGAGAAAATTAGCACCTATCACTTACATAATTTCAAGCAGTATTGTTAAGAGTGGATTTGCATGCATGATATGGTGTATAGGCTAACACAAGTCCATTTGCTAAGTCCACGTGGTAAAATGGATGAATAAATAATTGAATGCTTAGCTCCAAATATATAATTATTCTCCAAAAAAAAGTTAGAGCATGAGTCTGTGAGATACATATAATAATACTAATCTACAGCTAAATACCCAAGACAAAAAATGTCCTTTCAGAAATGGAATGATATAGTTAGATTCCTAAAATGCTTATAGGAAACTTGCATAAATGCCCAAGTTTTGAAAGTACAGAACTATTGCACTTCTTCCCCACAGGCATCAGCTTTAAATTAAAAAAGCTGTTCCAGCCTAATCAAGAAGAGGCTTATCAGAGAACTTGTGCAGAGCATGCAAAAGGTTTGTAAACCCTCAAACCGCAGTTTAGATTGTTCCTGCAAGAAACCCTTCCGGCTCGGTTTTCCAGCCCTGCTCCCACACACGGCATCGTTCAGTCTCTCCCTGGGCAAGCAACGTTACCTTTATTAATACCAGCCCTCAACCTGCTCTGGAATGAGCCTGGCTGCTGTGACAGTGTGAGAATTGTTTGCCATATGTCCCCTTCCAGCACACAGGATCACATCAGTTATCTGCTACGTGAGGGAGCAGGTTTTGCAACAGCGAGTTCCAAACGTCAGGTCCAGTCTTGGAGAGCACCAGAAACTGATTTCCAGAGGAAATAAAACAAACAGGCAGGGTACAAATGAGGGGAACTATGCTCTAGTTCTTCTGCCTGGTAGCCTAAAATGAATGCAAATGCAGTGTGAATGGGAAATGAGTAGGGAAAATGTCACTATTCTGGGTATGGTTTTCTGCAAGAATCAAGAAGAATCAAAGGTAAATGAAATGAGTTGTAAAAATCTGATAGGAATGCCTTAATGCTGAAAGTAATGACACCTCTTCTGGAAAAAAGTGTGAAATGTTAAATTACAAGAATAAAAAAATATTCAAAATATTTACCAGAATATTCAGTAACATGCAAATGGCAATGCCTTTTGTTGGCATCTTGCAAGAACAGTACCGAAAGTTTCAAAGAAGTACAATTTTCTTCAAAACCACCATTACAGTCTTTTTCTGTAATACGGACATCACATTGTGTTTTAAAATAATGTATCTGTCTTTCTATTGCAGAAACTATTCCCATTTTGGCATTTTTCTCACCCTGTGACTTGTCAGCCTACGTTCTGAATCTCTAGAATAAATTTCTAAAACATAACCTTTCCACATTTATTTTCTGAGGCATTTATTTAGCCCTTTTGAATTTCTGCAGACATTCTTTTCCAGGCAGGAGGCACTGAGTAGTTTCATTAAACAGAAAAACCTACTGCCTAAAGCAGTAATTCCATTACAGGTTTTTGCCCTTATTACTGGTCATCTGGTATTACCATTGAAGAAAATCTGTAGACGGACAGAGATTTAAAGAAGAGAGAGAAAAAGAAAGAAAGTCAATGTATGAGGCAGGTGCCCTGGAGAACTGTCATCTCCTTTGCCATGAACTTACTTTATAATAAGCAAGAAAAAACACTAATTTTCCTCCCTGATTCCTGAATGTCCAATTTGTGACCCAGAGTCTGATTTGCAGTGGTTTAAGTGACCATAGCTGTAAGTAAAATCAATGGAAACTGCACTTTGGACACACGAAGTGCTATAAAATGCCAAGTACTTCTGCCCCCGAGGTCCTAAATATAATAAATCATGAACCCCAAATCAGTGGGGATGTCTGAGCTTAATCTGTGCCTTATCTCCTCAACTGTAAAACAGGGGTAATAACCACTCATCCCATAAATTAAACAATGCTTGTGAAGCACTTAGATATTAGTGAAAGCACCACCACCAAAAAAAAAAAAAGCTTTGTAAGAAATGAGTAATTATGTATTCTGAGCAAGGGATGAATAGTAATCAGCAGCGAAGGCACAGGACCATACATGGAGCAACGAGAAGAATATAAGGTATTGAATAGCTGCTCATTAATTGAACACTATCCAATCTGTTCAATGAACAAGGCAGAGGTGTAATGGAAAAAGCTGTATGGGATTGTGTAATTAAGGCTGAATTTGGAATCATTACATGCAGTGCAGATGAACAAAGACGACGCAGGCCACTAACGTTCATTACTTTCATACTTAGTTATGATTTTGGAAACTCGATATTTTTTTTTTTCCCTCCCCAACATATTTCAAAAATAGCAAACTTAAAGAAAACCAAGCAGCTCAAAGCTCCTGAAACCCATCATTGCACCTAATACAAGAAGCCACACAGAGAAGCAGAAAGGGGTGGGAGAGGACACAGTAACTCCAAACTACTTGTTCCTGCTTGCTTTTAGCATGGACAAGGTACATATAGAAGCCAAACATCATCATCACTCTTGAAATAGGAGGGAACGGACTGACCAACTCATGTTCCCTTTTTTAGGGCCCTGGATTTGGCAACCCAACAGTGAGAAACGGCATCAAATAATTTTGTAGGTTAAAAATAGGTAATATACTTGTGTCTAACAGAATTTTCTCTCCTTAAACAATAAGGATCTGTGGGCTTTGATGCTGACCACGGCCATTATTGTTTCTAAAAAACCTGACAAAACTGCCTCTGTCAAAGTCTAGACTTCAAACCTAACAGAGACACTCCCAAACTTCAACAACCTAAAACTGCTCCAAAAAAAGGATGAAATCCTGGCTTCATTTAAGGCAATGGGAGATTTGCCATTACCTTTCCCACTCTATTTATATCTGAGATGCTAGCAGATGCCTTGTTCCCTCTGTCTACAACAGACAAATCTGTATGTACATTTTCTCTCCCTTTTTTATTCTTTCTTTTTGTCTGAAGACTTTTTTCCCATCCCCTTATTTAAAATGGTACAAAAATGGGGCTTTGTTTCTAGCCTTATATATTTATTTTCCAGTTTTATCTATCAAGAATTTCTTTTAGCCATGACATTGCAAAATTCCTTATCTCTAACACTGAGGTGCTGAAGGCACCATGAAGGATTATCCCCTTTTGGCTCTTAACTACTTATCCTCAGACTTGAAGAGCCTTTTCAGGCTTGAAAAACTTTCAGGAACTTGAAGGTTGTACAAGGGAAGTGCTATCTGCTCCTAGAAGTGAAAATTACCACACTGCTTCTAGAGGCTGCCGAGGCAGGCAGGTAACAGCATTTTATAAAGTAATATCTCTTAAGAAGCACTACCATAGCTGTAAGGAGCTAAAGTATCTGATTAAGAATGTATTTTATGATATTTGATATGCTTTATGCTGTTTGATACAGATCTTGTCCATATATTTCTGTCCAATTTAAAATGTCCACTCATGCTTTAGTTATCCATTTAGTTGTATTGTATCAGGCATTACAAAACAAAACAAAAACCCATCAGGCAAAGACCTGATGGAGCCTGTGGGGTGCCTGCAGAGGCTTAGTTGGATAGGATGGAGGTATTTCCAAAAGACTTCACTCTCCTGAGCTTTTTTCTGAACTCAGAATGAGAAAAGTCATTGCAGGAGACAGACATTCATCTGCTAGTACAAATCCAAAGCAATTCTGCCTCATGCAAGATCTTAACACTTGACATCAATTTTTAAAAACCGAAGTTCTGTATTCCTGTGAAGATCTAGTCATTCACCATCATTACAAATGGAATATTCTAAAAATGTATTAGTTAGTCCACCCTCTCTATTACTCACACTTCCTCCATTTTTGGAGTCAGTTGAAGTCTCCAGCCTCACCAGGATACAGCATTAACCAAAAGAGACCTCTATGGCCTATCCTTTACTATCACAGAAAATCAAATTATATTATACATCAGCTACTTCTCTTATGAGCAATTTCAAAGTAGGCACTTAAATCCATCTTACTCTTTTCAGGAAAGTGCCCCTATAGAAGTGCCTCTTTGTGGTGGTTTACAGCATTCTCAAAATAGCAAACTAACTAATGGGATTTTTACCCATTTGCTCTTATTTCAGTACAGTTCTTAGTTCAAAATAAATTCTCCTCCCTCTCGGTTGTCTATTCCTCAACTGAAATATTTATAGACAGCAATCATGTCCCAACTCAGACTCTTTTTGGGTAGGCTAAAAAAAGCTAAAAGCATTCAGTCACCTGACATAAGATAAATTTTTATTCCCCAGATCGTTTCAAAAGCTCTCCTCATGTGTTTACTTGACTCTGAATCAAGCTGTCTTCAACATGCTGGTGACCGGAAGAATACTCAACACTCCCCATAAGCATTCCCAGCACCACTTACACCATGACAGTGTGAATACTTCCCTGACGGCTTGAAACACTTGGTGCATCTGAATTTTACACATCCATTTTGTGCAACTACACTACATAAGTGGCTCAGCCAACTTGGAACTAGTACCTAGAAGGTGAATTTCCCAGGAAGCACCCTGTCTACCTCTCCTATAGGAAAAGAGATCCATTCCTTTTTAAAGAAAAGTCAGTTGACATACTCAAGAAAACACTGAACTAATGGCTGCAGCATTGGAGCATTTGTTAGCCTAATATTTGTAGCTACCTTAAATCAGCATGCACTCACAGGGCCATCCCACCTCTAGGAAGATTCTGACCTGCTGGGATGTTACCCTGTGATGCATTAAAAAAGAAAACAACAACAACTTACTGCAACTGAGTTCCCTGTCACATCACACGAATGCCAAAATTTCCCCTCTTAACAGGATGTAGAAGGTAAGCACGTAAAAGTCTGTATGGTGCTTGAATTTGTGGCAATGGAAGGCTTCTGCCCAAGATAAACCAATCTTACCACTGCATCCATGTTCCATTTACTGGGAATTTGTGCTTGTGCAGGCTGGCTATCACCTACTGAATATATTATTTTACGGATGAAGCAAGCTAGAAATTAATATTCAAAAAACAAAGAACAAAAGACAAATGACAGAGTGCAGGAAAAGAATAGTTGCATGCAGCCCTGTGTGTGTGTTTTTCAAGGCTAGACAGCTGCCCATATTTAAATTCTCATCCTCATACTCATCCATCCCTCTCTACAGCAACACCAGCTCACACAGTAAATAAGTTACCCTCAAAAAAAACCTGCAAATGTTGGAAGTCTTGGGGGAGGGAAGAAATTATTAATGCTTTTGGAAACGAATGAATGCAGATTTTCAGCTTCCTTGATATAAAATATTTTTTCATATCGTTTTCACAGCTATTAACCAACTTATGTTCTTTGTGGCACTGCAGCTGCTAAACCCACTCATTCTGTGCTTGTTTTCAAAGCGAGGCACTCCATCACCTTGGTGGTTCCCAAATCTCTCCCCTCCTATCCAAAATGCTACCACACTATGCTTGGTTCCCTGGTGTTCCACTTCACATTCACCTGAATGCATCCAGCATTTTTTATTGAACACTGGGCAGTGTTTTCCATGCAGGCCACATATTCCAAAGAGCCACAAGTCAAGATTTTCCTCACGTTTCACCTCTCCCCAGCTTTAAAATATTCAGTTGCAATATATCTTCTATCCTTTATTCTTTCCTTTTTTTCTTATGTTTCCACTCTTGCTGCTTGGCTTTTTTCCCCCCTCCTCCTTTTTGGGGTCCCATTGCAAACTTTTTAGCACCTTCCTCCTACCAGTCTCCTCAACTCGGAGCCCTTAGTAACTAAAATCAGCCTGGAGAAGGAATGAAGACTTCATTTCACAGAGCAATACTGCCTGCCAGAGCTAAACCCAGGAAAAGTCCTTTTCATGTATCTATGAAAGCATGGAAGGCTGGTGGCAGCTTCAAACCTATAACAACTCAATTATTTAAATTTTATTTTACACCTATTAACCATAGCATATCAAGTAAGAGTAGCAGCTGCTACATGAATTTGACCAGCTCACTTGCCCTCAGCAGATCACCCATCTGCTTGCTCTTCACCTAATATTTCTGTGTGATAGGTTGTAAAACAGATTCTTGCAACAGGTCAGGAACAGAGTCAACTTCAAATCCCACATAAAAATTTCTATGAAAACATATGGACATCTATACTGAGTGATGTCAAATTTAGAGAGGCCACGGACCTTAGGAAAGTGGATAAAAGGAAAATTGCAGCCTGTTATGGAAAAACACTGACTCCATTACAGTGAATGAACAGAAGAGTGGAGAGTGAAGAACTGTATGTATAATTAATTATAGTAATACAGACCTACAAAATTCATGGGTGCACACACTGCAAAATGGTGTGCAAAGCAGATTTATGTCTCAATTTCAGTTTCATACAGCATAAAAAATACTGCTTTTTTAAATGATCAATAAGGTAAGCTCCCCTGTTCACAGTAGCATTCTATAAAGAGTTATGCCACTTAAGCAAATTATTCAGGACTTATGTATGTTAGCATTTCTCATACCTTGATAACTTTTCCACTTCAACTGAAATGAAAAAAAACCAAAAAACAAGGAAGGCACACACAGAGGCTTTAGTTTATCTTCTACCGGGGCTTATAAAGCCTTGGAAAGTTCTTTCACTTACAGTGCATAGGAAAAGCATAGGAAGATTACCTGTTTCTGAAAAAACAGGTAGGATTTCTTCGTTCCTACACTGCTCACTTAGGGGCACAGCAGGTTTGCTACATCCAGGAAGCATCAGATCAGACTCAGAATCTTCCTTCAGCCAAATTATCCCTCCACTCTAAACTGGCAAAAGTTCAGGGGAGAAAAAAACCCCGCAACCCTAGAAACTTCTGTTGTTGTGCCTGCGATTCTACTTCAGAGGTGAAGAGAACTCTATTTTTTTTGACTTAAAATTGAAGAACTAGCTGTAAGGAACTTCTGGAACAGATATCAACAACAGAATCTGATGTTTACTGAATTAGCCCATCTTTGTATTTTTAAAAAAGAACAAGCTTCCCTATAATTGATACATTATAATTTTTTAATGCTCCCATTTTAAGTAGCCAAACATCTCCAAGCAAATACGCAAAATAACTGGAAGAAAATGGTCATTTCTGCTGTAGTCTTTAGCACCATATGGAGATGAAAAAACGCATTCCTTTTTTCTTCGTTTCAAGCCAAAGGAAGAATAAAAGATTAGCAACTTAAAAAACAATATAAATTTTGATTTAGGAGAGATTACCTCATACTTGTCTGGAACTTGAACTAATGAAGACTGAAAATGCAAAGCATAGGCAAGAACAGCTGTGATTTCTGACTTCAAGCCTGTTACTCTCCTTAGAGAAAGCTGCTTCAGTGAAAAAGAGAAGACAAGCATGGCCAGGTGCTTTAGGTTCCCTCACAGTACAGCGTATTTTCAGCATATAACTCTATTTTGATCATAAATTTAAATTACTTTATGATTGGCCATACCTGTAATTGAGGTAAAAACCATACAATAAAATTAACCTATGTAAAAATGTATTCTACACGTATATACCTTAACTTTTGCGGTGACACCATTTACCAACACTTTTACAGTCTAAGGATTTTTAGTGTTTGCAAGGCAGATCAAATTGATGTTAATGACAAAATCACGTTTCTTCATGCCAGCCTCCTGTTCATCAAGTCAGTCAGCAAAACGTCCATGCCTACCTGGTACTAAAACTAGTACTTGGATAATTTACAGGTTTGGATTTAATGCCATCTGAAATTACTCTTGAAATTTCACCAATAAACCCATTTTAATACATTTTTTGGTCTACAGCTCTCCTTCTCATAAATCCATTAGACATTTCCTGCAAGTCCCAAGATATGATTAACTGGGAATACAATTACCAGATTTATAATTTGAAATGCAAACTTAAGTCTCTTGTTTGTCTTAGTTTTTGGTTTTAAATTCCAATACAGTTGTTATTTCCTGTTATAATCCCTCTGGTTTTGTAGTACGTCAGGGGAGCACAAAGGAATTGGCACTCAAAGGCTGTTAAAGGTGTGCTGACAACGTTAGCAATTCCAGCCAAGACCCTAAGAGCCGAGTGGCGTGCAGAGTTCCCTCTCTCCAAATCCCTCTTTTCTCTGTTTCCACGTTTTTTGACCCAATTTGTCTCCCCACTTCACTGACTGACAGAATGGCTGAGCTAGAGTGGACCTTTAAATGTCTTTGAAAAGAGCAGGGACATTGTCCACTGAGGAATATTTAGTGGATCATGATAGAAATGTGTGTCTCCATATGCTACAAATATTTAATTGTTCCAACAATTTCAAATAGGAAACCTCAGAAGAGGGTGTTTTATTAGCCCTGTTGCCAACTGAAAAATTTATGATGACTCTACAAGAAACCTCTTATTACAAAACTACCTACACAAACTTTTATTTATAAGGGTAGTGCCAGAATGTTTGAAGCCCATACGTGTATTAGGTTCCGCTATGTCCTTCTGGGGCTGATACTCTACAATATATAAAAAAGTGCAAGCCAAGACAAAATCTCAGTGTTTGCCTAACAACAATGCTACTGGTAACATCAAGAGCTCAGTCATGTGCATACCAAGAAGTCTAGACAGTGTTCACATACCAGTGGTAGGTATGTTACATGTATGTTACCACAACGACTCTAAAAAATGTATTTCAAGCTAATTTAAAATACATTAAATTTTAAGGGATGACAGGGCAGCTTTCTCTTTTGGTTTGTTTTTTTTTTTTATGGTTTTTTTGCTTAACTTGCAAACTTTCAGTAATTACTGATCAGTTTTAATTACGTTTTAAAAATGTATTTCTATGCCTGATCAGAGAGTAATCCCTTCCTAATGGCTTCTGAGGCTTGGAAACACAGTCTTGCTACTCTGTTAACTCCTAATTCCATAAATTCCCATAAAGCTAGATGGGAACATCCATCATATCATATTGGAATGGTCTGCAAAAGAAAGAGACGTAAATGTAGACAAATAGTACCTTGAAATTACAGTGATTCAAGACTGGAGAGGAAGCTTTCCTGGAGGTAGGAGAGGAGGAAGGAAGACAATAAAAGGTGCTGTCACTTCACACAGTATGAGCAGGTGTATGGAAAGCCTCACCACCACCACCACCCAACCAAAAAATATCTCCTTGTGATTCAGGGGCCAGCTCAGATATGGATGTCTGAAGAGTCATCCATGATGTGGTATGGAAGCATACGTAGGGAATCACTCAGCCAAAAAAAGGAAGGTTTTCCAGTTCATGTGCCACATCAAGCAACTGAATTCTGAAGAAGAAGTTGGGGAATGAGGACATCAAGGTCAGCTACTGCCCTACTGTAAGTGAAAATGTTTTCAGCAAGGGGAAACCTTTTCCACGTCCTTATAACTTTGGGAAGTTAATTTCAATTAGATTGACACTTTTGATGATAGATAGATAAATAGATTGATAGATATTACACGAAGTCTTGACTTCAATGACGCACAAGCCCTCCAGGTCTCTTTAACAGAGAGCTAAATCCTTATTGCCATCAGAAGTAGATTTAATGATCACAGAAGAAATTAATCACACCTCACACTGCCTCACTCTTTTCAGTGCACAAGCTGGACATCGTATTAAGAGCCTATTTTTTTTCCTTCTAGGTTTTTTTTTCACGAAGATAAATCAGTAAGTAGCTATCTCCTACTTCATCTGTGGTTGTAAGAACATTTCCTCTTCAGCAAAGACTTCCAAAAACCTGTATGGTATTTATGCCCTTTGCATGCCACGAACTCTTACCAGCAGGTATTAGAAACCTTTTTGCCACTCAGAAGAAGTTGCTTACAAAGTCTGTAAAGGTCATTCAAATTTTTTTTTTTTCATATTAACAACAGAGTTTTACCAATGGCAGGAAACACGTATATGTGTTTTTATATGTGACTTTATATGTGTGTATATACATTTCTTAAAAAAAACAAAGAATAGATTTTGTCTTTTGTGTCGGTAATTTTTTGTTTTGTGTTTTCTTACCTTCTACTGCTCTCTTGAAGAAAACTTTACAGCTGCCACATGTAACCACCCCATAATGACATCCAGATGCCTCATCTCCACACACCAAACACACTTTGGAAGGTCTTGAAGATCCAGTTGATACACTTCTCAATGAAGAGCTGGAGTGAAAACAATCAAACAAAACAGCTATGAATATTTCAAATCAAACCAGCCATAATACAAAGTTCAATTAAGAATTTATAACAGGTACATTGCTCAAGGCACCTAACAATTAGGAAACCACAACTCTTTCTGGCAGCGCCTGGCAGAATACACGAATTGCTTTAATTAGTAAGTGCAATATTTTTATTGTCTGTTTTAAAACACCCATAATATATCAATGTTAATGTGAGAAGTTACCACAAGGGCAGTGGAATTTATTGGTAGCAGATGATTAAAACTGAAAATAAAAAACAAACAAACAAACCAACCACTCTGGCAGCAACCTGGCAGCTATAAATTTTCTTTCTGTTTCTTTATTTGCTTGAAGCCTTCACAGCTAAGGAATACCTGTAAGGAAACCTCTAAGGCCATTTGATGAAGTAATGCAGCAAAATGGTATGTACTCCCCTGTCTGTGCTCCTGCTTACCACTGCAGTAGTCCATGAGCTTCTTTCTAATATTCCTGTAATTTAGCAGCTTACTTCCGATGCAGTTTTGAAGCCTCTGTACATTCCGCAAGTGCAGAACATCCTCCCATATGCCTGTAGGTGCCAGAAAAGCAGCACTGGAGGTTCAGACCATCCTGAAGTTTTGCAGACCGATGCACCTTGCAAGCCCTGCTTCAATCATCTCCATCTGTCTTAAACTACAGGGCACCATTAGGAAACATTTTCCACTGGCAACTCTCAAAGGCAGTGCTCTTCAAAACCAGGTCTCATTGTCTCATTCTGTGTGCTTCCTCCCTCTATTCCTCCCCCAGGAAGTGGAAATGCCACCCTATTGCAATGGGCATGCTTGGAGAAACACGCCAGATCCTGAAGGAGACGAAAGCTTTGGATCCCTTCCATGTCTCCATGGGGCTGGACAGACTCTTTCCTTCTACACAGCCTCTCTTCTCCAGGTAAATGTGATCTCTTGCATTTCTTACATGGTACCTCTCTGAACGCTGCCAAACAACTATAAAAACAACCCTGAAAGACTTCACACCAGTGGGGAAATTATCAGGCAGTTCAAACTGCAGGTCACAGGCTATTTGTCCATCAGCCACTGGGAAACCAAGTTCACAAGCTGTCTTAATTCAAACATAAGATAATGAGCTTGCTTAAGAAATTTTAAGAATGAACCCTCCGCCTTTTTCCAAATTTCTAACTTCCTCTAAAGAGGTATGCAGAGGCCAAGTGATTTATCCAGGGGGCACAGCTAGAACGTCACTCCAAATGAAGGACCACAGCTCTCCCGGCCTACAGCTTTACTGCAACATCAAATCTAAACATCTGCTTAAATGACAGTGTTCAGATGTTAATCAGAATGTTCCAAAGAGTATTTCTGCTCTTGTCTGCTCACTAGTCTGTTAGATTTACTGGTTTTAGTCCTTGTGCTATTTATACTTTCATTACATAACATCACACTACTTGATAATTGCTAGGTGATGGCATTAGCTCATCTGTTAAGAGAGAAAGCCTCACCAAATCTATGTTAAAATAAGTTCTGCGTGCTCCAGGCACAGTCATACCTGCACACGCTGCAATAATTTGCCCTCAGGAAAAGTAACTTTTCCAGGATTTGCCAAGGTAGGGCTGGTATTCAGCTCTGATATGTTAAGGCAAAGAACAGGACTTTCTCTATCCAGCACGTTCCATACTGCATGAAAAAAATTAGGCCTCCCGTTAAACAAAATTCTTCAAAAGGTGTCTGCTTTCTAGAGAAAATGTCAATAACCTGGAAAACTAACCTTGAAAATTCTCTTTCACTGCAAACATAAGTATTTTTGCCTGAGAAGGGAAACTTTTCAATTCTGGTGGAAGGCTCAGGGGATTTGTAATTTTGATGCTGCTTGTTCCCATTTCTTCATAAGACTAGTCTTTCTACCCTGAAAAAGGTCAGTGTACTTTTTTTTAATATATAAAAAAGAGGTAATTTCATTAGAGAGCTTTTCCTGTCAAGAAATGGAGGTTTCCAGGGTATCACAGCAGTGTGCATGATTTTTATTTTTATATATATACACACGCACATGCTTCTCTATATATACATACTGCATATATATATGTAATTATGTATTATTTTTAGTTGAAAATAAATTGTCATGTAGGATTTGCAGAAGGTGGGAGAGCCTTTTTTTAGATACAAGCTACCCTACAAAACTGCACTTTCACAGAATTAATAGGTTAAAAAAAGCCAGCAAAGACATATTAAGACACCAGTTGATCCATAACTATTATTAAATGCCTACCTAAAACGCAATCTATAGCATACTTTATGCAGTGCTCCTCTCCACTGAAGACTTGAATACAACTGAAAGGTACAGCCTGAATACAAAGTATGTATTCAGCTACTCAGCCACAGCATCACAGGTGGAAGCTTAACATTCTCAAATTAAATTGAATTAACTCCTTCTTTTGTTCAGTTTAAAAGTGGAATATGTTAAAACACAAATGAGGCATTTTCATTCTTAACAGGAGTATCAAACATGGAGTTGTTTAAAATATGTTACTGCAAAGAAACATTGATATTCGCTGCTGGTACTTCAATCTCCTCCAACTTGTGCCAGCTCTGGCTATGATTGTCTTAAATGAACAATGTCTGGCTTGTTTTTAAGTTCTCTTGTGTTCTCTTTCACCCATGCTATACCAGAGTATTTGCCAGTTCAAAATGCTATTGTAATACGCCACACAAAGGTAAAGTGGTACAAATAATAAAAGTCTGAGCCCAAAAATTTGCTCAGATCACAAGCTAAACCTCAGGGTAACTCATTCTCTCCATGGAAGCTTTTCTTTCCCAACAAGGCACACAGATGGTTACACCTTTTCCTCCTGAATCTCTCTTCTTTTAGGCTGTCATCCCTTTCTTAGTAACCATTGTGAACAAGGTCTGACTGATGAGGAACCTACCCCTTGGCCTTTATTTCAAGGCCAGACATTCAGTGTTGATGACATAGAAAAACACTTCATTTATTCATCACTCTTACTAAATCAATTCTTTTTATTAATGATTATATCTCTTTATTCTATAATATGCACAGGCAGAAAAACTACACTAAACTCCCCACACTGAAAGTGCTTTTCCTTCATGCCCCAAGTTAAATATTTCCCTTTCCATTAATTTTCCACAGCAACATGCTATAAATTTTTACCAAGTATTCCTAATGTAAACTGGCATGTGGGAAAAGTTACAGCAGGTAACACTTAATAAGCAAAATATCAGTGTTAAATTCAGTTGATTATAACAGAGGTATCTACATTAATTAAATTTCATCTCTTTTTTTTGAAGCTCAGTTTGATTTTTTGCTCCAGATGAGAAGTTTAGTTACAATAATCCAAGTTACTTAAGTAACAAGTCATTCTCTCTTTTGGAGTATCTAAGAGTTGGTCCATGTAATAATGAATATCATAAAAAAGATTAGAAACTTTACAATTTTACTCCCTGGAGGGCAATTAGCCTAGTGCCAAATATCTATTTGAATGACATGCTAAATCTGATGGCATATGAGGGCCACAGCAGGTTTGAGTCTTAAAATTCAGATCAAGTGAAAACACTGTATTTACACAAAACCAAATCAGAGCCTAAAACCTATTGCTCTGATATTTAATAGGGGTTTTTTTGAACAACTTTTACACAATGGACTGTTGTTGAGCCAGGATATACCTTGTGAGTGGCAAGCTAGTCTCAGCATAAACTCCTAAAACACAAGAAATATGAAATAGTGCCACAGAGCCGGCTACTCATTCCCATTTCCAGAAGCCAGTGGCTCTCACAGGTTGATTAGGTGTTATTGCTTTCATGCCTCTTCTCATTATCTCCAATACAAAGACAAGAACAGGCAAACACACCCCCCACATAAAACTCCACAGGATTCAAAAGGAGGAGATCTAACAGAGCATACATATTTTATCACAACGCTGTTACAGCCAAGGGCAGCACGGAGAGTTTAACAATGCCAAATGTATCTCCTAAGTGATTTGTAAAACGGTTGCTTCGATGGCTCCAGTAACATTTGTCACGTTGTAGGGTATGTGATTAAGAATAAGCCTGATTTATTATCCCTAACAGTGCAAATGCTGGCAGCTAAATGCTGACCTTGACTAGCCATTACCATCAAGCTCATTTGTGTCTCTCAGAGTTGGCTTTAGTAATAGTTATGTGGAGAATTAATTAGAAATAACAGATTTTGTAAAGAAGAGTCAATAAACCCACAGATAATCCAGAATTTAAAAAGCTGATTATATAGGTTATTATGCTTTTCAAACCAGATGTCATACAGGAGCACAGTTTAAACAAATGATGCCTCTCTGATGATAAAATGAAGCACTCCAAAGAAGCATAAGCCACAATATGAATTCCAAAGTCATTTGTTCCAAGAGCCTTTATTATTATGAGATCTAGATGAGTCCTTTTTAATTCCACCTCATTGACTTTTCTTTCTCATACTGAAATTTTCTGGCAGTAAAACAAACAGAAGGAACCTGGGTATGCCTCAATAAATAAAGGTATTCAAAAACAAAGGTAAAAAGAATGAGATTATAGAATCATATTTTTGCCACAAGAAGAAAAAAAAGTAACTGTAAGAGGAACAATAATCAGGATATTCGAGATGCAAAGGCTGCCAGCAGCTTACTTCTACCCTCACACCTCATTTCTGAAGGGGCATAACCTCCAGCTAGTCATCTTCTCCTGGGAACTAGTAGAAGATAGTCAACTCTGCACACAGAAATACTGAAACTAACCTTCCTGTGGCCCAAAACAAGAGCTGAGTATTTCAATGGTATTTCACTTCTCTTAGCAGCTCTCCCAGTACCCTCCTTTCTTTAATTCACTCTCCACTCCGCCATCATAGTAAACAGCACAACCATCTCATCTTCACATTGCCTCCATTATTTTTATGCATGTTCACATAGTAACAACAATTTCACTGCCCAAGATAACTCTACTACTCCTTTAGAAAGCGTCTTTCTGGTCAAAAGCTGACCAGCAGATTATTTGACCACTCCACAATGATGGTAGTCATGACCTGCCCCAGTGCCATGTATCATTTCCCAGATTTCACTCCATGCTTCCCATTCTAATTGTCAATACTAATGTTTGACCAGCATCTGTTTCTGCCTGTATAATCCAAATTTCTAAAAAGCTTCACTGTGGGAAGGAACCCTGGCTCTCTCCTATAACTACTTGAATAAAGCAGATTAGCAGACTGGAAAATGGTATTTCTTAAATGTCAGAGTATATAAACCAATCTTCTTGTCAGCAGACCAAGAAAGCAGAGAGAAGTGAAAAGGTGCAGAGATGAAACAATCAGAATTTTGGAGGAGAAGGCAGTCACGTGGGACCTTGGGAATGCTGAGCTAAGGAAGAACTGCTGGAACCCAACCACCTCTGAGCCTCAGCAGCAACACTCCCAGAGCAGGCACAGCAACATTTACCCTCTTTGAGGGTATATTCTAAAGGAATTTAAAAAACCAAAACAACCAAACAACAAACCTCAACAAAGAGAATTCAGTAGCTGTGATGTTACATTTAAATTAGAGGTCAGTCTCAATCAGTGATTTTTTTTTTTTTTTTTTTAAAGCACAGAGCTTTTGTATTCCAAGACAGAAACCCTTCAGTTGTTTGAACTTCAAACACTATGACATTTTTAATCTTAGGAAATGCTTAGTATGATGGAACATGTAGGAATCAGAAGGAAAGTGTATTTAGGTAAGAAAAAGCAAACTGAGAACTTGGATGGTGTTTTTCCTCAGCAACTCCAGCTTTCACTTTAAGTTACTTTATTTAGCAATGCCTAAGGGTCACACATCCCACTTTCATACCTGGATCTTAATTATGATAACAAGCAAACTCTGACATGCACTCATAGAAAAGGCTCCAACCTTTTTTCCAAGCCCCACCAAATCTAAAAAGATGCACTTAGGATTTAAAAAAAGCATTTAAGTTCCAATGTTTATTCGGCAAATAGAATCTGATGCACTCTGTGCCGCAGTCAAAGTGAACAGGTTCCTGTATTTAGCTTAACCTTAAGGCATATGTTGATTTTACAAAATGAAGCAAGTGTGCTCTGCTCCTTCAGTTCCCATTTACCTTAGTGGATGCTGACAGGACTCAGCATTTTCCTCCATCCAGCTGTAAACCTTGACTTTTCCTTGACCTTCTCTACTGAAATATTTTGGTAGCAACTATAGCCGTCAAGCCAAATTTTACCCCCAAATAATGGGTTGACTACAGAAAAATATAAACTTAGGCATCAATGAAAGTGTGTTCTGATGAACTGAAACTGAGGAGCACTTACTTCCTAGGGAAATAAAAGTAATTTTTACCCAGCGATTTAGTGATCAGAGAAGTATAACATCCTCCTACTTTTCTTCTGCAATGCACTTTTCTCCTCTAACTACTGTCACAAGCTACCAAGACACAACTGCCCCAGGGAAATAAAATTTCCTTGCTCTGCAGGTTTTTTAGTATATAGATATAGTTATCTACTGAAATGGAATGGTTAACCCGGATGGGGAGTTTCCTACCAGGAATAAGCCTTCGGCTTTGGAAGGCAGAGAACTCCAGTAAGCCTCACAGTGCATTTGCTCTAACTTTTCATATTTGGCCCACTTATAGAATTAGTGCAGTTTAAATGCATGCAATTCTGGTGTTTGTGCTGCCGATTATAAATTGCTATGTATAGCAAGATAAGGCAGGAACAGTTTATCTGGAAAATTATCTGGTTAATTATTGAAAGTCTATTTGAGGGGGGCAGGGAGTATGTTTAACTCTTTCTTTTCCTGCACCTGCTCACCTGCCATAACCAGGAGGAGACACACAGCTTTGAAAATCCAGTTTTTTCACAGCACCATCTCATTTTCCACTGCTGAAAACTATGTGAGCCTTTATGCACCCTGGTAACTCTCCCATCAGGGCACAGACCTGTTTTACCTGGTGAGGCTCTGCTGCCTTCTCAGTCAGAAACACTTTAAAGCTGCATAAAATGCCACGATTCATGTGAAGCTCACCTGCTGATGGGGGCACCAGGGGTAATCATCACCATGAGGAATTTCAGGCAAGACAAGACTGCGTGACTACATTGTTCTGCCACTGAAGGCTTCCAAGACAAAGAAAACTGAACCAGCAAGGAAGGAGGAAAATATACATAGAAGGCAAATGCAGGGAGATGCTACCAGGAATAAAAGCATCTCTTTGGAAAGTCTCCTCTTTTCAAAAGAAAGCTCACAACTTTTGTTGAAGTTCTTCCCTCAGAGTCTAAACAAGCAACTCCTAAAAATACCTGCCTTTGTTTGAAAGCCTTATTTTATGAAACCCTCATTACAGCAACCTGAAATTACACTGATGACCCAAGTATTGACTGTTAATGACCTTAAGAAATGTCATTCTGTTGCAGAGAAAAAAATCTAGCTGATATGTCTGGCAATGGCTTGGCCCTAAAAGAGTAACTATATTAAAAATATTAGTTTATAACAGAAGCAGCTTGGTCCAGTTGGACGTACTTTCCTATTACCAACTGTTTGCTTTAACTTCTGAGTGCATGATATGCTTACAGAGAAAGCTACCACACCATTAATACCCTAACCACAATATAAAAAGTTTACAAGAGTTCCATAATCAAATAAATTTTTTCCAAAATTAAATTATTCCATAATAGCAAAAAGTAAACTGAACTGCTGTCCACAGTCTACTGGGGATTAAAATACCACAATAGAAAAACCTCCAGAGCAACCATGAAACCATAGGGAAAAAATGCACCAAAGCACAAAAAAAAAGGTTACCATGGGAACAAAGGCTATTTTCCAACTTGTCACATAACAGCCCCAGTATGGCAGACCTTTACTCCTAAGAGCAATCCCACAGGCTTAGGAAGGCAACATGTATAATTATTGCTTGATCAGAAAGCATCTAAGGGGCGAATGGAGTGGGGGGGGCTTGACCTTCTAACTCCCTTATGCCCCCCCTATCCACCAAGACAAAATTAGTGTGGATGTTGAAAGTGTATTGGAATTACAGTACCGGTGTCTGCTATATTAAAAATACCACACAGGATCAGAAAAGAGAAGTAGGAAGGTCTGCACACCAATCTAAACTTCATAAAAAGGGCGCAGGGGAGATGAAAAGCAACAGAGAGCTTGCAGTACCATTTAGTATGAGGTACCAACACACAACTGAGTGCTAAGACTCAAGCCCATGAGTCTACCAGAGAATTCCTGATATGAACAGATTTCAGTACCTTGCACGACGCAGAGAGGTCTGTGCACTTTTGTAAAAGGAAGATTGAAAAAATAAATAATCCACCTAAGATGATCTCACAAACCAAAAAGTAATAATCCTTAATAAGGTTAGGTACAGATATTTACGTTTCACTGGAAGTTTCCAGCTTGGCACTTGCTTCAGATGATACATTAGGAGCCAAACTCCAACTTTACCACCATCTCTGATTAACAGGTATTTAAAAAGACTAATAGTCACACTACTTTGAAACATCTGCCACTTCTAAAACCACTACTTGAAATAATGACAGCTTCTTTTTCATTAACATTTTTCCATTTTTTAGGAAATTTAACCTATTCATGGTGTTTTAATGCATGTCACTATTACTTGAGACATGAAACAAGATGCCTCTTGCAGCTCTAGGTACGTAGATGTGGAAGTAGTTAGTAAATTTGTCTTTTCCACCGTCCTGGTCTCACGGCTCAAACCAAACATCTTCCTGAAACTAGAAGGTAGAATTGCCACCTCTATCTTTACTGATCCTGTCTTGCTTAAACACTCACTTTCCTTCCCAGTCTCTCTGGCTCTCAGGATGCTTACCAACAGTTTGCAATTGGATCTCCTCCAATAATCATGATCCCAGTCCAACCTGTGAATTTCGTGACAGGTGAAACAGCCTTCTCAGGCTTCATAGATGCTTTTTAAAATTGTGATGATTAGCAGGGGACAGAGCAAGCAGCAGCTGCAGATCAGACAGGGACACCACTTCCCACCTGTCCCACCTCCACTGTACAGTGGCAATTTTCAGAGATCCTTACTCTTATATTCATCCCAAGGTAAGTTCACTCCTGTTGGTGGTGATACTGTCGACTGCCACATTTATTTGCGCACTTCAAGTTCCTCTGTCTTCCCTTGCCTGTTGTTTACGTGGAGGGTCAGGCAGTGTGAGCCAAAAGAGAAGTACATAAACGAGTGTTCAACAGCCCACTTTCCCATCCTACTCCCATAGAAGGAATGCAGATATTCTTTCCATCCTTCTTCCTAATTTAGACAGTCAGGTAAGTTGAACAATGGGCAGGGTGGAGAGAAGAGGAATGCAAGTCACTCATCTTTGTAGTGCCTTCTTCCCTTCACTTTCTTGCAAATGGGCTTGCTTAGAAATGGACACATAGAAAAAGATGGTTTAAACTGATCATCACCAGTTGGAAAGTCACTGCAGACTTGCACCCACAAGAGCAATTAGGACAACAGTATTGCCAGAGCATCTAATCTCATACTCCAGCCTATACACAACCTGCATGTGTGCAGATGCACTGACCACACTCATGCTGTACAGCCTTCAGAGGGACTTAAAATTTTCAGTTTCACGTAACCCTTGGATTTAAGTTTAATTTTGCCTATTTTGGGCACCTGGAAGCCACGACAGAGGAACGGTTTAGGTGATGAAACAAAACAGCATTGGATCCAAAATGCAGTTATTCAAAGTTCGGCACAAAAGCAAAGAATTTCAAGCAGAAGTACTTCTGAATCTTGGAAGAAACAGTTTTAGAAACTAGATGTACAATTAACATTCCAGAATCCCTTTTAAAATCAACAATAATTACATAATAGGAAACCTCTGCTCCCATTAACTACATAAAAACTCTATTGATAGCTTGTTGAAGTAGAATGTAAAATCAATGGCATGTGTTTTAAAAATATTCCAAACCCCAAGTCCTTTCAACTCCCCTTTCTCTATTTTCACAGCAAGTGTAACCGCTGACATGTAATACAGCTATACTGTATTAAGTAACCATAAATTTTAACTTTTAAATCAATTAGAATACTCCTCCATTATATTTCAGAGTGACAAGTAATAGCCTGCTGAGTGCCATGGAAAATTTTGGTCAAATAGCAGATGAGGGCTGCAATCACTGACTGATACCTAGAGCAAAGGCTTTTGGTAATTCTCCCACAAGCAATCACAATTGCTGACAAAGTTCAAATTTGTCTTGACAGGATTGTCAAGGCAAACTAGAAACGTTCACAATTGCAAGTCAAAGAATTCATTTTTATTCAGCTGAAATTCACCCTACTGCTCACATACTAATGATACCCAGGACTGCACCTACCGCTCTCTCCGGCTGAGTAGCTGAAACCCAGATAGCAAAGACTAAAGGAAAATGGGAGCACCAAGCGAAACACAGACCAGGAAAGTTATGTTCTACAACTAACACAGGCCCAGTTCATCTCCTAAATCCTCTGCTACACACTGCCAGAACTGTCTTGCAATATATGGCAGGCCTTGATTCTGGAAGGCAGCTTGCATTTAACTTCAGTGGGAATAAGAGCTGGTACAATAATTAAAAATACCACCATCCCTCCCATTTCAGGAAAAAGATGTTTAACTGTTTATGCACAAAAGCACGTCACTGTAGAGGCAGACAGTTTATGAGCGTGCATAATTAAGTTCTTATGCATTAATTTACACAAGTCATACAGAAATCAAGGTGTATAGCAGAGTGAGCAAACATTATTACTTGCTAAACCATCACCCCCCTCCAGAATTCACTTGTGCAGCATGTTTGTGGCACAGACTTTCAATTTCCTTTAGGCAAAGACTGCAATATTTACATTCATTGTTATACCACAAATATTACTCGCTGACACAACAGGTCTCACACAGAGCCAATTAAAATCAAAGAACCTGGTGACACATTCTTTGCTTCATTAAGCAGTATGGAATCACTGAATGGACTGGGTTGGAAGGGACTTTGGGACTCATCTAGTGCCAACCCCCTGCCATGGGCAAGGGCACCTTCCACTTGACCACGTTGCTCAAAGTCCCATTTAACTTGGCTTTGAATTTCTGCCTATTCCAAAACAATCTGCTGCTGGTTTTTTTCCCCCCTCCTGTAGCCATCAAAATTATTTCTGTTAAAAACAGGTGTGCAATATGCAGAATAAGCACTTGGGGAAGAAAGAAGATGACTCAACAAAGAGTAAGCTTTGAACAGCCATGGTTTCAAACATTGCAGCAACCAGAGTGTAACTTAGTTTTCTCACACGGCTGGAGCATCCAAGAAGCCCCCATCTGCACACCTTCAGGCTTCAGACCACTTCACCCTATGCAGCTCCTGGCACAGGAGCCCACTGCTCTCATGAAGCAATAAGAGACCTACAGTTCTTCCTTCTATATTTGCTTTTCGTGTTCCTAAATAACATACACAAAATATAAAGTAGAGCTCCAAAGTATATATGAAAACGCCTTGCTATTTTTAAAAAATACCAAGTTGTCGTTCAGGAGCAGGAATAATGAAACCTTGTTTCCTAGGTCTTTCTCCTTCCTGCTTGCAACGTTTAATAGGAGGAAAATGCTAACTAGCCCCTTTCCTCTAGTAGGGGCACTAACTGGGTGTCTTTCCTCCTTCCAGTCACTTCTTTTAATGGAACTGGTAAGAGATAACAGCTAAAATGGAATAGCTGTAATAGCTACCCACTGTCAAATTTAGTTGGAGTTGGCTGACATTCAAAATTTATTAGGTGGGAACACAGAGACAGCTCGGTTACATAAAAATCTCCTTAGGCTCTGTCTGGGGTCTGCTGGACTTGCGACTGTAAACCAGGAACTCTCAGCAGCATGTTATCAGTTATCAGATACTCATCTGATACACCTGTTCTTGTTTGTTTTCCCCAAGTGTTCTAGTTTTGCATTTGTCTATAGATGTCTAGTTATTGAATTCGCAAAAGCTTGACCACACTGGAGAGTGTTGTTGTCTTTTTTGTGGTTTTGGACTCCAGATACGGACTTCCCTTGAAGACAGCCTTGCAATATTTCCTGGACTTGCCTCAGAGCCATTTTAGTTTTAATGAGCCCATACAAAGCAGCTTCAGGCAACACACTGTCCATCCCTTCCCTTGAAAATCTGTATCTGTGCTCCTGTATCTACAAAAACAGTGTTTCTAAGCTGCTTAAAAACGCTTGTAAGAACTCGACAAAACCTTTTCCAGGCTTTTTACACCAGCAAGGACTCAAAGACAGTCCAAGAGGAACTCGCTAATGCTTGGGAGAAGTGAGGCTGTTATCCAAATTTCACAGTCATACAGAGGAATGTTAATAAAAGTAAATGCATACCAAGCATTTGTTTGAAGTTCAACGCTTCTTTCATTCCAGAAACGCTGCTTTAATCTCGCAAATGCTGCTCTGCCTTTTGTTACCATCGCTGGTGACTGTGTTGTCAAGCGCAGTGCTCAGGCAACTTGCTGCGGGAGCAGCACAAATTGCCTACAAATGTCAAGCCCATGAATGTCTCCCAGCAGAGCCGGGCTGAAGCAGCACCTCAAGTTTGCCTCACACAAGCGCTCAGGCCAAGCTGTTTGGCAGAATAACGTGGAGAGTCAGTCCCTCCTGCTCTCAGACCTTCGGGAACCAACTGCAGTGGCTGGCAGAGAGCGGCGGGCTGCAGGTTAGCAGCTGCGCAACCTTGGATTGGATACAAAAAGCTGGAAATTCCCCCAACCCTGCGACACGGGGTGCAGTCTCCCCTGTCACAGTCAGCAAACAGGTCAGGAAGCAGCCCTGCCTACAAGACACCAAGGTGGATCAGGACAGGGATGAAGCCTCGTGCCCGTGTCAAGGAGGAAAGCTGCGATGTTTTGTCCCAACAGAAAGCACACGCCAGAGCTCCCAACTCAAGGGCCCAAACAGCTGAATTTTGCCGAAGCCTGAAGAAACCCTTGAGCTTAATAGTATTACAGGCTTTGGTTTGCTTGACAAAGAAAATATACAGGCCTTTATTCTCAGCTTTTCTGAGATTTCCTTGGCCGAAAAATTGCATTAACTGTTCCTTAGCCAAGCTAAACCTCCAGTCTGCAGACTATTATTCCAGCAAAGGCAGAAGTTCCTTTATCCTGCAAGAAGTGAATGAATACACAATTTTCCAAGGCATGAGGTCTACTCTTCTTGTAGAGTTGAATCCCTGCACGCTTGAACTCCTGAGGAACCACCTGCTTGTCCTTGATGCCTGTAAACAGTCGTGCCTTGGTCAGGGCAGGTGGTGCTCTCTGACCAGAAGTACCACAAGTGCCTGCAGCCCTTCTCTGCAGTACTCACAGGACAGTCAGAAGAGCTTCTGCTGTTTTGCTGCCTGCTGTTCTTGGCTGGGTAGGTCGGAAAACTTCATTTAATGCTTCATTAAAGATACTAGACAGAAATTTTAATAAACTGGTGAAGTGTTCACTTCATTGATTTGGCTTTTCATTGTAGCTGGTTCTCAGCATTTGACGTTCTTGACTATGGACTGATGCAACACAACTGAATTTTCAGCCACAAATTAGCTCTTAAATAGCCACAGAACTTCCTATCTGTTCTTATGCCTTCTCTGCCATTACAGTTACAGCTTAAACCAATGGCAAACCCTCCCATTGCCCCTGATTTTTGCAGGAACCGCACATGCTGCCACAACAAATTCCAAATTCATGGTGGCCACAGTGAAAGCAGAGCTGCTAAACATCACTGTGATGGCTCCTTAGAAACACTGGTCTCATCTGGCAGCAGAAGGTGGAACAACTACACAAAAATTCAGCGAAAGAACAGAATAACAGTGGCTTTCATAAATATTGTAGATACTGCTTAAAGCACCACCCCCAAATAATGCAACTGCCCATGTTCCTTAAGGCATTTAGCAGCTATTTTAAAGTTACTATGGTTGCATGAAAAGAAAAAAAAACACCACCCAACAAACTATGATATGAAGAGAGTCTAAGTCCATGAATGAATATTGATAAACTGCTGATCGTGATGCGCCATAATTATTCTTAGAGCATGAGGTCACAATCCTAAATTATGAAACTGCTGAAATAATATTTTTAAAGTTTCATCTTTCCCTTATGCATAAAAATCTCTGCTAAGCCTGCAAAATCTTGACCTCAAATGTAAGGACATTATGCTACTTTAATAAATTATATAGAAGGCTTGACTTGTGATCAAGAAAATATTAAGGCTTGGGTTATTATATTTTACATTATTTCTCTACTCATTAAACCTGAAGAGCTTTCATTAAAAATAAAGAGTAATTCAATTCACTGACATATTATTAACAAAACATGATATACATATTTAAATTCCAATGCTGTGAAAGAGTTCATGGGGATAAACTGGATAGTTGAAATCCAGATGATGTAAAAGAAAAATACAACCTTATATAAAAAGAAAGGGCTTCAACATTTTAACTTAGTCCAAATTTATTTTAACGGGCATTATGCCTTGATAAAAAGAAGTTTACAGAAAAAAAAGGATTACTTTGGATACCGTTGTCTTAAGCAAATGTACTCCAGCTCTATACTTAATTAGCAGTAGACGGCAAATTTTGTCAGTGTCTCCTATTCCTGTTGAAAATTTGACATCTTGCTGCTGTTGCTGATAAGGCTGCAGTGGCCTGTCTGCACGACTGAGAAGTTCCCCACCAAGGCTGTTACTCAAGTGCACAAGTACAGCCATGGCTCCAATGAACTATTTATGAGCTGCTCCACTGCTCTAGAAAAAGCACACTATCAGAAAAAAACCGCTCATTAGAAAGCAGCCTGTTAAGGTATTTTTAAATATAACAGTGCAATTTCAGTAGACACATGCACATTATTTTTTAAGGAGAAAAGGAACCAAAGCGTTTTCCTCTGGAGCTGAGTGGTTTAAAATTTTAATGAAGAAAGGATTTAAGATTGTATTATAAGAAACAGTGTCTCATTGAAGAAATGTGGTTAAGATAATCCTGCAAATCTTTCCCATTATATTATTTTTGTGCCCTTTTACCCTAGGCATGCACATGCTTCCAATAAGTCTGAAGACTGGCAAGGAAAAAGGGACTGGGTGCTGTGTCCAGGTGACTCCTCCTGTAAGGGAATCTCTGCCACAGCTTCCCTTTATATCCACAACACTACTGGAAGTAACCACCCTCTGAAGCTGAAACTCCTCTCTCAAACGGAGCAAAATTTAAATAATTTAAGTGAAAAAGCGGCAAAATCATTCTCTTTTGATTATGCTACGCAGATGGGGTGGTGTGGGGGAGAACATGGCAAACCTGTCCTGGTCAACTGACTCTATCAACCACTCTAAACTCTCGAGAGTGCTCTGAGGTGCTCTGGCTATTACTGATAGCACAGAAAGATTGTATCCAGCACTTCTGTATTACTACAGTCTTCAAATCTTTCAAGAAATTCACAGATGTGAAACAATCCCTACTACCTGAAGCTGTGTCCTTCAGTCCCACTTTTCTGCAATTTCCTTATTCAAAGTACCCCAGAAGCCATCTTACCTAATGCTCTACCAGGCAGAGGTATTTTGGACAAACCGCAAAAAAAATTTCATAACTAAATGATCAGATTGATGGTGACACTGAAGCACGACCTGTCAAACTGTTACTGAACTTCACCTTCTAAATTACTGTCTACCCCGTTGTTTCAAACGTGTGTCATTTCGTTAGTCCAAATGAGCTTGTTGCTTAAAATACTCCTGCATCCCACACATTTGTTCCTGGAAGGTACCGTGATGGAGCCCATCTGAAATTGCGTCTGGCATGTTTACCTGTCTCAAGCCCTCCCTTTACTTTGCTGCATCCTGCCCCCCTGCTGCGAGTTCACCAGGACAACATTTTCCTGCAACAACGCATGAGAATAACCATCACCTGCACGAGGACATGTTACCCAGAGAAATTAATAACTGAAAAACCTTGTTGTAAACTGCTGACACCTTGATGTCAACTTACTGCTCACACTGGATCTTAACATTCACCCACCCACGTGTCCAGGTCTCCGAGGATGACTCAAGGGATCCAACACCTCCCTAGCTTACTTCTGTATATTAATGTTGACAGTCCAACAGCCCTTCTTTCCCTCTCTCTCTCACCTCTCTTCTCTATGTCCTCATAAACAATGCCACCTAAAAATAAAATGATATGTGAGAACAACAAAGGGCAATAGTGAGACTTAGGCCGGCAGCAGAGCCAAAGTATGACATTTTCAGCTGCTGCATGCTGCTAACTCCAATCCTGTTAGGGCCAACTTCAAAATTGTCTCAGATTAGATACAGAAACACAATTTTGAGCTGCTCCAAAATTTTGTTTTAGTTTGCTGCCAGCCTGCAGAGGGGAGCTAACAGAGCAGAGGACAAACGACATGCACAAAGAATAATGATCTCCCCACCACAAACCTCCTTAATTCACTACAAGGGATGTATATGAAATACAGGAGATGTCATATAGGTACCCACTGAAATAAAAATAGAATAAAACAGTAATTAATAATTTGCTCTTGGTTTGCCTAGTAAGACAAAATTAGTGTTGAGCTGTGTGATTAGCACCTTAGCATACTGCCATTGACATAATTTTTCTCTTCCTATATTTTCTAAGAATCTTCCAGCATTTTGCCTTTCAGCTGAAGGCAAACTCTTCACATTTTAGCATCATGGAGCCAAAATGGGTACCAATGTTTAACAATGATTCCCTGAAATCTCTTGGGAGAGGAGAGAGAAAAGACAAGGAAGAAAGAAATGAAGGAGTATATTTAGTCCTATCTCCTATCATTTTACCATAACATGGAGGGAGAGGGAGGAAAAGGAGAAAGTCTAATTTACTGGTCTGACTGATATATTGGAAGCTCTACACGCTTCCAAAGGCTACTTCTAAAGAAAGTTTTATGCATATGCAAGTCTGTTCATGGAAAGGTACCATATGCTTATAATCATTTATCCTTTATACAATGCATACTTCATGAAATTTCTATGGTCTTCTCTTTTTTCTCCCTTCCCTTACAGTGAGATTCACAGATCTGGAAGGATGTTAAATACTAAGCCTGCGAAAGTTCATGACAGTCTATGGCAAAACTCCATTTTACTTTGGATTAAATAGACTTGGTGACGTTCCAAGCAAGCCCGTCAATACATGCACAAATGAGACTCACTGGTTCCCCCAGGAGAGAGATATCACTTCTTTGCTCTGTGTGTGCTCCCTGAAGACATTTGTGTATGAATTGACAAGGATGTTATCTTGATACACCGAATCTGCAACTGCTAGAAGTTGAATGTGCTCAACTGAGACAGGGAATGAACGTCCCATTCAAGAGTTACAAGCACTGACTGCAGCGCTGTGCAAGTTCTGCTGCAAATTTAGGTATGAATTGAAACAGGCAGGAAAGCCCTTCTCTTTGCTGGATTTTTACTGCTTTTATAGCTAATATTTCAATTATTTGAGGAGACTTTACAAATTGCAAACAATTCCTCACTCTATTTCTATCTCCCTAGTATGGCTAGGGATGAATACAAAAAAATCTTTTAAGACTTTTCCTCAGTCTTTGGTCAGTATCTGTTAATTACTTCAGCTTCAACTGCCCCTTCTGCAGCATCACAGCATAATTGACGCATTAAACTTCAATATGTTAAGGAGACCAGAAGAGTTACAAATACTTTTCACTTCTAAGTTTTCACTTCAAGAGTTTTTCTCTTGTGACTGCCTTAGTTTGTATTCGCTTCCTTATTTCCTCGAGCCTTTCTCTCAAGATTCAGACATTTTCTTCCACTCTTCTGCATGCTAAACACATCTTCGGGTAGGATTTAAAGGGCTCGGATGTCAGGTATGTAAACTATTAGTCCTTTAACAACAATTGGCACATTAGGCTATTTCAAAGACAAGTGCATTTGAGGTTGAAACTTGCCTTCAAGCTTTACTCTCTTTTATCAGCAATGACATCTTGATAATCTTGGCTATGGTGAAGTAAGAAATGTTGTATTTATTTACTAATTTTTTTTTCCCAAGTATGTCATCATGGAATTTGAATATACTGCACTACGTATGTTCATATATTTTTCAACACAGTTTCCCAGGTTTCTTCTAGATTTTTTTTCATCTAAATACAAAACTTGGAGCTTGTTTTACCTCCTCCCAGCTCAGTCAGAAATTATATATGCAATGCCCGCACTAAAGTAAAAATACTGTCTTTGGCATTTGAGGTTGTCTGCTGAAGCTGACTCCTGTGTATAACCCAAAGCAGTTTACCCCAGACCTTTATTCAGACTAAAGCGACTGTGTAATCATCCATAATTCAGAGGCAGCACCTGTTGGGTTTGCACTAACAACTCGATACTCAAGTAAACTCATCGAAGCTGGAGCCAGCGAAAAATACCCTGCACTAGCAAATCCTACACTGATGGAACTGAGACTGGTTTCAGTAAATTATGCCAGTATTTTCACTTCCAAAAAAAAAGATATATAATGAACAGGATAATCTCCAGGCAAGATGTTCAAAATTTATAAAAAAAGCAAATATCAAAACATATGCTTAGAAAAGTTAGGATACCAGTTTTGTTAAAACAAGAAAGACCAATTCCCATCCCACAACCACTTTTTACCTCTTCCTAGACATCTCCTCAATTCCCAACAGAGTACATCCAAGACTAACACCTTGTCACCCTGGTGGGCACTGCTTTTCAGGCAGCCATGCAGAAAGCAGTTATGCAATATCTGAATCAATGTGCAGCATTCAACACAGTGCCAGTTCTTCACAATTCCCATTTTTAAGTGATAAATGCAAAGACACTACACAGACCAGTGTATGCATATCTCAAAAATCTAGCTTGCACAGTCAAGAGACATTTTTGGGAATGAAGACTGGCAGCTCAGCTTTCTGACACAAATCAAGGTCAAAATTCTGCAAACTCACTTACTGAAAAGCAGGAATTGAAGATGCATGAAGCCAGAAAAACCAGTTTTGATACCATCACAACAACTTTGTAAGTAGCCACGGTAACACAGAAGCATTGCCCCCCATGAGCTCTAGGAATACCCCATAGCACTGGAAAGTCAGAGCACAAAGGAGACTGGTGAGCCAAATTTTCCAAGTGACCTGTATATTCAGTGAGGGAGCCAAGGTTTTTTAGCACCATCTCAAATCACAAATGAAAGCCATCTCAAGCCTGGTGCAGCTTACAGCAAGTTAAAAGGCCAGTCCAGAAGCTGAGGACACCAGGTTGGATGGAGTATCACTAGGATGCCTTGGCACCAGAGGCCACGGGGCCTTGGAAGTTGGTTCTACATGAGCAAGCTGCCACAAAGGGCTCAGTGATGGTGGCCAAACTTCATAAACACATGTTTATATAATTAAAACCCTTATTATAACAACAAATGTAAGTATGTACAAATACATGAGATACAGTACCACACTTTGTTGCTTGGGTGTTTTTACTGAACGACACCATTTTGTGTGTGTGGTTTTTTGGGTTTTTTTTTACTTTTTTTTTAATTCTAGGTGTCAGAATTACGAAAATATAAAATATTAAACCAAGTAATTATGGAGACAGGTGGGACACAGCAATATTTCCTTTCTTGTATTGGTTTCCTTGAAGATTAATACTGGGCACAAGCCCTTAAATCAACTCAATTCTACACTACTTATAAATTTAATGCTGTCTTCTTATTGCATAAATAATGATCTGATTAAGTGGCTATGAAATATGGAGTCTGTTTCCTCCTTTTTTTTTTTCCTAACCTCTGTCTTGAAATAGGCCACTGAGACATCAAATAGAGAGACAGCAATGAAACGTCACAAGAAACTTCTACTGACACAAAAAAACCACACAACCAGAAGAATCCATCTTCCTGAGGTCTGTGATAGCTATCAGATACATGCTCCCACCTCACCAGATATGAAATAAATAATAATTAAGATAATAATTTAATAATAATTAAAAAGAAACTTAAGAATCAACATTTAAGCATACTGGAAAGGGTCCCATGCTGGCAATTTCAATGAAGGTGGCCGAACAACAAAAATCAACCTACCAATGTGTTCCTGGGGGAACAGAAAACGAGACCAGAAAGTCAAACAAATTGTATGTCAGGGACCTGTTTCCCTCTGTGAAGGACTTCTGAATTCTGAAGGAACAATATTCCCCCATGCCAAACGGACATGATTTCTTTCTGCTCTCAGTCCTTTGAGATGGGATAAGCCATTGGTATAGTTAAGAATAGGAACAGAATCCCAAGCTATCCATTCTACAACAGTATTAGAAATTTTCTGCAAGGATTCTTATTTCTATTCATCAGCTAAAGAAGTTGACAGATAAGTCTCGAGCTCTTTTTATTAAAATCTACAGGGACATTTCCATTTCTGGTTTATGGTGATGTGAATTTGCCCTGTCTCTACTTAGGGTACTCTGGTTTCTGAGCCTCGGAATTAAAAAGCTATTGATTATAACCAAATTGAATATTCAATTTGAACATGGAAGATTTTACTTTCATAGGGACTGTCTGCACAATCAAACCCAAAGCTCTGCCTCTGCAGCTGCTCTCTGCTATGCTCTCTGCTCTGCTAACCACTGTTACCAGCAGAGTGGTCCAGCCATGGCATCACAGAGGGGAGCTGTGTAAAAAAGTGTATAATCTCAGATTATATACTGCAGTAGCTGAATGGGCTGGTTTCGCAGTCTTAAAGATCTGAGCCTCACCAAGAGCCATGATAAAATTCCTAACAAAAATCCATGTGGGCCAGAAGTCCCCTTCATGACTGACACAGCATCCCAGAGCAGCTACTGGGCTGCATCACAATCAAGTCCTTCCCTCAAACCAGCCCCCAGCCACAGAGCCAGAGCAAGGACATGAGCAATGACCAAGCAAGCAGCCAGGAGGCACACGCACTCCTGACAGAAGTTTCATACTCACAAAAGAGCATTTTTTTGCAATTGGGTAAAAATAAGCTTAAATATATTAAATACTAGCAAATTGCAAATGTCCCACTCCCCTTTCTCCCCTCCAAACCCCAAGATCAAGGGAGTAGATTTTTAACTCAAATTTCAGCTATATTCTCCCTTTCATATTGCAATGTTTTCTGGTTCAGAGTTAGAGAATGAAAACAAACAAACAAACAAAAGCACCACAAAAACCAAAAGCAGAAACTGAAACCTGAAATTGCTTCAGGATACAGGTTTCTTTAAAACACACAGTGTTGGCTGAAGCTAGGGAATAGTTAAGCAGTAACTATAATTTACAGTATGCAAAGAGGAACTGCAATAACTGTACATCTGGGCAGTGGGCTGAAGTGGCAGAGCTGATGTTTTATTCCCTCTTTTCCACATTCCTCAAGGACATGGCAGCTGGCATTTAACAGCCAGCAGAAAGGTAAGCACTTGCAGCGTGACAAAGCTTACATGTGAAGGAACTACATCCATGTCTTTTTAAAATGCTATATGTATTATACACGCACACACGCCCTATACAGACAAGTCACCAAATAATTTATCTGCAAAGTTCACTTCTCATTTGAAGGCACAGGCTTGGCCCTGCTGGGAGCCAGAAGCTGAATGCCATTAAGATGCAGACTCCAGTACAACTGGCCAAGAGGCAGGAGCTTCATGGAGACCCCCTGTACCTGAACCACACAATGCTAGTACACAGCTCTCCGTAAGATTACTGAATTACAGGGTTACCCTTACTGAACACCCCTGGTGCAGTCACCTGCCCTGCTGTGGATAGCAGATGATACAGTTGAAAGAATTTAAAATAAAAAACAAAACCCCTCAAATCCTCATGAAAGCTAACATCTGGTATGTTCTCAGGTTGACTACAGGTTCTACAGTTACAACTGCAAAACACCATAAAATGTTAGAGATAATATATTAACTATTCCCATCACCCATTTTGCATAGTTTAATTTTGTAGCAGACCAACACCAGTGGAACAGCAGCTACAAGGAAAGCTGCCAGACAACTCGCCATTTACTGATACAAAAAATTTTCTCCATTTACTTTGCTTCATACTAAGCATTAAGATTTTACAGCATGTGTGTTTCAGGCCAAAAGAATCCATGTTTTAAGAAAAATGCTATGGATGTTTCTGAAAAAGCAAAGTGAACAGAGAACACTGTTTGGATAGTATTCACATTTCCTACAATTGATCCCTTGAGAACTAGCATTTCCACGTTTTAGTGTACAGACTTTGAATTAACCTTGGAGCCGGAGGTGGAGCTTTTTCCAGCGGAGGGAAAATCCACTCAAACCCACCTAAAAGCAGTGTTTGCATGCACTCAGGAGTGGTTTTCAGTACTTGGCAGCAGTGTTCCCTCCATTTTAGCTACACTGAGCAAGCTGCAGAGGAGGGCTGAGCAAAGTTCACTCTCCTCCCTCCCCCCCTTTGCACAGATGCTCATTCTTCCTGCGAATGGCTGCACCTGAACTGAGCTGCAGGACACTTGAATCCCACCTCATCTCTGCAAACACCTTGGTACGAGCACAGACTGAGAAGGAAGGGGAGGTCCCAACCTGAACACAAAGCGACCAGGGCAGGGAGCACAGTTGTATTTATTTGAGGCTGCCGAGATGCAATGAGTGGTTGTAAACACAGAATTTACAAGGAGAAGGGCAAGATGGAAACATGCCAGCAGCAGAAGAAAGGAGGAGAGACTGACTTGGGAAGAGCAGCAAAAGAGCTCTGCAGCAATGTGGGTGAAAATACAGGTTTATTTAGAACTGAGTACGAGATGAGGCAGAGCAGCGAAGACGCGAGGACATCACGTACATCTCCCTGCACCTTACTGCTACTTACGGCCTCTTTCTACAGCAAGACTGTCAGCAAAAGCATCAAGGTTCACTTTTAAGGTTCAGTGAGCCACATGGATGGTAACGCTCTTCCATGAAATGGAATTCACTCCACCTGCTTTCTTAAGAGGTCTCAGAAGTACTTGTGGTGGTAAAGCTTTGTGACTGTACACAATCTTATCTATTACAACTCTGCTTTCTGCACAGGCTGAACAACCCATTACCTGGACAGCAAATTTGGAAGACCAAATTCAAGCATATTCTGTAATTGAAAAAAAATCTATCATTAGGAAGGAGACTGTGCCTCTTTCATTTCAGAAACCTGAAAAAGGCTGGAAAGTTTTGACAGAAAATGACCAATCAGTTCAAGAAAGTACAATATCACCACAAAGAACTGAATTCATCATAACTTTTCCACATGCTATATAATAATACTTTTCATGCAAACATACGCTTTTGCCAAAGATTTCTCTCACTTTTATCTTTGAACTGTGAAAAGACTCCAAAAAGCTGTGCGAGCCAATAGCCCACATTTAAGGCAATTTGCAAACTGCGCACCAAGTTCATTAATACTGACAATTCAACAAACAGCATAGCCTTTGAATAGCCATGTTGATCCCAATTTTCATCAATTAAACTCCATTTACATCCTTCGAAAACGCTTACAGGAAACAGCCATTACACCTTTACGCATTTGGAATCACTGCAAATGCACAGGGTCCAGGAGAATTCATGGCTTGCTTACAGCACCCCAAACTGCTGGAATTATTTTGGACAGCGTTCTCCCTGGCTGTGCCATGTGAAAGGAGAGGCGGGAAGGGAGCAGGCCAGAACAAACACGGTGTGCTCCACACAGGCGGGAGCAGGAATGGGAAGCACGGGGCTCCTGAACAGCAGAGTGCACGAACAGTTCCCGCCCCGTTACGGTAACGGTGCCACAGAGGTGGCAACACTCAGGAGGAACAATCAAAAGGGGAGGGAAACAGGAGCTGGAAGAGAAGGACCACTCCTCCTTCCAAAGGAAATTCAGCTTGCCCGCTTCCCCTCTCCTCCTCAAAGTTTGAAAAGGCTGCCTTGTCCTCACAAGGCACGATCTGTTAGATCCATCAATGAAAATCTCAGAAAAAAAGTGTCAAACCAGTTAATACTCTGATTTTTATGCAGGATCTTAAATATCTTTTAAACATCTAGTAATACTAGATTCTCCATAGGACTTCTGTATCTATACTTTAAGTATTATGAAATATAAATTAAGTTCACAATCTAGTATTTTTGTCATGGGAATGGTTCTCAAGTTCCTAGGCTTAGCAGATGGTCGATAACAGATTTCACTATTTCCTGTTTTTCCCCCATTTTCTTGGATTTCAGCAACAGAATAGATCTTTTCCTGAGCAATCTGTTCAGTTTGATTGCGTGTCTTTTCTGAATTATATCCAGTACTTATTTTTCTTTTGTAGTATCCCCCCCTCCACCATGTCCCTTCTCTGAACTCTGAAAGTTCTCTCTTTGGTTTGTAGTTGCTGGACAAGAATAAAAGCAAATCTCAGATGAAGCAGACTAAACGTATGCTGACTTCCACGCTGCTTTCCTCAAGTTGTTTTTATTATGCAAATTATTCCCAACGAGTCACACACACACGCACACTTCCTAACCTGCAAGTTTGTTTTTAGAGAATCATGATTCACTTCTCTCAGTCTCTGCTCCAACACACTGTCTAACTTTCAGGATTCCTCCACAGAGTTACTCCCAGTTATCTCCAAATGCACATTACAGGTAAGTGCACTATTTCTATGCAACCAATTAAAAAATTCTCTAACTCAGAACAAATCTACCTCCTGCCTTAGAACTACCTCTGCTTCCAAAGAGAGGGCCGGGATGCTTTCCCTGCCTTCCCAGGTGCTCCCTCCACATCAGGGGACGTCTGTACTCTGTCACAGTGGCTGTTCCCTGCTCTGCAATCAAGATGTGATGGAGAGGAGCATGTTCAGCAGATTTATAAGAAGTTTGAATTGCTCTTGAGAACAGTCATCCGCTGGCCTCCCTGCTGCCATAAAGGGAAATGCTCCCAGCACAGTGACAAGAGAGGAAAATCCCAGGTTCCCTAGCTCTTTAAGCCAATGCAATAAACCAAGAGTTACGTAACTCTTCTTTTCTTCCCCCTCCTAAAAATACATTCCTAGCCTGAAATATAATTATTAAGTCTGAAAAAATAAAATGATGTTTCCATGGTTTTTACTAGCTCTCAGGCTGAAACTCGGAGGCCTTTGGAAGAAAGCTGCTGTGGGGAAGCAGGAAGGCTACAGAGGCAGCAGCATTCCACGGAGATGGAGGAAGATGCACAGCACCCCGAGCTGAGAATCATGCAAAGACGAATGCTGGCTTTTATCTGAAATGCTGCTGTCCCACTGCTCCCCTACAGTCTGGAGGACCTGCTCCCCTTCCTGAGGTGGCACAGCGAACATGAACACAGCCTGCTCCATGGCTGGCTGGGTTCCAGAGGAGACGCCTGGACCAGGTGCTCGCTCTGGTCATCAGGGGCAGAGGATGTGTCCTGAGGGCCCCTGGGGTGGGTGCTGCACCCACAGCAGACATGACCCTCCTGGCCCTGGAGGGGCCCACGGGTCTCCACAGGTACGTGCAAGCCACAAACAAGGTCATCTCCAGCAGCTCCTGCTCTCTGAGCACAGATGGAGGCACTCCAAGAGCAGACGACTATTTCTGGCTGGCCATCTCGGGCTGCTGCTGCCTGTCCCAGCCGAGATGAGCCACAGCCCTTTGCTGCCAGCCCCAGGAACAGGTGCTGCTCCTAAGCAGAACCAGCAGCAACCCTCGCTGCCAGCACCGAGGGGCTTTGTGCCCTGTACTCCTGGGAAGGACAAACTTCAGCAGCAGAACTCTAGACCTCCTTCATCTAGGGAACATCAGAAACCTTGAGGGTCTGTTTCTTGGATCAGAGGAGCTGTAATCTTTTTATAACTAGTTAAATGATGTCATATGCTCATTAGCTTTCCAGACTCTATTTGGAAGGCAATTTTTTTTTTTTTTAATTCTCTTGTTCCCATTTTTTTTTTGACTGCTTAGTTTCTATTCAGCATGAGTGCTCTGCTCTGAAAATTCTGCCAAAGGTTTTCCACATTCTCTGCACAGCCCTCTAACTGCATTGCAGAAAAATAAGACTCATAGATACACATTCAACCTCACTTCTCAAATGTCTTTACAAGTTTTTCCTTTTTACTTTGAGTCCCTACTGGAAAAAAATAAGTTGATAATCTACCCAGAAATACAATTCTATATGTTCCTGCACCGAGCCAAAACCACAGAATTTACTACCATAGAAAACACAGAAGTAAAATGAATGAAATTAATCTATCAGGGTTTTTTTCCCCTCCAATCTCTGCTAGGCCATTGCAGTAATCCAGAAAAAGAAATCTTCCGAAGTTAAAACTGAAGCACTAGATTCAGCTACACTGCTTCAATGCATAAGAAGAACCTACTCACACTTTGCAGCCTTTGTAAAATTAGAAGCAATTATGAAATGATACAGGAATTACCTTGTTCAGTCTGGGATTAAAAATATTAATCTTGGGTAGGATGTTAGGAAAAATAGTAATACAGCAATCATGGCACTATTCTGAAATTCTATGCAAAATTAGCTCGGAATACTCTGTGATCCTGTGAGGTGGCTATAGGGTTGTCCAGCATGACTGCCTGAACTGTTCCATTATGTGGTTTGCAAGCTGTATTAAGATAACACAGAATACAAATGCACCCCAACATTTTTGACCACACCTGAATATCCAAAGTGTGCTACAGTAGACTTTTCCTGGGTCATTTTCTTAGTTAGTGAAACAGATATTTGTCTCACTGAACTGCAACAAATTACAAGGCTGAATTTCATCTTTTCCCTATTTGTGTCAGAACAAAAGAAAACCAGCAGACAGATTATCTTTGTTACAGCACCGAAGTTCTTGCATGCTTAGAACTCTGGTTATGAGACTGGATGAGACTTCATGGTTTGTGCCATCCTCCACCTTACAAGACAACCAGTTTCATAAATTCCCAAGCCTTATTTTAAAACCAATCAAATGTTTTCACCTTATGACGCCCCTTCGAAGAGCTGTTTTGAACATTGCCTTTCCAATGAAAAGACTTGCAATCTACAGGTTAAATGCACACAATCCAAGCTATATTCTCCCCCATAGATTCTCTCAGTTTTTCTTTCTCCCAGACGGGTATCACCTGCTTTACTACCCTCAAGGTAGAAGAGGACTGATCTTCTCCTAAGCTTGCAAGTAAACCTTGTACAACTCCTAGAGCATAGATCATCTTATTGATTTTCAAAACGTTACTGTTTTGTGCTCTAATGGTGCCCCAAGTCTTTCTTCTTTACATTTCCATAAAAATAGTACTGTCCTACTAAAAAGCTCCCTTAGCACACTGTTGAGGATTATCATCACCACACAAAAGGATCAGCGTCATGGGCAGGCACTGGATACCTAATTTAAAAAGTGGGACAACACTCAAATGTAGGAAATGCAAGACCATGCATTTAGTTACTCTTGACTCTCAACTGTTGCCACAAGCTTGGGCAGAAGAAAATGACAGAAGACAAAGACCAGTTGTTATCTACTAAGCACTATCTGGCACAAGCCATTTGTGTCTCCCCATGAGACAGTCTTAATCCAACACCTCTGTCTTTTTCTTTAATTCCTCTCTACTTTGAAGTTATATATTTTCTATTTGCCCCTCTACCAAAGGTTCCATTGAAATTTCATCTTAGTCTGGTAGGATTACTTTTGGCAAACATTTTATTTCAATTACTTTGCATCTACCTGTTTTTCCGACAAATGGGTTTCTAGTGCTTTGCATATGACGAACTCCAGGTTTGTAGACTTGCAAATTCCATGGACCAACATATTCCACTCCTTAAAATTCAGTATTTCATGGTAAAGGTTTCACATATTTTCTAATGAAATAAGTCTCGAGAGGAATGTGAAACTTTCTCCTCCAGTCTGAGGCTGAATCAAAAAAGGAACGGGTCCATTGATTTTGATGTACTATGAAGGTCTCTGCCAGCAAAACTCCCTAAAACGTTGTCAGGACACATATGGAAGACTAGTCCTAGGAATAGCCACGACTATATTTTATTACTTCCTCAAAGATAAATTTCATTCTGAGGAACTTTTCCTTCCAAAAAAATAGGTAATAAAGATCTTCTCTGGAGGTTGCCTAAATCCATATACACACGAGTTTCACTTGCAACTGCCGCAAGAGCAAGAAACACATAATTTCATTAATTCTGTTCTCTAGCGAAGGAAGATGTGTGATTCACACAGGAATTATTTCCAAAGGTAGACATCCTTTTTTTTTCCTCTGTCTCTCCCCCACCATAGATACAAATATATAATATACCAGGAATTGAAAGCAGAATAGAAACCCATTGCAGGAAACAAGTTTTCAGACAGAATTCTGAACAATTGTCTTCTAGGTCATACAAACACCTCATACATCTTAAGAAATCTGCATGTTTGCTAAAGAAAAGATGAAGTAAATGATTCTACCACTTGACTGACTAAATAAACTCAATAAATGCCCAAGATTTGTTTACAAGTACCTTTAAACAATATTAATAATTGAAGCTCAGCAGTGGAAGCACAAGAAGTGCAGTACACAAATGGCAAAACAATAATTTTTTAGTTTCCTGTGCAGGATAGAATCCTGATCACTGGGAACACCTTTCTGCTTCAAATGAAAGCATTCTCACTTCCTTTTTGGCACAGGATTTTCTTCTCCATATGATAAAAGGTTTATGTTAAAAAGATACTTGAAATTAGATAAAGCCATTGCAAAAATTCAACAGAAATAAAACAATTGACGAGGAAGAGAGACACTGTTGAAGCACTAACATGATGCAAAACTTCCCCAAAGTCATTAACGCCTCTATCAAACCCGAAAAAACTCGTAGATTCATTGTGTATAAAAAGCTGCATTACCTCACTCAGAAGCAATGAAAGCAAGAATAAATTTGAGAGAAAGCAGCCTTCCCAGCACAGCCAACTTGGTGAACTTCAGCCCTGGATTTTCATCATTGTTGCAAGGACAGGAAGCAGCCAGGTCTGGCCGTGCAACACATGTGCCAAACAGCACAGGACACCGACTGCTCCATCTTTATGGCTGGTTTTAAACATGGGACATTCAGGAAGCTCCTTTCCAAGAAAGGGGAAGGACAATGGCACCTAGTAAATTACAAGGCAAACAAAACCCCCCATACTTTATACATATGCTCTCTGTACCTTGAAGGTGTTGGGGGGATTTATTACGCTCAGATCAGCAGGAAAATGTTACACCCCACTTTCTACAAACCAGACACTACTTTTTGAACTATTCAAAGCAAACGTTTATTTCTTCTTGGGAAAGTTTCTGCAATCATCTGGAAAGAAAAAACAGGCAAATCAAAACTGAATTTATGAATCCAAAACAATTCTTGGAGATACACGTTCCCCTCCCCCAACTATTTTTTTTTTTTTTTTTTTACAAATGGATTTCTAGTGAGGCCATTTGGCATTTTTTAGTACGAAATATCATCAGTTCCTCCCTCTGTCATACACCACTGTCACTCTGATGTATTTTTCTCACAGAACCATCATTTTTGGGACTACTTTATCATAAGAGCCACCACATTATATTTGACAATCTGCACTACATAAAATGAAGGGCATCCAAACAGGCACAAGGTCATTCAGACTTGAATCTTTATGGAGAGCATTTAAATTGAGCATTAAGTATAAAAAATGTACTGAAAAAAATCAAGATTGCATGAAAAGTGCTTTAAGTTGGTATGATTTGGGATAAAATTAGCAAGAATAGTCTCTGCCAAGTGCTATAAAATGATGATGCAATAATTTTACCCTTTCAAGTTAGCACATGTATGGAAGTGATTAAAATGTTTCCTTTTGCAAATTAAAAAAGAAAACTGAAACAGAGAATATTAAAACACTTCTTGAAGTTTAGGCATGCAAAGGAACAGTACAAATGCAACCACTTGGATTTCAGACTAAAATCTGTTGTTTTTTTCTGATTGAAATCTATAGTCAAATGTTTCACACCAAGAATGAGCATGGCGTGAGATGAGATGCATTTTCTGGTTGCATCTCCAGTATTCCTAAATTCTCCAGCTGAGGTTTAAGCTGACTAGCCAGGAGGACACCAGACTGAAGGCAAAGTTACAGCACAAAAACTGTGTGACACACAAAGCAATACCACCAAAAATACTAACATTCTCCCCACGTTTTCCCCAGTTGCTAACACAAATGCCAGGTGTTTGGCTAAAAGGGAAAACCGAGTGAAAAGCCTTCCTTTAGAGAAGCAGTGACACAAACACGGTGAGAAAAAGGGTGCCATAAATCACATCCTCCAAACATTAAAGCTACAGGTTCCACCCTTCCTGAAAAGGTTATGAGATACATAGGACGTTCCACATGAAAGCTCTTTTTCTGTTTTGCATATGGGGATGACTCAGTTGCTCACTTGATCTTGCACTGGGATAGATGTGCAGGATAACTCTCTGCAGCACAGGGGCGCCGAGAGGAGTCTGTGATCCAACTGTGCTAGAGAATGGATGTCATCAGCTAAGCAGCTTGCAAATAAATGAGAAGAATTATGCTCCAGAAACGGAAGTCCTCAGCTTTGAAGAGATGTGCTCTAGACCTCCCACAGCCTGCAACAAGTTATTTGAATTTCTAAATGCATGGCTTGCCTTCTGATGCAAAAAATAAGCAACGAAGATACTGCATTAGTATCCAGTGACCCTACTATATACAAGGACTCTATTCCACCTGGAATCCAAGTGGGAATCCCAAACACTTCCTGCAGGGTCATGCCCACACCTGGCAAGACTTAATCTAGCAAGCTTAGTGTTGGTATTGCCAATAGCCAAGCCATTAGAGATGGGGAACTAGCTCTGAGTTAGCCAGACAGGGACTCCAATCCACAGCTCTGCTTTGCAAAATAATGGCCCAGGATTTGAGTAAAAGCCTGTTCTAGTTTGGTAACAAATGAGAGGCTGCACCAAAAAATAAAGAATACCAAGTAACAAGCAACAGAACAAAAAAATAATAGGAAATTCATTAGGAAAAAATAAAGACGTTGGCCAATTTTCCCCAAATGACATGGTTTCTGAACAAAACTGGCAATAAGAATAAAAAGCCCAGGAAAACCCTGAAAGAACAGACCCCTTGCTAAGTTGTCAGCAATTGGGCACATAGGACAGGCGTGCTGAACAGAAAGCAGCAGATTACTCAGCTCCAGAATGAGAGGCTTGTATCATGAGAGGGCAATAAATAATTTCCAGCCCATTGGTTGTTTAAGCATCCTCCTAATTTACGTCTATTAGGGATATGCATATTGAGATTAGCAAGGCTGACTAGGCTGTAACAAGCCCGTATTCAGGAGTCTGAATGAGAGAACTGCCCCAAAGAATATAGTTTTAAAAGAAGTTTTGGGGAAAGCCAATAAAAAGAAAGCAATGCAATGAAAAGCTTCCAGGCTGTTGGAAGAAAATCCTCAAATCACATGCACGGAGTCCATTACTGATGGAGGCTGAGCATAACTTTACCTGTTAATACAGACTCAAGGTTTCTGAAAAATTAATTCTTTTATTCTTCAGGATACTTTAACTTAGATTAGCAGTGTACCAATCAGAGAAAGTACTCATTACACAACAGACTAATAACAGGCTGCCATCTCCACAGGCAGCTGCAGGTGAGGGAGCCATACTGCTTGCTGACACATCTGGCTCTCAAATCACAAATATTTCTCTTGATATTTGATTAGCAATGAATTTAAAGACCAGAAGAGGACACAGCATTAATATAGCAGTGCTCCGGACTGGTAAACCCAACCAACAAACACTTTTTTATATCCACCTAGAAAGAAGTGCCACCCATGAAACTGACCCCTCTCTCTCCTTTTTGCTGCTGTCTTTTTTTGGGGTGGCTAAAATGGGCAAGATCCACTCCAAAGGAGCTCACCATGACCTGCTGGAGTAAACCAGATACTGGTAATTTTTAGATGTATTTGTTTAGAGTAGTCAGATATTAAAAGAGTGAAAGCAAACTAACATGCAATACACAATACAAGTTTCCACCACTTGTGGGAAAGGTGCAAAGAAGAATTCTTCGAGCATTCAAGATAACAGAAAATTCAAAAATAGGTCACTTCACTTTTCTTAAGAGAAACTGCGCATACTAAAATGACTTTTAAAGGTCTTTTAAACAAGCATCTGTGACCAAATCAGAAGAAAAGCTTTTAACAGGCAAGGTAATAAACCACAGAAACAAGCTGAGAAGGGAAGCTGTAGATCCTCCATTTTTTATTATACTCTAAAAAAGACATATGATCTCACTTGGAAGATACCCCTGCTAAAGAAGTTGTGCTTTTGTTAATCACGCAGTGTTGAGCTCAGTGCTGCACAGTGGTGGGGTCAGCAGCCAGGATTCAGCAGAATCCAGCAGCCGTCGGGCTCTCAAACAGCTTCTGCCAAGAGCTCAGGCTTTGTGCTCCCCAGCTCCATTTAGAAGGTTGATTTCTCCTGGTCTCACAGCCTTGTTTAAATGTTAGAATACCATCTCAGTTATTTCACCTTAATCAGCTAATGTCATGGAAGCAACAGGTTCTTTCTGGCTGAAGTCATATGCACTGACTAATTTTCTTCTCTATTTTTTCCAAAAGAATAAGAATAAAAGATTACTCCAAATTTATTATTTGCTTCATTTCTATCCACAAGATTAATAAAGCCAAATGAATGCTATTTCCACAGCCCGAAAAAAGCATATTACAAGACCATATTCAATGTTAATTTAATGTTCATAAAATGGATACTTTCTAAGTTACAGAACATTTAAGCAGAGAAAAGAAAGTCTTTTTCTAAACTTCCATTTTTTCTTAGTTTTTCAGGGACAGCATTAGGAGACTTGCTAGAAATGAGCTTATTTTGCCATGCCAAAGAGAAACTGAAGTGTACACCACACATACACCCCTTTTCTGAGTAGGGTTACATCCCCATTATTGGCAGTGTTCTGGTGAATCCTGCATTCGAAACAGCAGAAAAAATTCTTGTCATCATTTTAAACAGTCGTGATTATTTTTCTGTCCAGCTATGCCTGGCCATCTCAAGCATAATTTACAACAGAAATGTACTATAAAAGCTTCAAGTTAGATTTCCTCAAGAAAGACATTCTTCTTGGACTTGTAAACACCTTATCAGAGTTTCAGCATGTCTCCCCTGTCTAATATTTAAAATACGATCTAAATATTCAGATACCAGTATTAAAAAAGTACGCTTTGTAAACACCTTTTCAGTGCATGGGATCAATATACAAAAATTAACCCACCAGTGACAGGTCTCCAAGTAGGAGTCCACAAGCTTTTCACAAAAACTGATGTCCCTTCACCTGCCAGCAGCTTGTGCGAGCTACAAGGGGTTAAAATCTTCCACTGCATGGCTGAGATTATTTGCTGATGCTCTAACACCAACCACAACTTGCAGCCAGTGCGTATTTGCTGCTGTAGAACGAATATTTAACTGCTAATATTTAATTTAAAACTAACACTTCCTTAAAATAAAACACATCTATATGCATTAAGTCCATATGCATCAACTATAGCACAGTCTCCAAGCTGCTATTTAGGGAGAAAACCCAAAACTTGAACCCAACAACTTGGCTTCCTGTGGGCACCACAAATATCACTCACCAGCAGATAAAAAATAAATCAATTAAAATTAACCCCAGAAACATCTTACCATTTATTTGTGCAGGCCAATGCCACTCCAGAACAAATGAAATACTGTTTTTCTCATAAAGAAACCTGCTTGAATGCATCTACACTGAAGTCAGCAGGGTTGCAGAGTGGGCCAGCACAATCTGCAGACCAGAGGGCTGCCCAGAGTTGGCTTGGGACAAGGCTCACCTAAAGAATTTGTATTTCTGATGAAGAAGCAGCAGCTGAAGGAAGGAAACCTGACTGTCTGACCTCAGAATCAGATTGCAGCAAGAAAAAACATCACATGGCAGCTGAAGAGAGAGGACATCAAATGAAAGGAACTGCCAACATCACACTGGGTTTATGAACCTTCGTAAGTGGAACTGTATTCAATTTTCAGTGTTGACATACAATTCTAAAGTGAGACTGAAAAAAGACCCTTAAGATTAAGTATTAAAGAGAGCCTTAAACTTAACAGCAAAGCATTTCGAGCACACAGAGTGTGATCTACAGCTTGAGCTTGTGCTGCCTCCTTCACCAGATTCATTCCCACGTCAGACTCCTCAACACTGGAACCAGTGCAAAGCCTCAACTCCACATGGCACAGGTGGAAATCTGGGAAGTGTTTGATGAAATTAGGAAAGAAGAGGTGCTCGTGCACGCCCGCCTCCTGCAACGTGCTCCTTCCCCTCAGCAGAGGTGGCCCATGCCACTGAAAAGCACCCCAGAGCAATAGCCCAAGATTAAAGAAAAATGACAGACTGCATCTTTCCATTGGCTTTCTTCAGCTGTTACATTTGGGAATGGAGAGGAATACAGGTCAGTTCCATATACTCCACTGGCTTAGGGAGAACTAATTGTAAAAAAAATAAAAAAAAAAGACACAACAGAATGATGAGAGAGAGCCTCTTAAAAATATTAGAGCATTTAAGGAGATAAATCATTAAAGGAGAGAGAATTATTATTTTGAAATATACTATAAATAACTTAGTCAAATCTTCCTGTTTTGGCCTAGACAAAAAATGCACACTGCCTCAACAGGAACTATTCCCCACTGCAAAACATGAGCAGCCTTGAACATTTACCGTGGATGTTCACATGCATATTTATGAGAAATATCACTTCCAGCTAGTTTGCCTACTGACTGGCATCAGTCAATCACACGCAGAAAATGAAAGAAGAAGGTGAGCAGTGGCCACGTGAGACATTTCTACAAAAGCCTTGGGAAGTTGAGACAGGACAGCAACAACTGCTTCTTCAGAGCTAAAAGCACCTTGAAGGCAGCACAAGTGTGAGTGTCGCTGTGCCAGCAAATATGCTTTAGAGATGCGTGTTTAGCAGATGCAGGCATATCCCAAAACACTATTCTGAAACTGCAGGGGTAATAGCTGCACAATGTTTATTTTCTGCACATGCTCGGGCTTGGCAGGGAGGTTACACAGCTTCGGTATCAATCAGAGAAAACAGGTCCACGCTACCAACAATGCTAATTAATACATTCTCTAAAATATATTCTCCCTTAGCTTTTCTCAGTGGTCCAACCCTCCCCCCAAAACACCTGGTCCTTGAAAAGCCCTTCAACTGCAGTGGTAAAGCACGAAATACAGTCGAGCAGGTATTTTATATGTAAAAATCTGGTTTACATTTCAGAAATGAGACCTTGCAAATAATGGATGAGGAAGCAGAACGTTGTACAAATGTCAGCTCTTGCTTTGCAGCATCCTCCCAGGTTTCTGTTATAGTTATATAGGCAGAACTGCAGCAGCTCGTCAGGGTTTGTCAAAATCTGGACTGTGGTCTCATTCTGCCAAGGATGGTACTCAACACGTGAGGAAAAACATTTCTGTGCCTCTGTGGTATTAACTCATCCATTATATAAACCTCATAAAAAAAATAAAACTGAAATAAAATAAGACAATACATTTTTGGCCTATTTCCAAAGTTTTGCTTTGCTCGCAGTACAAAATTCTTAAGGTGTTGAATACTACTTGGATTGCTTTAAGTATCTCTTTCCACACACAAATAAACAACAACCTCTGTAAAAATATTTTCCACAGATTTACTGCTCATTAAAAATAAAGAAAACTCCCTGTCAGCTCATGAAAATGGCATACCCACCAGAAATATTTTTTCAATGAAAAATGCATCCAAATAAAGCTTGTAGAGAAAAAAAGCAAGAAAAAACAACCAAAAGTTCTTCCTGGACAGGAGACCAAGCCAGCTCCCATCATCCTCCGTCTGAATCCCCATCTTTTCTTCGGCATTATCTCCTTGCTCTCAACACAAATACCTAATTATTACCATGGAAAAGGGCACAAGGAAACTGCTGGAAAGTCCCTATACATTGCAAAGGAAAGCACAACTGGAACGGTACAGATAAACGGCTGTAGATGGCTTAAGAGACAACACACAGAAAAGCAGGAGACAGTATGGGGCCTTTACAGGATTTCATCGCTTAGCTTGAGCTAAGCAGTCCAGACAAACATTAGCCGTATTTGATAAAGATCAAACACCCTCCACACCCATCCTTCCCAAAATACACAATAACAGTCCAGCATGACCATCTCCCTCAGATCCAGGTTGTCAGAGAAAAGGCCAAGACACTGCTTTAACCTTTTACACAGTCACACGTTAATTGGAATTTAAGTGCTACAAGCAATTGTCCTACTCAACATTCCTGTATATCTGGGCACCCATTTTCTAATTCAACAAACAGAATAAAATCAGAGAATGGTTTGGGTTGGAAGCAACATTAAAGATCAATATGCAGAAAATTTATTGCAGCCACCCACCCTGGCTAAGATAGCAGTTCTCAGAGTATAACAATTAGTGATCCAATGCACAAGCAAGTAAAATAAATCCAATCCTGTAATCCATACACAGCACTTTATCAGATGCACTTCTGTAAAACTGAGAACAGTTCTGAGACAAAACTACTGAGGACATAATTAGAGATGCAAATGGTAACTTGGAATTTTTGATACTAAACATTGCATTGTGAAATTAGCAAGACAAACTTAGCTAAGCGTAGCAGAAAAAGCAGCTCCCAACTATGCTTCTCACCATGGTATACATGTGAAAAAGTGGAAGCCAACAGAAAGTTTTATTAATTAGAAGTGTTAAAACACAAGAAAGGCAAAGTACAAACCATCATTAACATGAATTAAAAAAAAAAAAAAAGCTCATTTTACTTTACTGGAACAAACAAAAAAGGTACCAATAGCGATATTAAAACTGTGGAACTGCTGCTAGTAGTGGGGGGGAAAAAGGTAAAAACCAAAAAAGAAGAAAAAAAAGAAAAAAAGCAGACATATAAGAGGTATTTTTGCTCAGTATCTGATTAGTTAAATAATGTTAGACAGTGGCTATCAACATTTAACTCTTTGAGATTGCTAGGTCCAAACAACTCATAACAAAAAACACTCAAGAGATTTTATCTGAGATATTAACATCCCTTTTCAGAAAGTCCTAGAGCACCAGGGAAGTTCCAAAAGCTTGGAAGAAAACTAGGATTGCTGCAATATTTAAAATGATAATTGTAGAAAATAACTTTATGATAGCCTTTATCATCTGAATACTGAGTCCATCAAAATAGTGAGAAGTTTGATTTAGGATTTTATTAATAAGACTTTAATTAATAAGCATAAAGTAATTAAAGCAATTAATATCAAACAAGCTCATGAAAAGCAAGTCCTGTCAAACTAATTACTTTTTTTTTGACAGAACTTGAGTTTTTTACTTGTTTTTAGCTGCAAAGACAAGCATTGATGAGATCTGCTACTCCTGCACAGAACTTGACTCAGTTCCACATATCTTGATTAAGAAAATGGGAAGAGCCCTAGTATTCTGAGGCACTGTGCAATAGCCAAACATTTATCTAGAAAACTCAATTAAAAAAAAAAACCAACCCAAACTTGAAAATAAAGTCAAAAGCTGAGAACAATTCTCTTTTGCTTATGCAACCGCATGTAATTGCCATTCTGATTTTCACAATATCCTCTTAACATACCTCAAAAGACAATATTGACTGAATTAAATATTAATACCCATGCAACTCATCAGAATAAAAAACCCAGCAGCTTCCATCTTTGTGCATCCTATCCTGCAGCATTTCCACATCATGGGAGGAAACGGCCTCAAGTTACAACAGTGGAGGTTCAGATCGGGCATCAGGAAAAATGTCTTCACAGAAAGGGCTGTCAGACAACAACAGGCTGGAGGAATCCCCATCCCTGGAAGCGTTCAGAAGAACTGGCATTCAGGACATGGTTTAGTGGTGGCAGAGCTAGGTTAACTGTTGGACTCAAACATCTTTTCCAAACTTAACCATTCTGAGATGCTAGGTTCCAATTGGCCTGTGCTTTTCAAGTGGCGAAATGGTGACTTTTAAGCCAGAAGATTAAACACCCAAAACCAAAACTGACAGAAGAGAAGCCAAAAGAAATTGAAAAACCAAACAGTCAGAAATAAGGCAGAAATAGCACTGCAAAATCCAAAAGAAGCTTGAGGAATCCTTTATATGAAATTACTGCTCAGGGGCTAAAACAAAGTAAATGAGACCCTCTGCAGCTGCTTGAATATTCTGGTTTTCCAACGCTAAGCTTGGTACCTGGTGGATAAGTATAAGTCTGTCTTTTTCCTGCATTTTTTGAGTTCCAGAAGTGTGACTAAATACCAACATAAATAGTACCAAATTATACATTGTCAGAGCGTCTAAGCAGTGTAACAGAACCCCTGCTAAAACACAACCTCATCAGACTTTTATGTTATTATGCTTCCTCAATACGCACATTTTTGAAGTTAAAGATCTCTGGAAATAGAAGAACTGCTCTTAATACATATCAAACATGCATTTTAAGTATATCAGCAAAGCAACAGAAAAGCTGCTGTTCTCCAGACTGAATTTCCCAAGGTTCACACAGGTCCACCTCTCCAGGTCCCTCTGGATGGCAACCCTTCCCTCCAGCACTCAGCTCCACCACACAGCTGGATATCAACTTAATTACTTTCTTTTTCTTACAGTGAACAGTATACAGGGAAGCCTACTCAACCTTTTCAGGGTTTTATTTCAAGGTGGAAGTGAAACTAAATTAGAATTCCAAAAATAATTACAATTTCACAGACTTTCGCCTAACGCACAGGTGCTATAGAAACCTATTGATATTACAACTTCAACAAAAGACTTTTCTGACATATTCTTAGAACATAACAAAAACACTAAGGATTCCTGTGGGAAATCCCACATGCTGGTCAAGAAAAAGGGATTTTTGGATCTCTGATTTCAAACTATATTGGTTGCTCTATCAAATAAGAAATTAACAATTCCTACAACCTTATAGGAAAAGAAAAATGAAAAACCAACCGCCCTCTTTCTGTATCTCAAAGCAATCAGACAGAAGGATTTTTGCAATCAGCCTGCTGGATGACTATAATCTTGATCCAAATTACTAGAGTAGAAAACAGTTCAAGAATTGTTTAGGTTTAGGCTTTAACAACAGCAAAAAACTAACTTCATTGCAGTTCCAGAAACGGTTAAAAAGCAAATTATGGGATACTGTTGAAGACAGTTATCAAGAAATTGCCATTCTACTTGTGAAGTTAAATGCATAGCAACAGTGGATGGATCCACAAGGAGATCCATGCAAGAGCATTTCACAAAAACATCATGAAAACTGAAGAGATAAGAGCAAAATTCTTTAAATATGCAGCCTTAGCAACTCCAGAAATACAAACCCTATTCTAAACCATATCAGTTTAGAAAAATATTAAAATTTAAGTATGACCTAAATTTACTGTATTCAGGCCTTACAACATTCTCTGTAAACATTCTTTAGCTAGGGGTTGACTACAAACTAGCACCTACAAATTAGGACATAGCCCAAGTAACACATTCTGCTACCAAAATACTATTTTATTAACACAAAACAAGCAGATGTCTTATTTAGAGTGAGACAGGAGATAAGAAAGCACAATTCTACAGCAATTGCAGCAATACAGTCCCTCCTTTCGTCTAGGTAAAAGTTTCCAATGTGGAACATCCCTTAAAAACCTTAACAAGCCAATAGTGCCTGAAGCCAGGTGTCTCCACAGCCCTCTTTTTATCATCATAATGCTGCTGGACACATCAGATGGCATTTCTTGACTTAGGCCCTTCTGATGAGCTATTTCTATAATGTACATGAAGGCAGTATTCACATACAACAACGACAACAAAAAAGAATAAAAATCAATGCTTCAAAGGTGTTCTCATATTTGTACTGCCTATGCCATGTACTGCCACACAAATTTACAGATTCACTCAATTTGGGGTTTCACGACAAATGAGTCATGAAAAACTGAAAGTGCTGGATTTTGACCTTTTTTCCTTGCCTCACAATTTGCTTAGACAATTATTTTTGAAAGAGAATAAGCCAAGAAATTAAAGAAGATGAAGACCACTTCTTACTACCTTTGAAAGGATCATAGTCTCCACCCTTCCTCAGGTTGCTGGGCCTTTTAAGATCCCTCTATCCACACCTTCCATTAATTTGCAAAATGAAACTGTCAAATGCATGATGCAAAGGCAAGACCTCAGGAACAGAATCAAAGTAATTTACATATGCAACAAGAACTTGGACATCAATAGCTGAAAGAATAAATGCAGGAGTAACAAGTCCAAGGAGGAAAAATTCTCTAAAGATGCAAAAATTAACAGTGATTAATTAACGAATGACCCAGCTCAGATTCGAGGTAAGCCGTGAAGTGAACATTTGTTCATAAAAATGGCCTTTTATTTCCTTTTAAATTTTGGATTAATAGGAACTTGTCTCTCTCAGACAAAAAAAAACCCCGTAACACCCAAAAAAGACCAAAACGCAAATCAAAACACCCCACTCAGGTGCCCCTTCAGGAGCACAAACCTGCCAGGTTTTCCTTCAGTACGAGGCAGGAAAAAGCAAGCTCTCAGCCACCCCTCTTCATAACTTTTTGCTGATAGACCTCACCCCTACAGAAGGCAAACCCTTGGGAAAAGGGAGTTGTCAGATCAAGAGGGAGCCACATGGATACCAAGTACTTTTATAGATTCCATTTCCATCTATTATTTTACTGCTATACTTTAAAGAGCTTGCTTAGGTCACTTATGAAGTAAGTCATGTTCGTTGTATAGGTGACAAATACTGATCTGAACACAAACTGCTTTTAGGATGGTATCACTACAGGATTTTTAACAAACCAATCTATTCCTCCAGCATATCCTATTTTATAGCTTTCTATCCAACTCAACAAAGCTGGTACAAAATACCAATGCTTTCGGAGATGTCACAACAAAACAACTTTCACAAGAACAAGAAATGCAATTACATAATTTTTTTTTAATTTTTAATCCTCCTCTTTGCTTTGGCTTTCAAGAAGACTGCTGATGGTCTGTCAAATTAAAAATTAAAAAAAAAAAAATCAATTCTGAATTTTCAACAAGTATTTCAGTTTATGGGGTTTTAGCTTCCTTGGCGATAGGGGACAAATGCAGAAGTTCAGCTCCAGCTGACACTGGGTCCTAACCCACACGAGCATTTGACTGCCCTTCCAGCCGCGGGGCAGAGCCGAGTGTGCTCTGCAGTGAGCAAGCCAGGCTCAGACTCATCACCCTCAGTGCTGTGCCTGCCACATGGCCCAAAAGCACAGTGCCATGCCTGGATCTTGACCCAACCTCTATATAAACATCCCTTCACACCTCCTGCCAGAATTCCTGCCTATACTTTCACTCCAGTCCCCCAAGGATGATAGAGTCAGACAAGGACTTTGCGTGCTACTCAAGCTTTCATGTAACTTTTTTGCAGTTAATGAATCAGGAACAGAATTAACTGCCCTCAGCAGAAAGACTGGGTACAGCAAACAAATTTAATTTGCTTTTACTGTAGCTGCTTTTCCCACTGTTTTGGAAGTTGTGTTTAAAGCAGAAAGCATCCCAGAAGCCCCAAATTCAACATCCTGAACCACTCAGAGAGATTTCTTCAGATAAGAACTGAAAGGCTCCTCTATTTCCCAAAAGAAAATTATGAAGGGGGCTTTTAATCCAGAAACACACACAATAAAGCTGGCCTCATCCCAGATGGTTTCCCAGGATGAAATGGGAAATGTCCTGCTCTCCCACCCCTCCAACAGACACAGGCTCCATCTGTGGAAATGCAGCCCCTGGATGCCACAAGCCAGCACTTCCATGTCTGAGTGCCACTGCCAACTGTCCGAAACCAGATGCAGCAATCGAGTCTGGTTTAGCCAAGTTTTCACTTTGTTTCCAATGATATGGACTTTCCTGCTAGAAATCATTTTGGTGGAATGAAGGCAGTGCCTGGCAGGGCGGACACAGCTGCAATTCCCGTCCTTGTGGAGGGGAAACACTCAGTGCAGCACTCACTATGGGGCACATTTACACAGCCTTTATTTAAACATACCACCACCTCGGCTGAAAGTTGGGAAAGACCAAAAAATGCTCAATTAAATACCATGTGATAACAAGTTACTGTGAATCGACCGCCAAACACAGTAACTGCACATGCTCGCTCTTTAACTCAAGTGACCCTGCTTTTGCCAGAGGCGAATAATGCACATGCAATTACCATAAATAGCTGATGAACTGTAACTTGTTTGTGCATCTGGAACGGTGGGTGTTTCTGGAAATCCTGTCATGTGCAGACTTACATACTCGGGCACCTTAATTACTTTTTCAACCCTCTACTGTAATACCCACTTGTTTTTTCCCCCACTCTCGGGCAGTGGCAGTAAGGTCCTGTGACCTGTGTTACTTCCATGTGCTCCATCACTCAGAGAAAAGCCAGAAGCCCTACCAAGGCACCACAGCAGATGTGCATTGCCCTCATCGTGCTGCATAAGCCAAGCAGCCCAGAACTCCACTCATCCTGGAAAAGCTGCCTGAATGAGGGACATACTTCTGAAAGCAGAAGCTGAAACAGTAAGATACTACAAGTTTTATATGCCAACAGTCCCCAAAGTACTCCTGTGCAACTCACACGTGGTTTTTCCACTACCAATTCTAAAAAAACCTGCAGTGAGAGGAAAAACTTCAGCTCCTTTAAGAACTGACCTCCAGCCAGGAGGACAGGACTAAACACTCACCCAGACATAAGGTATGTCACGTACAGCAACAGCGGCCGTGGCCAACTTGCCTTTAGACGTATTTGCAGTGATTTTAAATTCTGAATAGGTGTCACACACATTTAAGCCTGTTACAATAAACGGTGTCAAGAGGCAAATGTTACTTCAGGATTCCAGCTCTGGACTGTGCACAGGAAGATTCGGCAGCAGCCGTGCTGGCACATCAGCCTTTCCAAGACGGACTCGCAGGGAGTGCTTGGATGGGCTGACTCACCCACTCTGCTGCTTGTTATAAGCCAGCTGCAATTTACTGGACGGATCACAAGTTGTAGGGAAACAAACGTGAAGATCATGAATTTACACCTTTGAAAAATACTCCTCAGACAACAAAAAAAGGCCCATCAGTGAAGTTCCCAGTGCTGAGGTCTTTTACACTGGCAGAAGAGCAGGTTTACCAGCACTGCATGCACGTGAAACCATTAACAACGTGATATTCCAAACTGGAAGTGTTATTAAGAGCAGTGATGTGCCGAAAAACTGCAGATGCCAACTGTTTGTTCATTTTTGGCTTAGGGAGGACTTCTCAGATCCTCTGCAATGTAATATAAATCATATTTACAATCCAAAAGACATGAGTAGTCTCATATGTCAAGCCCCAGTGATTTACAGGCACTTACGTATTCTCACTTTTCAAAGTATGTCTCAGATGCCTCAGCATCAAGTTAGAAATACAAAGAGAGGCAGATACCATCCCAAAGAACTTATTTCTATTTGCTTCCATTTTAAGTTCTGGACATGCAGAGTAGATATTTTCATTCATCTCCACTTTAGCACCTTTCTCTGGGTTTTCAATCTCTCTTCTTTCAACATGTTAGGGTGCAGAAAAATAATTAACAGATATAAATTACAGCTGCCTCGGGGATAGAAGTGATAGTGTAGAAGAGAAGCTAAAGTTAGACGATACAAGCAGATTGAGCAATGTGAGCAATGTACTGAGATGCATTTCCGCGTGTTTTCTGATTCACATCTTCTTGCATGAGGACACATGCAAAGAACACGATTCAAAAAACACAGGAGGCAATTAAACAGCATCTCCAAACTGGCACCACTGAAAGAAGTGAAACTTGCTGAAGTAAGGAAAAAGAGGTAAAGGTTGTTTTGCCAACCAGCAACACAACAGTGGCCTTGGTAAAAATTGACTTGAAAAAGAATTTGCCGTCACTGGAGATACTGCCCTGAGGCGGCCTGCCCTCCTCAGGCAGCTCAGTTTGCAGCAACCTCCTCTAAATGAAACCATTCCAGACTCTTTTTGCTGAAACACCAGATCCCTACAGTAGTTTCAGCCACAGCACAGGCTCTTAGCAGCAAGGCACCATAACCAAGCTGAACATGAAGAGCACATTTTTCTTTCAGAAAGAAAGAACAAGGCAGAGTGGATGAGGGGAGACACTGTTTTGGCACCAATGGCTGTATTTAATCAATGCATCTATCAGCATATTGATTAAATTGAATCAAAATGCTGAAGAAGTATCACGACAGGTATGGGGAAAAAGGGCAGCAGTCTGTTGGTGGCTGCACACAAGTGCAAAGGGATAAAAAGAAAACACAGGCGGAACCACAGAGGTTCATATTGACAGAGGAGTCACATCTACACAAAGAGGAGTAGTATAAGTTTATTCTGGTTTAAAAGGAGTGTCAGACCAAGACTTGCTGCACATCTATACAGTGAAGTGACACTGGCACGACTCTGCAGGATTGCCAGCAGTGGCCAGGGCTGGCAGCCAGGACACGTCCCCCAACACCCTGGGGCATCCTAGGTGCCAGCCCGATACTCCCATGTCCCTGCATATTTGCTATTTCTGTTATCCAGGGCAGCTAAACTGAGCTAGCACAGGGACGCACCCACGTGCCATAACAAAATACCACCCTTTTGCTGCTTAAATAAACATATACCTTAGGGCAGCAGGAATAAAAGGAGAGACCAGACAGCAACAACAGCACAGGAGCTTACAAAGGCCGTAGGTAACCTGGTGTTAATCAGGAACAAAACTACAAAAAAACAACAACCCACTTTTTCTGTAAGGTCAGTAACGATGACCTTCTGCCAGGTCATGGCCCCTCACACGATTTCCCTCCGTTCCGACTGGGAGGTGAAGTAGCAGTGGCATTAAAACAGAGTGGGGTACAAGGTGAAATTTAACAATCTACCTCCTCAAAGGCAAGATGTAACTTTTATGGTTGTGCTGGTTATTTACTCAGAGTTCAAAAAACCTGAAGAGGTTTGGGAAAGTTTTTAATGTACAAAGTATCTCTGTCACAGGAACAGCAGGCAAAGCGGGTGGGCTTATCTCAAGTTTTCAGCAGGTTAACAGAAAACCTCTAAACCAAAACCACAAGTCTGTCAGTGGAAAGGTTGGTACAGAACAATCAAGGTTTTTTTGTCAGGCTACTAGAATACACTGGCTTTCAACTATTATTTGGAAGACAGTAGGGCCTGAGGCCCCCAGTGCTATATTATGCCACATTTGATTTTGGATTTTTATCTAGGACCTTATATTTAAAAAAAAAAAATCCCACAGATTCTCTGTCTTAAGCTTCCAACCAATATATGATGTTCATGTAAGAGCAGGTAAAGAATTACAACACAGCTTGGCATGGCTGCACAGCAAGGCCAAGAGCAATGCTCATACCATGATCCAGTCCTGCAGGCCCAGGGGTCATTTCTGATCACCTTTAACTTCCCAGCAGCATTCGTCAAGTCAATCAATACATCAATAGACCCTTTTTTAAACTGCTGAAAGAACCTGGTAACGTGAAAGTTTCATTCTGCCCCCAGAGGACCTGCTGCCATACGGGGAGGGGAACCCCCAGGGCAGCCCAGCCAATTCAGGGAAGGCACAGCTCCCAGGCTGCTCCCATGGCTATGGAGCTGCTCTCCCATACAGGGACATGGCACTGCAGCCACCAAAAACTCCACCATCCTCCCGACTTTCTACTCAACTGAGGAACTGAGGGGAGGAGCAGCAGGAACAGACCCCAGAGGTTGCACACTCTGACCACGCCTGCAGCCTCAGCTCAGAGAAAAGTGGTAACCCCCAGCCCCCCCAAATCTAAAGCACCAGTTTTAGCACGAAGACTGGCCCCACACCATGGTGCACTCGCTGCTTGGTAAAATCACTGCTCTGCAGACACCTGTCCCAGCCTGGAGAGACCCAGTACACCACCAAACAACACTTCCAAGTCTTCCCACGCAGAGGTTACGAACCTGCCCATCCCAGCTCGGGATGACGAGCAGCACCGCTCCTCCTCCCGACCCGCAGGCTCCATGGGGAGGAGGCTGCAGATCCCCCCACCAGCAGCCGCCTGCACCCCACAGCTGCCGCCGCTGACCCCGCTCAGCCCCTTTACAACGCCGCGCTTCCCAGCTGGAGCGGGTCATCCCGCAGAGCCGGCCCACCCCGAGAGAGGGCACTTCACTCCGCGCAAAGCAGCCTCGCAGCCGCCGAGGACTGAGAAAATGGTCTGCGGTACCACCAGTTGCAAGGAAAAGTTTTCACAGAAGATCACGCCAGCTGCGGAGAGCAAGCAAAGGAGTGTAAGACACCTGTGGATTTGATCCAGGGGAAAAAACTAACAACAGTGATTTGAAGGAGAACACGGGCTACAATTGCAAAATATTAGAGATAAGTGATTTTATTATTTGCACAATTTTCTGTGTAGATGAAAAAGTCAGTAAGGCACTGCTAAGTGCCTTGACTAGGTTTAAATTCAATTATGAGAACGTTTTTACCACCCGAAAATTAGATTGGTACATTTTTCAACCAGCAGTAATCAGCTGTTCTACACTTTTTTTTTTCCTCCAGTCAATAAATACAAGACAATGAATGTCCAAGATTTGAAATGCAATTTGTCCTAATAAACTTATCTAGGGATTTAAACACATTCACATTATGGAATCCAAATGACAGTTTTTTAAAAGTGAATTAATGGACTTTGAGATAACACATTTAACTTAACAAATACATGGAAAGCATGTCAGTGAATATGAAGATCTAAAAAACCCCTACCAACAAAAAACAATCTCTTCAGGTTTAGTTTTAGAAAAAGCTTGAAAGTTTATTTTGGATTTTTTCCAAATTACTCTAAATTTAAAACTAACTAAATAGAACTGGATTTATTTACTTAATTCATTAGCAACCTGCTCCACCTACATCACCACTAGTGGTCTTGTTATTTCCTGCCTCCATTCATACTATTTATTTCTTTTAGCTTTGTTCCTCAGCCCCTATAAACTGGAACCTTAAGGACTGAATTTGTGTCCTTCCAGACCAAAACAATGTTACAGCCATAATTATATCACAGTGACACACTTAATGTCTGAATCCTATTTATATTTAGCATCCTGGTTTTTTCAAAACCTCTTTTTGGCCCGCCTCCATCCTGCCTCTCCAATATTGTGTCCATCATCCCAATACTGCCCACTCATGCATTCCTCCCTGTCCCATCCTCATGACCATGCAGCTGGGGTTGCCCTTCAGCATGTGTTGCCTCATCCGTCTGGAATTCCCCTTCTCCAGACTGATTCCCCTCCTTGGTTCTCACCTTTATGTGTGTACACACGCATTCATTTACAGTCCCTAAATCCCACCTGGTTTTTAACCTGCCCTCACCAAGGTCAGAGCAGACCAAAAAAAATACTCAGGCCTTTCCTGCTTTTGCATTTCAGATGTATTTTCTTTTATTCCATCCATAATGTGTTTCATTCCCTTTTTGCCTGCAAAGTAGCCCATGTGCACATCTCTCTGTAGCTTTACAGTTACAGTCTACCCACGTCCATATTTTGCCAGTACACACAAATGTACGCCTGCTCCTTGCAGGGAAGTATTCCACACCAAATACAGTCATTCCAACCATATTCCCTTAACACTGAGCCAGGCACTGACACTGTATCCCACTACAGACAGGGCAGTAATATCTTCAGTAATGTCACTATTTCTCCCTCGCCTTCTCATTCTTTTGCCATCCAGCTGAAATCAGGAACAAACTGAACACTGCCAAGTTTCTCCTTGATATTTAAACAGCTCTCTACTTTTACAGAAAATATAAACCGTTCAGAGAAATTACCTTCACACACCTTTTTTTTTTCCCTCCAAGCAGAATTACTTTGAATTTTGAACCAGGGCAGAAAGGAAGAGGTATTTTTTGTTAAACCTTTCTTCTTTATGCTAAACTTGCTTATCATGTAACATTTACAGCCTTTCCCAGAGCGCTCATGCTAAGAACGTTACCTGGCCAATTCTATGCTTATTATGAATTCTTTTTACATACAGCTCGTTGGACAGCACATTCAAAACAAGGAACAACTCTGGAAAATTTTGCATTTAGCTGTCTAGCCTCCTGTTTCATTAAACCAAGTCTGATGCATGTTAAGTGTACTCTCTCTAATATTAGTATAATATATCTGCATTTGCTGTTTACCTTTTAAAATCAAGCAGCTTTTCATCAGCACATATTTAACTGGCACTTTAGAGTATAAACTTAATAAAATTCACACATATTTATTCAGACATACCTCCTAAATCTTTAGCATGCAAAGATGGCTATGTGCTTTTTTGGTCACTTTCCTCTCTTTTTTATTCTAGGTGACTCATGTAGCTGTGAACTTAATTGGCATCACTTAAAGTAGTCTGGGAAATTGCATACTGTTGAATGTGAATGTGTTACTATGTATCTGACTGAGATCTAAATAAATTCCACATTTGGCCCAAGGAAATAAGACACACAAGATTTCAACCTGTTCTTAGAGAGTGAGAAAAACAGCATTCTAGATTTTACTAAAGCACAAAGACTCCCTTCCCTGCAACCCCTCGCTGTAGCTCAAATAATACTCACACAACAGTGACTTCTGCCCAGTTAGCCACAAGATAGCCACTGCTTCCCCATGAAATATTCTGCTCATTAACAAGATGTGTAAGAGAACTGGAATTACGTGACGTGCCATTACGAAAGCAGAAAAGCACGGCTGTGAATTAAAATCAGCAATATGTCAGTTTACTTTTTTCATTAGCATTTTCCATCAGGGCAGAGTTTGCCTTTGTCTGGAACTCACAGCGCAAAGAACACAGAGGAGAAACACTCATTCCTGGCCTTCCTCAAGTGAAAACACTGTTACAGGGATATATGGAAAGCATCTTCATGATTTCACAGGCAGCATTCCTGCAAATATGCACTCTTACAGCCTGGGACATGATCCTGGGAGTATGTTGGGTGCTTCATGTGTGTATCTACTGCTTTGTGTATACTAAATCCACTACAAAAGGAAGCATTCAGACCCTTCAAAAGCCATTTGATATGATTTGGGGCAAATACATAACACAGAGACTCGATGGGTGGGACACTCAGGTACTGATGGCATGCTTCACAAGCCAGCACTTCCTCAGCTGTAAACTTGACAGAGGAAGCACAGAAAATAAACAACCAGCATCCATCTCTAAGGTGTAATTGTTGTATTTTAATCAAACAAGTAACATTAACCTTTCAAGCACTGCATATCATTTTCATTACTGCATTATTACCAATGGCAGGGAAGCCACAAAATTACAGAATGAGTATCATGAATTTAAAACACTAAATTAGTGTTAGTTACTAACGCTCTTAGTTAAGACCTCAAAAGCGTGTTTTAAATACAAACACACTGTTGCCAGCAACAGACACATCTTAATACTAAAATCAAAGATGTTCCATACATCTAGAATGCCCTTAAGTTTGTTCCTTTGATTACAAGAAATAACACACACAGAAAATGCAGCACTGTCTATTTATCAAAGACCTCAAGAGTCCAAGCTAATCTCCATTTGTGTTCGTAATTTTTAACCTGTAACATGTGAGCAAATTGGAACCCGCCTAGGAATAACCTGATCTACATTATTTGCATGGGCACTTACTTTTGCCAGTGGAAAACTGTACAAAAGACCTTGATCCCTCTCATTTGCATTCAAGTAACTAGCTAAGTTTTGAAAACATGCTTCTAAATATTTAAAGTTCTTGAATACACACAGAGCTTGTTGCAGGAAGAACGTAAACCTTAATGGCTATGAGAGGCAAAAAATATGACTTAACTCCTTGTAAAACAGTTTGCATGGCTTGAATTTCTTTATTCCATAATAACCTTTGGTTTTGCATACATGTACTTGCAGTGCACAGCAGGAGCACACAGGATCTAGTGAGGCTTTGTTGGTACATATCAGGATAGAACTGGTCCAAAATATTTTAAATGGCTTCTATTATTATTATTAATATTTGCATTTACTTGTTTTATCGTATGGAGTTTAAACTGGGCTGCAAGGTTGTGGAAGCGTGATTCATCTCCTATCCTAGCCAGTCCTCCTTAAATCATTTATTCAATGCCCCTGATGTTAGCAATTCTTTACATGTACTTGATCTCCAACAATTAGACAAGAAATGTTAGATTAGGGACACGACTAAGGAAAAGCTATTCAACAGGCCTTTGTTTTAATACAGAGAAGGTAAAAGCATTCCTCGATGCAATAAAAAGTGAGTATTTACATGCTATGCCCTAATTAAGATTTTTTTCTGTAATTCTACTGGCTGTCCTGGAAGAGCCATAAACATTTAGTAAAATAATCTCAATTTATACTGCTTTGTTCTATGCCTTCAAGTACCGTACATGGCTGTACTCCAGATCAAGTAGTTGTCCTCAAATGCCTTCCAACGAGCCCTGCCAGATTCTGTGGTTCAGAAGTAATTTAAAGGCAGAAAGCTGTAGCAAATGAGACCTAGTGGAAAACAGAGAATGCTTTAGTTCATCCTAACTGTTTGCAGAATAGAAACGGAAAACCACAAAGAAAGAAAGGAAAAAGACAAGGAAGTGCCAAAATGCCGTTTTTCTCTCTGAAGATGAAGTTAATGACTCACCAACATCAATGACATGGCATGTGCAAGTACCTTTTAACAGTTTGAGAAATTCATAATAAAAAAAATGGAATAGAGAAATACTGTCCTTGTGGACCCATATCTTTGTTTTTAAACAGCTTTTATCCACTTTTCTTTTTTCCCTTTCTTATTTCTGGTGTGTTATAGTACGCTTTCAATCACTTGCACTGAATAAACTAATTCCTCCTAGCTAGAGCAGAGACCATCAACCACTGGCCATTAAACGCGGCCAACTGTTCATAACTCCAGCAGATGGTTCTCTTCTGCTGGACAACGGGAACTTTATGGTCCTTTTCCTGATTTCTCTCAAGAGAGACCGAAATTCTTTATTTAGAAAGCAATCACTCCTGCAACAGTCTTCTCCCCTATGCAGCCTATTTCCAGTTAGCCACACTTCTCTCCCACCCCCGCTTCCCACGTACACTGAAAGCATCAAATAGAAATGGGCTGACAGCAGACCTGAGCTAAAGCCATCAGATGTCACAGCAAGCCCTCACATCTGGGCTCTTCTGCTTAAGCTTGGCCAACAGTATGGGCAAACTGTGGTGTGTATTCCTACAGTGGTTCTCACAGCACCAGTGGGGTGCGCAGGGATGCTGTGAAGGACATCAGCTTCCAGAGGAACCTTGAGGGGAAAAATTCCCATGGAAATTAACATTACTTTCCCTGACTGCAGAGGGTCTTAAAAGAAGGCCCTTAGAAAACATCCAAAAAAACTTCAAAAAGGAGAAGAAACATCAAGAAACCCAACGGTGGTTCTGAAGCTACAGATTCAACTATTCATGACCACTGGACATGATTTTCCTTGGATTTTTGGAAGGTTTTTCCTACATCCTTGTATGGCAGCACACAAAAGAAGAAATCCTTATGGTGAGGGAGTCTCTCCTCACAACTCACAGCCCAAAAGAAGGTGGCATAAGTTCATTCATGTTAAGTCCATGCCACACAAAATTCCTTTGCCAGTTGTGGCCCATTCTCAGAGATGAAGATTGCTGTGGTGATGGTTTATCCTACAACAGCATCCAGAGACCTTCCCTTTACCTGGACCAAAGCTCTACCACACCCACAGCTATGCTTCATCCCGTGTCCTCCCGCCCCAGGAGGGCCAGAGACTAAGTTCTTTTATTCTTTGAAACTTTCAATTACAACCATTAAGGACTCAAAACTGATTTTTTTTTTTTTTTCACAGAATGCTTAAACACATTTTTCTCAACTTTCCCAAAATAATTCCTTTCTTGGGATGAATGCAAGCATAACAGTTTTCAAACTGAAAAGAATTCATATGGCAAAGTAGAGAGAAAAACAGTTACAAAGCTATTAAAAATACAGTTGAACTACAGCATATGCTACAAACACACCACACATACATTTTAGACAGAACTTAGAAACAAATTTTAATGTAACAGAGCTATTTCTGCTTGCCAAATGAAACTTTTGTAGGATACTTTTTTACAACTTCTCATGACACAGTTTTTTGAGGATAGCTGTGAATCACTGCTTAGTCAAAGTTCTGGTGTAACATGCCCAGTTTGTAAGAATGTACTGTTTTGTTTTAATACAAAACAGTTTTAGATACTGCAATTTAAACTACAGACATAAACTCTTCAAAACAGCAACTTTATGTTCAAATAAAACAGGTGCACCAAAGTGTAATGTTTCCAGTTATTTATTTCACTGTTGAATTTTCGGTAGTTTGCTAAACCTTCTGTAAGCTTTTAGGCAATTAAGTATCTGTTACATCATTTCTAGCTGCTCACTCATGGAAGAAGCTTGCAATCTCTCTGGAGAGAGTCATCAAAACGCTCACAGAATAATTTTCTACGGGACGACAAAGATGCTGGATCTGCAGGCTAATGGTTGAAAGACACCAGCAGGCAAGATCAGTAGGCTGATGAACTCCTACAGCTGAAAATTCCAGGATGCAAACCAATTTTCAAAGTTGGTGCCAGCTACTTCAGTAATTCTCCATCCTGGACTCAGAGGTGTATGTAACTACGCTGCCCCTTCACATACACAGAGGCTTCTGTCCAGGAGCGAGGTGTGCCCTACTTTAAACATTCTCGGTCTTCAAGAAGACAATTACCAAAGCTATACACCTGGTTAGCACAGATCTAAGAAGCTGAGAGGTAGAAGAAACGTATTTTTAAGAAAGCCTGGAAGGAAAAGTTTGGCTCACCATGCTCCTTCTCAACCTTATTGTGAGCCCAGTTCTCAGATCTGCTGGGGGAAAGGGAGGAAAGGCCAGATTCCCTCTGTGAAACTGGGGCTCTTCCGTCCCAGCTTCTGCCTGAAAGGCTCTTAAAAGAGGACAGGAGGCAAAAACATTTGCACAACAGTTATTCAGTAGCCTGAAACACAAGGTTGTGTGGAGGGAGGAAAGATCTACAGCTTAACTGGGCTAAAAAGGGGGCTGTGAGAGAAGTTACTGAGATGTTCAACCGTGCAGAAAAAGAGAAAAACTAAAATACCTAAGGACACAATTCAAATTTCCTAGGAATTACACAATAATTTATTTCCAAGAGTAAGTGCCAAAGAAGCATTTTATTGAACTATGATTCTTTTCCATATTACCATATGAAAGCAATTGGTACTTCTAAACTACGTGACAGAGATCATAATTTAACAGACGACCACAGGAAATACAGTGTAGGCAGCAAACATGATTAGTCTGTAGATATTTGCACTGAGACCAAACTTCACTGTTAAGACATTTTATTTCTGTACTCTAATGTTATACAGACAGCCCTCTCACAAAGCCACAAAGAAGACTTCTGAGAAAAGGAACATGTGCCTGCTCATCCTTGCAGAAAACACACCACAGAAATACATTCATTTTTCTATTGAAAATAAAATGAAATAAACCAGTCTTCCTGCAAACCCCAGAAAATTTCTTAATTGGACAGCTCTTATTAGAATATGTCTCTCAAAGGGAGGAGTCCACTGAACAGTACAAGTCTTTAGTGTTTTAATCTTGCCATGGTCATTTTCTCTTTAATGGGCTTATTTTTAAAATATGCATTGACTGCATCAATTTTAGTAACAGAAAAAAAAATCCAAAAGAAATGCAGAAACATCACTGTAACTGCAATAACTGTTTATGAAATCCATCTAGGTTTTGGATCATGGGCTGTTGTGTTGCAGGCAATTATTTCTGGCCAGCCATGACTTTATTGGCAGAAGGACTGATGGTGGGGGTGCAGGTCCCCTTGTCTTACTGCTGCCCAAACACACAGCTGGCAACAGCTGCACAGCAGCCTCGCGGGGTCCCCCCTCCTGGGGTGCCATCTCCCCATAGAGCAACACAAAAAACCCTTCATGTCGTAAGGACATTTCCTACAAAAAGCACAAATAGCATAAATTAGCATTTTCTCCACTGAATACCTTTGCTTTATTTAAAAATGTCAGCAACGTAGGTCTTTAAGACACTCAGAAATGGTGGAGAAAACCAGGAAAATATCTGGTCATTTCTGACAGTTTTTAAAATTAATTTTATTCAGTTAAGCACTTTTCTTAACGCACTGCAAATGCTGTGAACGCAATGCCACCCTACAGAACAATGGTGTGGAAATCCTGCATTCTACCCGATGTGTCTGATTTTCAGTACTCTGTAATTCTTGAATACACTTGTGGCTGAAGGACACACACAGACTTAAAATGTTTATGAAGTTAATCACTCCAAGCCCAACTTACCCGGTCAGGTAGCACTGCTAACTAGAACATCACAATGACACACAAACAACCTCTTTTAAGTGTGACAGCAGAGTTATATTTGCATGCTACAAATACACACAGACAACAGGCACCTTATTCATCAGTGAGCATGAACACAAAAATGCCAGCCCCAAAACAACAACAAAAAAAGGCTGCTTCTTTACACTGTGGCTTATCAAACAAAAAGCAAATAGAGGAAGTATTGTTTCTGTGTGGTGAGATCTTTCACACTGCCACCATGTGTAGGGAAATTCCATTAGAACAGTTTGCCACAAACTCCCTGACACACCAGGAAAACTGTATCAGCAGCAAAGATACAGCTTTGAGAGATGGCAACAGCGAATATATGAGCTGGTTGAAATGGAGGAAGGACATCATCTATCTGCTAATTTATTTATAACGTACTCTTCCTTGCTCTTCACAAATATCATTATCATTTAATAAATGCAGAAGCTGTAGCTAAACAACATGGGGATGTTTATCTGGAATATTATCTTAATAATAACAATAATAATGATGTTAATAATGATAATGATAACAACAACAATTATAATAATAATAGCAATAACAACAAGGATAAGCAGTGTACACGTATTCTCACATTTAATATTATTTAACTTTTATTAATAGCTTAACCACACAATTCCCTAAATTTTAAAATGTATTTATCAAGTTTATTGACACAAATGTAAATAATACTTGTCTCAAGGGCCCCTAATGTGGTAATTCTTCCAATCACTCAGTACAGATGCTAACAATAAAATTTGAATGGATTAGCACATGAGTACAAAACTCTACAAGGCTTTCTCAAACGCTGTTTCCACTTTGATTTCATTGGGTGATTGATAAAACATTGCTATCTGTACAGGACATCTCCTTTGAAATCCAACAAAAATAATGCTGCAGTTCTGGTGAGCTACTTTTGAAGTTCACTCAGATTAATAATATTACAAGTTAACACTGCATGTTTATTTATATTTCTATGCTGCCAGGGAAGTACATTTAAATATTGCCTCAGAAACAGCTTACAATATGCAGTGCCTGCTGCAAACCAAACTCATTTGCAGAGCATTGATGTGGCAGACTGGAAACCACAAAACCACATTCGTTATTACTTATCAGTGCTGCTTTCCCAACCCTCTGTATAAACCCATAGGTAAAAGTCTTCAGAAAAGCTACAAGAAACTGGCATTTACCTTTTTCTGTAACAGGAATATTGATTGTCAGATGTTACAATAGTCTAACGTTTCTAGCAAGAGCAGGGATAAACTCTGGCACTCCGTAAAGTGCAATCTTTAAATGAAGGTCCTAATCCCACAGTCTGTTTCAGGCAGGCAGAATCACGCAACTGCACTGAGACCCATTAATTTAATTAGAACTATTCATAAGCTTAAAGTTAAAAATGTGTTTAATTACATGCTGAATTAAGCCCAGACCGGGGTAAACTATGCCTCAAATCCAACAGCGACTTGTGCTTTCCCAAGTAAATTCACGTTGTTGTTATAAAAATACATTTCACATGGAGAGAGAGTATTCTAGCCCATCTCCCAAAGCAAGGCTGAACAGTTCAGGAGGTACAAAGACTGACACTGCTCCCTGTAAAAAGTAAAGTATGTAACAAATACTGATTGGAAAGTTTAATGTGCTTCTATGTGGCCTCTGCGGCTGGATTTTCAAGTTTTTTCAGTACCTTAAAATGCATATACAGGGGATAAAAAAGTCTAATTGGGTTAGATACCTATCCACTCATAAGCCCATCCACTCTGCTTATATACCTTAAAAAATTTGACCAGGACTCTTGTCATGTGCACGTGCCTGGATGTCTTGAAAATCTAGATCCTAAGAATCCATCCTTGGTTACAGCTGTGATGAAGACTGTTGCTGTAACAATGCAAAGGTGAAGACCTGCCTGAGAATAACATAATCCTAAAAACATTAATGAATGTAGGATAGCGCTAGGTTCATGCTTCTTTCATTAATTCTGATAGCGATTTATGTGAAGAATGATTCGTTTAATCACACACGAATAGAAATAAAGTCAGCACAGGCCCCTGAAAACTTAGGTTTCTAAAAGGCGCTTTAAAAGTATCTAATGGATACTGTAATGCCTGGACAGAAGAGGGAACTGTCCTACCTGAGATGAGCTCATCAGACAAGCCCAGTAAAATAAATCTGTGTGCAGAACTCGTTGTCTACTCTTTCCATGAACACTGGGCTCCTGCTGCATCTTGAGCTCTTGAAACAGGAACACACTGGGACAGAAAGACCCCTTCCCATTTGTAGGTTTTGGTTTGTACAATTAGGAATGGCTACTAATTCCCTCGGATTCCCATGGATGGAGCTGCTCTGTCCACAAAGAGTCAACTTGTGCAACCAATACATACTCGAGGATTATTTAACTTCTTGCTTTGGTACAGCTCTCTGTATTCTATTATGAATGCTTTATCTTTGCTGGCTTCCAGAATGAGCTAGGGAAGAATCCTGACTTTCAGGTGAGTGAGATCTCAACATCTCTGGGAGCTTCCCCTCTGGCACAACAGCTGGGAGACTCCTCCTGGATGTGGCATGGCAGCTGCTAACACATTAAAGGCTGGAAAACTCCTTTTGGTGGCTTGATGTTCTGTGTTCCCTACAGCTGCTAAGGTAGAGACACAGAGTGTAATGAATTACCATGTCCAGATATTGAATGCAAAGAAATAAACGATACTAATACTATATATTAGTATTAGTATCAGGGTTTCAAGTGTACAACTCTGAACACACATTTTCCAGTGTTTGTAACGATGTTACTTTTTTTGTCTAAACAGAAGAGAACTAATCTGAAAGTCAACAACTTGGCCTACTGCAATGCAGCCTCCTTCTCATTATTATTAATCTAATATACTACTGTATAACCCAGAATTAAGATATTTCAAACAACATTTCATAAAATTACTTTATTAATCAACCATTTGTTCTATTATCTCCCTTAAACACTGAAAATAAATTTAGGAATGTGATTTTTGTATCCAAAACCAGGTCTTTATCCCTAAGGCCTGTGCTTTAAAGACTGACAAGAAGGTTGNAGCAGTTCTACATCACATCCCATGGGATTAGACACAGGAAACAGCAAGAAAAATGAAAATACTCCAGTATTTATATTCCATTTTGAAAAGCACATTAGAAATACTAGCCAGACAAACAGCAGTATCTGTATGCCTACATCCATGTGGGGACCAAATGATGTGAAAACATTACACTGGGTTGGTATTTTATCTCCGTCTTTTTTTTGCGAAGTATTTAATACATCCATAAACCACAATCAGTGTCTTTCTACATCTTTATATTGCTGAGTAAGTTTTAAGAGGAGCTCCTAAGAAGCCAATCCTCCCAAAAATGTGCACCTACTTCAAAAGGTTAAAAGACAAGTAACTAATAAGCTTACTTATGGGTTCCTTGTATTTTGAAAACTGACCTCCAGTTTTTTCCCCCCAATGAGTTTAGATATGACTTAGCAGCTGGGGCTCAGACTCTGGCCAAAGACTGATCTTCTTTTGCCAGTAAGTTCTCATGTGGAAGCATATTGAGCTTTTGTGTCTTTCATCACAGTCAGTAAGAGCGAATATGACTCGGAAGAGACAAGACTCGGCTACATGGCAAAACCTGAACTCGAAACAAAGCAATATACCCTAAAACATCTCATACATAACCCAAGAATGTTGGTTGGTTCTTCATTTTTTCAAAGTATTTCTTTAAACTTNCTATTAAAGGCAGTGGTATTATGTTCTGCCACTAAACCACAAATGGAATTATAAGGTGGAATTTCTTGGCCCAGTTCCAACATTTAAACACATAGTTAACAATGCTAAAGGNTGGTTGGTTCTTCATTTTTTCAAAGTATTTCTTTAAACTTTAGCTTTTGCCATGAAAAATGAATTCAGTCTTCAAGTATATCCTAAGCTCCCTCTGCTACAAAAAGGAAAAAAAAAAAAGAATTTGGATTCTGTTAAAAAGCTTTTACCGAAGCGATAAGAAGCAAAGCTGCATTTTTATTCAGATGAACCTCAAGATTAACTTTCAGTTATTTTTTTCTCATATCAAAGGGTATCTTTATTATATGAAGAGCATTACGAACTAACATTTTATCCATAATCTCATTGACCCTTATATGATGTTCTTTTCTTGGTAAAAACTTTCATAGTTCATACGTTCACTGTTAAACACTCTTAATGCAAAATGTTATATTAGCAACTGCAGTACACTGACTCAGATAGTATGTTTTCAATTTTTTTTTTGTAAAAGGGTGATGTTTGGCAAGTGGAGAATGCAAATATTTTCTTAGTTTACCCAAATAGCAATACTTCCTACCATTTCAACTGTCGGCTTCCTTTTATGCATTTGCATTTTATATTTTTAAATATAATACACAGTGGAATAAAGAATGGGTATTACAAACTACACAAATGCATTCCATTAGAAAGATCAACATTTTGGTAAATACTATGAACTTTTTCTTGTAAAACTCCTTTGACCTTCTACTGAAATCAAAACAGTGCAAATGCTACTTGAAATTTTAAAATATCTTTTACATACACAGCAGTATCACATCTATATCCTCCCTTTACTTAACAGATACAACTGTTTATTCACTATTCTTAAACGCATTACTGTTTTATGTCATTTGAAATTTTATATAATTTGAAATGTGTGTCTTTATCTTTTATTTATGAAATTATCCTAATTACTATAAAATATATATGAATATATAAGGATACACATAACACAAAGTGACACCTAGGAGCACTCAAAATCTTTTAATTTTTTTAATTTCAAGACAAAATTTAGCTCCTAATCGATCCTTGTAAATGAAATAAGAAGCGAATTTGTGAAGTATGATAAACTGATGAACAAAGTCAAAGCCCCTTAAGGTCAGTAATAAAACTTCCATTTCCGGGGGGTATCACTATTATAGTAGAAGCACCATTTTTCCCCATTGAGATTTATATCTGAATTAAGCATAGCAAACCTAAAAACACTTCTAAGGAACTTTCAATGACCTATAAGAGAAGAAAATCCAAGAGCAAATACAAATCCTTGGAAAATAAGTAAGCTAAAACAGTATATTTTTAAAAGTTTCAAACTCTATGTTATTTAAAGTAAGGTGCAGTTAAGCTTTATTTCAACTGGCTCAGATATCTTTTAGCACTTCAGTGCTCCTTCTCTGCACTGGCAGATCTTTCTTGACTGAGTATTTATTGCGACTGTGAGTTACAGACTAATGTAAGCGGAATATTTGGATAATTAAATGGCAAATGGCCTTTATAAATATTTGAAAAAATAATTTTCCCCCATAAAATCATGAAAATTATTTTATTATATCAAGTGTATATTAATATGGAGCAGACAGGGAATTGTGGAAAAACTTCCATTGTTCTGTGCAAAAGCAGAGCTCCCCTCTCACAGGCTCTTTCTGTTGACAACATGAACCTCCCACACACAGGCAGGACAACTTTCTCCTCTAGCCAGAAACAGAAAATGTACAACTGGGAGAGACCTTTCAAGTAACCGAGCCCAGTTCTCTCCTACTAGAGGTAACTCTGTCCTGCCATTCCTTTCGTAAATTCTGACAAAAGCCCACTGTCAAAATTATAAAGCTTTCTGTTCCTCTGCTTATCAAAGGGTACATTAAAACCTCATCAGCTACAAGCCAAGAGGCAAACTTTTGCACTTTCATTACGCCATAATCATTCCCATCCCTGGTACTGAGATCTAGGAAGAGAAACCACAGTTCTTCATCCAAGAGCTGAATAACTGCCTTATGGCTGGTTCCTGGGTCCGATGCACCGACTATATTACGTGACATTAGGCCTCTCACACTGTTTAATTTTCATATAATTGTAAATAATTACAGAAACATAATTAGTCAGAAGCTCAAGCAGCGTAAGGAGAGAACTACTCCACCCTTGCATCTCTCAATTAATTGGGAGTATGTCTAGGTGGTGGGTGACTACAAAGGGCAGGCTAAACTCATCTGCTAATTTAGCTAAAACAAATATAAGTAGCTTATGTGTAAGGAGGTAAAAACAGGCTACGTGCTATATCCCGAAAGATCAGCACTTGGTTTCCAATGAAGTAGTGAAGCAGCACGGAGGACGTAGCCCCGACAGGGATCAACAACCCAATTCTCAAAGAATCTTTCTATGTTCTGTAGCCCAACTCTTCTAACACCACCTTAAACAACCGACCTTAAACCGTGTCATCCTCTCCACAGTCAGTTCTGAGAGCACCATGGACTGCCACCAGACTTGTCACTTGATAACAGCAGGGCTATTTGCACACTCCTTTAATGTGTTTTCAATGTTCATTTTTAGGAAGAGCAGCAAAATTAGAGAAGTCCAGTCCCACTATGAATGTCACATGGCCAGGTCTGTAGAGCACGCCACAAACAAAGCAATCTGTACCATACAATCAGTATTCCTGAATTGTTCCTGAATATTACAATTTCTGAACTAATAAAAGGGCAAAATTACTTGGAAGGTAACATCCCTCTTTATGTTGGCACCTTTTGGAAGTTTGTATTTTATCAGTGTTTAAAGTTTCCAAGCGCCATTATTTACTGATTATAAAAAGCCACCCTACTGCTCTTCCAAACCTCTGTATGGATGAAGTCTGCATAGTCAGAAAGTGGTTTGCAATCAAATTTTTCCATCAGTAGCCAGAAAGCAGGGAAAGACAAACTTTACAAAGTGTATTTGCTAGCACATCTGAGTCTACTTCACATCTTGAGTGAAGGAGCTTTGTGTGGAAACAAATTTGGCACTTAGTTTTCAAGGAGCAACAGCAGAATTCAAGACTCAGTTCATTAGTACATGACAGAGATGCAAAAATGAAGCTCTGCTGGTTGTAGATACAAAACAGAGCGAGATGCCAACCTGACAGTCACATTATCAAAGCTCTAACAAGAAAAAACAACAGTATGAGAACAGCATCCTACACAGACTAGGCTGTGACTGAGCAAACCTCTCTGGAGGTAGGATGCCAAACCCCACTGCTGAAAAGATGACAGCACTTCAGAACTAAAAAAGAAGGGAAGATATTTGCTCTCTTCTTTGTTATCGGTGCATTGAGGACAGAAACAAAGGCACCTGCAAATTACCCTCTGGCAGTACCCCCCTGCTTCTATGGATTACAGATACAGACCACAGCAGCTGCATTGCGAACTTGGATGTCTCAGTCAAAAATCCACCTGTGGGATGAATACAGACCTTTAATATACCTAAAAATCTACATATTACATGCAGAGTTAAATCAATTGATCCAGCCAGCTCCAGAAAAATAAACATGAACAGAAAAAGCCTCCACAAGTACCTGAAAACTCTGGTTTTATAAGCATTCATTCCACAAATCTGTGTGCTGTGGCTCTCACCCAAGGAGGAACGTCAGTGTTTTGCAGCAATGATGAAAAGCAATGTCATACGAGATCCTCCTTTACTAAAATCTTACTTTTATGAAACATGCCATATAGCAGTTTTAGTGCACTGAGGGGTTCTGCATAATCAGATGTAAACTCTGCTCAGAAACAAACCCTCTTTTTCCTCATCAAACACTATGCCTGGTCTTCACTGCTCAAAAATTCTCTAAAGCTATGGAGGGAACAAGGGAGGTATTAGTACAGTAGAAATGAGAGAAATAATCTACCTTAAAAAAGTACAAGAAAATTCTTTCAAATAATAGAAAGTCCCATTTGATTCATTATTAAATTCACCCCATGTTTGATATGAAAAATTTTAAAGTACCAAGAAATATTCTAGGTAAGTGAGCACTCATTATGAGCAGTGATTAGCAAAAAAATTCAGAGAGTCTGGCGGGCTGAAAGATGAGATCATCAGCTCGAGTCCTTCAGCTCATTATCTCAGCCACTAGCCAAACCATTACATCACAACTGGAAATATATACCATTCATAATATAAAGGAGTCACACTTGAGGTTACTTGAAAATGACAGAAGACAGAAAAAGAATGGCTCTGCGAACCATATATTCACTGCTGAGTTACAACTATGGGACAACTGGGAAAAAAAAAAAAAAATCCCACAGTGACTTGAATATCCCGGCCACGGCAGAACCTTATGCAGTATTAACAATATATTAAGGCAGAAGAGCAATACTGACTTCAGCACAGCATGACAGCCAACACCAACCAGACCATGCCAAGGACCAGGCACAATCTCCTTTTGCTTTCCTAATGAAATGTGCAAGTAATCAGCCATTGACACTGACACAGTGCAGAAATTACCTATTAACTAAACAAAAATTAAAATGTTCGATTAATTTCTGAGACTTCAAATAGCTGTGCACGTCTGCAAGCACCTCCTGAAGGACCAGCACTTCTCTTGTCTAGGCTGATGAGTACATTCATGCCTCATGCCCACTGCACAAACACCCTCCTCACAAGTATCTGGCAAGATCCTTGGTCTGCAACCTGCAACTTCAGTTTCTTCAGCTGTTGTCTCTTGTGTCCAATACTCACAAGATCTCGTGGCTGGTGAAGTTAACCTTAGTTCTTGCATAGCCTCTGAACTTCGAAGATTTCAGCCTCAAAGCCAGTCTTCAACTGATCCTCTGCCTTACTCTTCAGCTCTAGGTTTGTCACAAATCTCTCCACTTTCAGGTTCTTCTGCCCTGTCAGTCGTGTTAGTGAAGAGCAATACACTCAAATTCCCATCATGTAGACTCCCAGTAGGCCTCCTCTAAATGAGCTAGCTGAAAACAGAACCAAAAATGGCCTTCAAACCCATTTATTTTCCCTCCCTTTTTGTTCATGCCTATTGCTTTAACACACAGGGCACGTTAAGGGGTTTCATATCCTGCTTTCCTGCAGTGTATGATCTCTAGCTTATTAGCATAGTTTGAAATGACCTTGTGTATAACAGAGCAGCACATTTTTACCTGGTCCCCTTGACAAAGCTCCACAGTTATCTGTAAGTCACCCGCTGCCTCCCCACAGATAATTTCGACCTCTCTCAAGACATGCCAACACCCTTGTCTGCCAGGGAATTCACCCTTTCTTCAACCTTCAGGTCTCCTTGGAGAGTTATTCATAATCCAAACATCTTTATTCTCCTTTTCACTCTCCCTTGCTTACAGGGAGGTTTCTTACAGAGAATCTCAGCAAAGTCACTAAGTATTACTGGAAACAAAACCAGGCATGTTGACCTTGGAGTAGGACTCAGAAGTCTGCATGCACTCTCAAGTTCCATAAGCATCATACACAAAACACAGCAAATGACTTAAACTTCTCACGCTTAAATTCTTAACCAAAAAATTTATTTTCCCCACAACTTCCCAGGAGCATCATTAGGATAAAAATCATCACGTTTTGCCAGACTCTTGGTTCTTATTGTAGGTCACAAAGTACGTAAATAAGAATTGATTATGAAAGGCAGGAAGTTAAAACAGTCCATATGTGGCCAATATTGCTACTGAAACCTAAACTTCTGCATTTCCTGCCATTGTGACTTTAATTATGAAATCATAAAGTTGCACTAAGATAACTGCCATGTTTAGTTTCCTTGCTGTCTTTAGGGGAAATATTAAGGAGTATTAAAACAAAATAAAAACAACAAAACTACCCCAAAAAGCCAATCAAGAACAACCACCAAAAAAAAACTCCAAACAACCCACTCAAAATAAACATCAATGAATAACAAAAAATGCCCACACAACTTAAAAGTTTATGAAATTCCTCCACCTCACCAGGGCATCACTGAAGGAGTTCACTTATGGACTTAAGCTTGAGTTTTGCACTGGTCCCTTCTTTCTGCCTGGGGTTAAGGAGAACAGAAAGTTGATGGACTGTCCCAAAGGAGAAAGTCTATCCCTTCTGTCTTTCGATAATCTATCTCTGTCTGAAAAGAAACTCTGGCACAGATCTGCCTATAAATCTACATAAAGCTAAAAAGGCTGAAGAAGAATCAGAACTAAACCAAATCAAACAAAAAACTCCACAAACAAGAACAAAGCTAAAAGGTGTTTTCCCTCTGTGCTTGCTATAGAAGGAGCTAGGTAGATGATCCCCTGACAGGAGTAGGGGTTTTGCCCATGGGTTGAGAATCAGCGTGAAATGTAAGCACCGGTGATAGAGGCGAGCAGAGAAATGTGGGCAAAACAAATGGTAACAGACCGCAAGTGTGAGATGGTGCTCCCTCAACTTTTGCAGGAACTCACGTACACATAGCTGAGCTATTACTGCTCATGTTAATCTTATTTAGACCCATCTCTGTACCAGAGAAGTGTGAGATAGCAAACACATCGCCAATCTCCTAACAGGCCTCTCAGGAGGATCCGGAAAACAATTAATTTGACATACACATTGAGCAAATTGATAGGAACTGTTACAAAGAACAGAGAGCTAGATATCACATGCTGAGGAGGAGTCCACATGGCATTTGAACAATTGCCTCACAAATCCACTGGCATTGCTAGAGAACCGTTGTATGTGAGGATAAACACGACTGGATCAACCCACTCGTTTGATCTCCAAACAAATACATAACTTGATGAAAGATGGGAAACAAAAGATAGTATCAAACATTCAGTTTCTCTACGAAAATAGGTCGTTACCAGTGTTCCACAGGAGTTTTGTAGGACACAGCTGGATAAATGGGTTGGAAAAGGGGGAAGAATGGTGTGCAGAAAGAGTACCCTACTGACGCCAAGTTGCTCATAGCAATACAAATGGAGACTTACTGAGAGAACTGCAACTGATCTCACATAGCAAAGGACTAAATTGTAAAATGGAAGACAAAGCTCAATGTTGGCAGGTATAAAGAATGTAGGGAATGGTGGGGAGGATAGGTGAGGAGGAAAACAACCCCAACCCTATGAATACAGTATGGGCTCTGGGTAAGCTGTTACCACTACAGAGAAGGATCTTGCGTTCAACAGAGACATACATAAAAAATTATGATTTCGTTTCAGCAGTAGTCAAAAAAAAAGCAAATACTGTTAGAAATTATGGGAAAGGTAGACCACCACAGAACATTTAAAGCCAGCATTTAAACAACAGATGCTGCACACTGAATAAGTTATCCAGCTTGCATGCAGTCCTCCAGTCTCAGAAAGACACAACAGAACACGGGAAGGCAGAGAGAAGAACAAGGATGATCAAAGGTATGAAATGGGTTCTGATCAAGGAACTAAAGAGACATGGATTTTCCAGCCTGGAAGACAAACAATCAAGGTAGTATCAAAGAGATCCGTGATAAATGGAGCACCATAAAGGCAGTGGATATGGAATCATTTGTCTCTTACAAGATAAGAACAAAGGAGCATCAAATGAAATTATCAGGTAGTAAATTCAAAATAAAAAAAGGTACTTCTGAACACATACATTATTCTACTTTAGGACTCATTGCACAGGATATTGTGGATGATAAAAATGCACATGGTTTTACAAACAATAAAACAAACTAATGGAAGAAAAATCTATCACAGGCTATTAAATCAAAGATACCATCTCTGCTTCAGGAAGTTTGTGAGATGCAGATTGCTGAAAGCTTGGAAAATATACTGGGAAAGCACTACTACATGCTTGCACTTTTACTGTCTTCCCTAGGCACCTGCTGTTAGTCCCTGGCTGAGACAGGGACAGTGACAGGAGTCAGGCTGTGACAACAGCCCATAGAGCAGCTCCACAGGGGTTGATCTCGAGGACAAGTGTCCAAACTTCAATTGGATGGTTTCACTTTCAGCTAGAACCAGACTGATCCTGCTGACTGAATGGGTATTCCCAGGTGGAAACATCTTCTGGTTCAGCAGCACCCAAAACGAAACCCGCCCATGCGCTCGGAGCCTGCGCGGCGACGCGCGCACGTCGGCAGGAAGCAGGGACAATGAGCGGACTTGCTTCAGAAGAACACTCCTAACCCACACCAAAATGCTCATGCAGATACACCTGTGCCCCATGAAACACACCCTTGCTCCGGAAGTCTGACCACTCTCCTGAACAAGTGACTCTCCTGCATCCAGCAGCTGCCCTTCAGCACGTGCCGTGCCCCAAAGGGTGACCGAGGCTGAGCCGGGTCTTGCTACGGGATCGGTCTTGAAGAATCTGCTCAGTTACATCCCACTCTGGTCAGTGCTCCCTGGGTACAACTGCAGAACTAGGCCTTTAGGTATAAAGCTATGGACATGAGGAAACTTTCACCTGCACATTTCTAAGGACTTCTTACTTGGGTTATCTTTCATGCAACCAACAGCTACTTTTTACCTCACAAATACACACATATGTTGATCTGTGATGACCAGTATACCAGCTTTTAACCATCTCTACACTAAAAAACCACAACTGGTACCTTTGTTATAATGAGAAACCTAAAACTATATTCATATTTTGAAAATTATTAAAGACATAGTTCTATGCCTTCTTTAAAGAAGACAACCAGTACATAATTCCAAGTGATAGATGCCAAAGAAGGCTATAGACTTGCACAATATATTTTAATATTAGAAACTTTACTGAAATTTTCTCATCACAACAGCTTGGCTCTTACAAAGTAGTTAAATATAGCATGACATTGCATTTCTCTTCATGGAAAACACTATTTTAATGCTATTATATTGCCTTTACTACAAAGGCACCTTTTAAGTAAGGTGAGAAGTTGATTTTCCAGTTTACAGACAGATCTAATATTTACCTGAAGTATATTCTCCTAGAAAGAGCAATACACTTTAAAAACAAACAAACCTTCAAAATGTGTCTGATCTTGACTTCTGTTACTTAATTTGCATTTGCCTAATCACGCAAAGTGGAAAACATCAGCTTAGTATTAAATGGAATGTCTTCACACGTACAAAAAGCCTTTTGATTTATCTTGAATTCCTGATTCTACCAATTTAATCTTTCGTATAAGCCTCTTACAAGGGAGACTACTGCTTCCTTAAACAAAAGGTTATGGGATCATTTTGAGGAACAGTGATACTTTTGACCTTGACACAAAGTATACAATTGATGGGAAAAGTCACTGAAGAAACTTCCACCATTAACACGACTTGAGTCGAACCTTTGTCTGCAACCTAATTAAAAAGAAAGGTTCCCACCCCAAAAAGCCTTGTACAAGGTGCTTGTCTTGCAGAATTACAGAGTTCTGTGTAAGAGGGCCCAAGGGCATTCAAAATCACTGGAAAAACAAATTCCTTCTTCAGAATTAACAGAATCTTCTCTTCAGAAAGCCAAAGAAAAACTGTTAAGGCATCTTAAAGATCTGTAAGTACATATCAGTCTTATTTTATTTACACTGCGAAAGCAAGAGAGAGAAACACAATCTTTTTTTTTTTCTTCTCTTGGTCTGTCTTGTACAGACGAAAATAAAATCAACTGCCCTGTGGAAAAGCCTTGTAAAGAAAACTCATAAATCCTATTTATTTATCTATTTCTTCATCATGTAGAGCAACACAAGATTGGGTATTCTTGTCACAGTGCCACATGGTAAAAGAACCATAACAATCAGTTCTTCAACGAAAGATTAAATGATACTTAACAACTCCCAAAATTATTTGACCCTTTGATTATCTCAGTTAAACAGCATTAAATTCCATCAACAGGCATCCACAGCCAAAAAATTATGTGCTTATTCTTCCTAAGCAATGTACAAGGAGAATGGAAACTTCAGAGTAAGACCCCTCCCCAAAACTGTCAAGCTAATTGGAAAGCTTTTTACATTTGTTTTAAGAAAAAAAAAACATTAAAAAAACCCGCTGGGAACAGGTCTTAAACCCTTCTCACGTCTGGCAATTAAAGGTTATCTCAGCAGTACATCCTTTCACTTAGGGTTCCCATTTTATCCAATAGCTCATGCATGCCAAGTCTATGAAAGGTCTGTGAACGCCTTAGAGCAAAGGCAGTGGCTCAGACCTCAGTGATGGGCAGCAGGTACTACTGCAGTGCATCCATCCATCAGAGACACCGATACTCCCTCCTCTGATCATTTTTCCAAAGAAACTAGAAAGCTCTCCTGTGTATTTGTATGGAATCCAATTACACAGGCATGACGATATATTAGGAAAAAAATCTTTGCTCCGAGTATGGTGAGGCACCGGCACAGGTTGCCCAGAGAGTTGTGGATGCCCCGTATCTGGCAGCGTTCATGGCCAGGTTTGATGGAGCTGTGAGCAACCTGGTCAGTGAAAGGTGTCCCTGCCCATGGCAGGGGACTAGATGATCTTTAAGGTTGCTTCCAACCCAAACCATTCTATGACTCTCTGACTGAGCAATTCCCCCCCAAAAAACACCCTGCAGTCACAGCTGAAACAGGGGTTTTCACACCAAAAGACTCAGACCAAGTCACTCCTAGTCACTGTCATCTGGAATTTGGCAAGAGGCAACCTGCTGGTCTAAACTAGCAGGTCTCATTTTTCTACTTGTCCAGGCAAGTCCTACTTGCACCACCTAAAAATCCTATTTTGTTTACTTTTTTCCCCAAGCTAGGCCCAGACTCTTCCAACTTCTCCAGTGACATTTCAGCAGACCTCCACTTAGGATCTGAAGGATGGTAAAACATTTTCTGTTCTTCACTTTGAACACGCCCCAGCTGAAGGCAGCTCACGTACAACAGGTACGCAATGCTCAAGCTGTATCAGTGTGCCACAGATGAGACATTTCATGCAGATATTTAAATAAGGCCACACCTGTAATAAAGATAATAATTAACTACCATCCCCGGCACCAAGGTGTTGCAAAGTGAACTTCACATCAAAGAAAAGAGCCTTTCAGTTATTTAAACATTTTGAAGTGCTGTGATGAGATGCTGCTCGTTTGCATAGGGAAAAAAATTGTTAACTGGTCAGCACTGTAGACAAATATCAACAAAATTTGATAGATTTCCTTTGCCTATGTGCCTGCCAACATTTATTTTTTTAATAGATTTTGTGGTTGTCCTCTGAAAGTTGAAATGTTATTTTGCACTAAGCACACCAAAACATTTTTTGTTATTACCACAAGCATAAAACTTCTGTTTCTGTGTGAAAGTTTGTTAGAAAAGGTTTCACAACCATACCATATCAGGAAACTGAATTAATTGTATTTTTGAATTTCCCATTGCCAGATGGGATGTTACTCAAGACTGGCATAATGATTCAAATGCCAGCAGTAGGTCCAGCCACCTAGAATTAAGAAGATGGCACCGTGGGTAGAGAGAACAGTTTCCCACAAAATGGCTCTAACGAAGATGAATTTGCACAAACTAAAACAAATTCTTCATAGCCACGGAAGGATCTGCTGAGACCCCGGGTCACAGGAGGCTAATGGCACTGCGACACACCTACTAAATCTTCTCTCTGCAAGCTTAATGCAATAAAGAAAATCCCTTTGTGGCCGATACTGCCGCAGTTGCCGCAGCGGAGACCAGGCGGCCACGGAGGTCACAGGGCTGCGAGTGTCACTCCAGCAGCCCCCAGCTCCGGAGAGGGAGTTAGGAGCTGGCCAGGACTGGGCTTGTTCTGAGCCCTGTTCAAGAGGAGAAAATCAAACGTGACCTGGCAAAGGAAAGAGTGAATGCAGCAAGTGGTATATGGGCTCATTGGAGGGATAAAACAGGGAGCAGCTTATGCTGTGACCTGCTGAGAGACGATCAGTGGGACATCCTTCCTCCGCTTTAAGGAGCTGGGGAAAAAAACATGGACAAACATGAAGTTGCTGAAGCAAAGGAGGAAGACACACTTTTTCCTCCTCCTCGAACTTATTCTCTTGGTTTTACTTGGACAAATCCGAAACAGGCTTGTTAGGACGAGAGAAAGAGCAAGATGCAAGCAGCTTATTTTTTTCCAGGAGCGGCAGACATTGAAATTACCAGTCTTGCTACTGATTTTGGACACTAGCCATGGCTGGGGATTTTACCCGTAATTCTCACTGACATTAATTCACAGACTGGCTCCCTGACCAGAAAAGGTCTTGCTCTGGCCTGACCCATAACAAGGAACCTGGAGAGGAGGGTTCATCTGACTCATGGTAATTGCCTTACCGGCATATCGGATAAAAGACAGTTTCTGAGTTATCAAGTCTAAGTACAGACACAGGACCTGCAATCTCCTGGCACATGCAGCAACAGCCAAGGAAAATTGTTACTGTAAGAACTGAGTATGTCAGTAGGAAGCAAGTGATGAAACCATTTTCTGTTTCTTCCAAAAATATAGCTAAAGGAGCACAAAACCCAAGCTTTTGAGATCCACCAGAGAACTGCCCAAACATGGCAAGAGTAACTCTGAAATGCTACTGCAGTGCACTGTTTTTTATTAAATAAAGCCACTGTAAGTTATACCAAGCACTTATTCCTGCATTTTAAAAATATATACAGAAGTCTGTTAGTTACTGATGATAATCTGCTCACAGTATCAAAGGAGAATCACGTATTGGTAGACTCTTCTCAAGTCACACGGCTGCATTATAACTCCAACTCTGTGCAGAGACTTCTTTATTTTCCCTCAATGTGGATAACAAAATAGGGATGAACTAATGCCACTTACACTTAAAATAAACTACCATGTTTATAAAAAATAAAGACTGCGAAACACAAGTGAAAGTAGAGTTGTTACCTACTTATTTCTCCCTCTGAGGTCGGGGATCCTTGAAGACTGAATTTGTATTTTCCCTGTAGCTCGCTACACTGAAAAGGCAGCAAAACCGAAACTGTATTCAAGATAATTATGCATCTTATCCAACACCCCTAAAATAGTAACAAGTTTGTGATAGTTCTACCTGTCATTTTGCAAGAAAACTTTCCTACATATCTTGAACGAGCTCAAGATATAGATTCAAAAGAAAAAGGAGAATGGAGGGAAGATTTCTGATGGCTATAATTGAGACGGGATATTTTCTGATTCGTGCTTTTGCAGGAGAGGGTTGGGTTTTTTAATAATTGCTTAGAAAAGTTGCTCTCATTTCTTTGGATCATCTCCCAAATTTAATCATCTTTAAAAAATTTATTTACTCATTAATTTTTGTGTCAAGTTACCTGCACAGATATCCACAAAAATGTGCCTATTCCTTTTATATTCAAAGAGAATTTACTTCAGAAATCCAGACTTGTCCAGCAGAGTCTGAAAAAAAAAATTCTTTCTAGCTAAAGGAAGGAAGGAACCAAAGGAAGGAAACTTGTAAACTACTAAATTTCCTGAATAAATATTTCTTGTGTCCCTCATTTGGGCATTGCAGATTGGAAACTAAGCCTCTGCCTCTGGGACAGCACACTCTCAACTTTCCAGTTAATGCAGTTTTTCAATCATTCTTTAACATGAATCATTAATGTGAATACTTATGCTGAACCCATTAAGTGCTACTGCTTTGTCCCACAAACATTCATTAATTTATCTATAACATACTGCCGGCTGGTAAGGGAACAGGATTTATCTCCATTTTACAGATGAAGAACTCAGAGGGGAAAAAACAAACAAACAAACAGAAGAAAACTCCCAAAACAACTAATGACTCGAGCAAGTTATTTCAAGAAATCTGGCAGATCAAGTCCAGATTTCTTCAGTCACAGTCCACTGCTTTTAAAGCACAACTATTCCTTATCACTTCCAGAAACCTTAATTTCCAATCAGCCAAGAAGTATAAAAGAAACATAACATGAATCCACGTTTTCTTTCAACAATGCCTTTAATAAAGCTGTACACACATGACCTATATGGTAGGTTCATCAAGTCAGCAACAGATACACATTGATATTATTAAATGTTTAATATGTTTTAAGCAAGATTGACCTCTGAATGAACCACAGTACGCTTTGGGATTTAAAACAATCTGTTGTAGGCTAATTTTTCACATTAGCTCTGTATTTAACAGCAACAGTAATTTTTAAATTTAATTTGGCCTCCTGCATCATGCACTCGGAAATATATTTCTTTCAAGATAAATCATTCAAATGTGCATTATTATCAATACCAACATCATCTTTTTGCTTGGGGGTAATTTTTGCCAATAATTTAGCAACACAGTCGTGAGAAAAGCAGCAACGCCGATTCCCTTTCTATCGTGAAAGCAAAGTAGCTTGCAAGGCATGCCTTGGATTTGAGAAGCAGCAGAAGGAACTCCACACCCCTCTACCACTTTTAAATATAACAGCAAAACAAAAAACTCAGCAGCTATTTCAGGAAGCTTAGTTGTTCAAATAAGAAAATACTTACAAGCAGAGGCTGGGGGCTCACTCTACAAAAAAGCCTTTTCTAGAGACAGAGTACTCATTATTAACACAAGTTTTGAAGAAAATCAGGAGGAAGTACATCTAAGGATCAAATCAGAAGCAGTCTTGCAGATTATTTTAAACTATGCATGATGGATGCATTCTGCTCTGTCCTCATTTCAAACTGCACAGACTTTTCCCTGTGATAATCTATTCCAGATGAAGCAACTGATATTTCCAGTTTCAACCAAAGAGAAATGGAAAAAAGGGGGCAAATCCCCCCCCCTCCCCGAACCGATAACTCTTTGCTATTTAATGATTAATCAGTATGAAACCTTCACTCAACATTTAACTTTCTCTTATTTACTGAGCTCTTTAATACAGAAGGGAAAGTAAATAAAAGGAAGAACGGCAATTCTTGATTTCTTGCCAGTTTACAGTATTAAAAAAAGAATCTGCGCCACGGGTTGGCAGGCAGCCACACTTACAGTAAGCTATCTACTGTTTCACCCCGCAGGAAGGACAAAGGATTCAGTGTGGGGCTGCTGGGTTTCTCTCTGTCAAATGCACCCTTCAAAACAGATCCCAGGAATATTAAAAACTGCGTGCAATTAAGAGCGTGTTTTTCGTGATCTTTCCCTCTTTTGGGGGACGTTTTTAAAAAGCCTGGAGTGTCGTCGTCGACAAGGCAGGGAAAGGAAATAGCAGTGCTACAGCCACAGCACTGACATTTTAACTTACTAAATCAAGTTACTCCAGCAGAAGTGTAAGGTGCTGGGTTAAGCAATTTGGTTCAGATTTCTGTTTCCTCCTGACACGAGTGCACAGTACTGCTTCATGCCCTCTCCAGCTGCACAGCACCCACTTCCAGAAGGGCTTCCACAGGACTGTGCCACAGGGAACCCCATCTTTTGAGGGCTTATTCCTAAGGCTTCCTAGTGCATAAAGGTAGCTGTTCGCCAGCAGTGGGGAAATCTGAAAGGAGTACTGACTTCTGGGGATAACTTTCTCAGTGCACTGCTCCATTCCACATGCATCACGCAATATTCCCACATCTTGGTCACTCAAAACCATCTGAGCCATTGGCAGGAGGCAGGAAGGAAGGAGGAACAGAATGATGGGAGGAATTAAGGGCTGGAGAGAATAGGAAAGAGAGGGTAAAAAGCAGCAACAAGCAGGAATTAGAACAGTCTAGAGTTAATAGAAAGAGCCAAAAGGAAGTGAATGAAAGCATGACTGAAGAGGAAACAAGTCGTTAAAGGACAAAGAAAATCGCTCCTGCGCATTATGAGGGAGAATGCATGTGTAAATACAGAGAATATGGATGAGAGTTAAGGATCAACGATTATAAATAAGCACAGCCTGAGTGCTCCTTCCACTATTAAAACCGAAATAAAAGGAGCACTGGTTCCACCTACAAGAAGTGAACATCCATGTGACCTGCCTTTGTTTTATTATGTAGCCTTGAAATTTTCTGTGAATTTCCGACTCTTCCATTCCTACCCTACCCATATTATGTCTGGAGACATTCTAACTATCCCCATAAGCATCGGTACATTTTCAAAAAAAAATCCTGCTCTCAGAATAGTGTTATTTTCTTTTCTCCCAACTGCAGCATTTTTATCTGATTTTTGGACTTCCGTGCCCGATTCCCAAAAATTAAGTGCGTTTTTTTTTACCTCTGAATTTAACAGTATGCAATCTTTAAACTTTGGTATCTTGGTCTCTCTAGTCTAAAAATGAATTTTCAGCTTCAGTAGAAGAGAATGAAGGAATTTTTAGCTTACATAAAACAGACAGCTTTTGCTTGCAGTCCTGAAAGGGCTGGAAAGAGTGATTTTCAAGTCCCTGACAGTCTTCCCCATCACCACCCCCACCCCAGCCCTCCTAGCTAAGAATGTAAAATTGCTCAGAGTACTGCAAGTCAGCAACAGCCTTGTTTAAATGACCTTTGCATCTTACTAAATGTCTCAGGTTAGATCCCAGTTCTGAAAGATACCAGTAAAGGTTGCAAAGATATGAAAGTCCCTGTCGGACGGGCATCTTGCTGTAACAAGTATTTGATTTTTGGCAAGTTCAGCATAAGTATTAGCTTTCTTCTCACACCAAAATCAGGGATGCTGATAGTAAAAGTGCTTTGATACAGAGCCGACAATCTCATTTCTGTCCCCAACCTGCAGGTCACCCCGGACGTTTTTAGGAAAACCACTTCTCCATCTCGGAATTCACAGAACTGGGGAGATTTCCTTTTGCTCCTTTGCTCTCATGGACTTTTCAAAGCAGGTTTTATAGAACTCAGCCCTCACTATTTTGTTTCCAGGGCCGGTTTTGCTTTCACATACACAGTATCTACTACACATACATTAGAGCTGCTGCAGCTCCTCGGCAGCAAGAGCACCACATACAGTGTCAAACAAAGTGCAAATCTGGTTAGCATGGAAACAAAACTGAACCAGCTTCCACAGCAGCAAAAATACTTGCTCTTGTACCAAATTCAAGGAGACAATTTTTGCTGGAAGTAGCACGCTTTTCAGAAGTTCCATAATGGCTGTGAAGCACAACTTCCACAGAAGGTTGGTTTTCAGCTATCTGATCTTCATCTACACCATAACCTGCAGCACAAGTTTTGATGTGTTTGCCTGCTCTTTTTATCTTTGGAAGAACGAAGAAGAGTTATAGGCTTTAAAGAACAACTTACTCTCACAAATGAAGTTATTGACATGAAAACAGTAACTTTATATGTACAAAATTTTAGTTTAAAGGTAGCAATTGGCAAAAAAAAAAAAAAATCACTAAAGCTAGTTACGGCTTTCCTAATGTGCCACGCAAATATTTCAACTTCAGGTACAAAATGTAGTAAGTGCTGGTGAGTTTCATAACAACATACTCAAGGAACAAAAAAAAAAAAAAAAAAAAATTAAAAAATCCCGAAGCATGAAAAACATTCACTAATTTACTGATTTTTAAGCTTGATGGAAATGTTTCTGTATTTCAGTTTTAAAAGAGATAGTGAAGAGTAGGAGAGAAAGACAACTCAAGAAAAAATTAATTATACCGTCAAGATTAACACTTCCTACTTCAAAAAATATTTTAAACATAAATGAATCCTTTGATTAAAAGTTTTCATTATTCTTTTAAAAAACCCCCAAAAACTCGCTTACATAAAGCTGAGAACTTGCAAATACTAGCTCCCATTCTGCAAAACACACAAACTCCCACTGACTTCAAGGAATGCAGACTTAGATTCACTATTTGCAAAAATACAGTAACTTCAGCATTGGAAATACTTAGCCTCCCTAATCTGATTCCCCTCCCCAACAATTACAGAGCAATTACATGAGATAAGAACACATTTCTCGGCACCATTTTTACATATTTTGATAACCATGTCCAATTACAAATTTCCCTCACTGCTGAAATTTTAAAAAATAAAATAAATCTTGCTAAGACTTTTTTCTTTTTTTTTTTAATTATTCTGACACAGTGCTGAAGTGTCTCCTCCAAGGAACAAAGGAATTCACCTGCGCTCTGCTCCAAAGCACACTAAAAGTTAACAGCCTACTTCCAGTTGACTTCAGCACGCCTCCCATCAGGCTGCCTGAGAACTGGCCTGGGTAGCTTTGAGAAAGGGACTGTATTTCAATCCATGGAAATGCATGAAGTCCACGATTTTTTTACTCGTGTTGGTCTTCTCAAGGTTTAAGACTCTTTGAAATGCCATCAGCTATAGCAACAGGTTCTTGTTTATACAAACAAATGACCTACAAAGTACACACTTAATCTTACCAGCACGCAATTTTGATTATCCTGCACCTCTCTTGCACCCGAGTCCTCTGTCAACTACATAAAAGTGAAACATTATTTTAAACAAACAAGAATGTTTCTGGTCTGTCAAATTTCAAGTTGTCAGGGTCCCCCTGTGAAAGCAGTTTTTTACTTCTTAAAGAAATCCCACTTATATTGTGCCTGAAACATGGAATCTTTTATGCGTATTTCTTGTATTCACAAAACTTTGTGGGGAAAAAAAAAAAGAAGTTTTTTAAATCCAGTAATCACTGTTTGCAGAATTCCATAGAGGTAAAAATGCTACAATTAATGGAAAAAAAAACCCCAGGAGCTGGAAAAAACTGGAAAAACTTATCTAACTATGCATCTTGCACATTATTATATTAAAATTAAATAACCATGCATTATTATATTAGATAATTAGACAATTAGGCAATAATATGTATTTTGCTCTTATAGAATAGTTGTAGTATTAGTCTACAAAAGTTATTACAAAACAATAAGAAATGTTTTTGAAAATATTCACACTTCTAACTACCTTACTTATAATTTCAGTTAGATATTTTATGAAATGCCATTGATTTCATCCCAGGCAGTGAATGAGTAAAAATGTTCACATTTTTAGTTAAAAATGCTCACTAGGTTTTGTCCCTCATTTGTTCTGTCATGTGCATGTCTCTGTTGCACAGAGGCTGCAGCAGCTATTCCGAAATATTTAAAAACTATTTAAAATCAGTAGGTTATCACAACTTTAATGCAATAGCCTATTAATACCTTATTGACCCACTTTTATTTTTTTAGCATTAAAACCATAAATTAAATGTTCTGCTCCTTTGCAACTGAAAGGTAAAACTCACAGTAATAATTAAGGGCTGGATGATCATGCCCCTGGCAGCAAGCAGTGAGTGCAGAAGGGGGCAGCTGCAAAAACCTCTGGATTTGCTGCAGAAGAGGACCCTACTGCCTTCCCAGGAACCCCAGCCCCTGGCAGCCCTGCTCTCTCTGCTCTCACCTGAATCTTGCTTCCTGCCAACATCCATATGCAGAAGTAAAAAATAAGAAAGAGGGAAAAGGAAAAAAAAATTACAAAGGAAAAAAAAAAAGAAAATCAGCAAAGCATCAACTTCCAGCAACATTTTCAAAGCTTGGAGAGGAAGGGTGCCAAGCACACAGGCCAGACACTCGGCTCTGTAGCTGGCAAGGGGAACCTTGAAAACTGTTTGCAGCCACTTATTGACACTAATCTTCGCTTCTCCTTTCCGCCTCATCAAAATTTTCAGAGCAGCATCTTCCTGGGCCTGCCACAGCTCCTCACAGCTGCAGAGCTCGCAGGGGCTGCACAGCTCCCCTGGGCCAGCAGCCATATGTTGCATTTCTCTGGAAAGGCCCCTAAGAAAATACTGACCCGAGCCATACTCCTCACTGATTGTCTTTGGCACAGAAACCAAAACATGCTATAAACGCATTCCTGCCCGAGCCGAGCGGACACTCATCCTGAGGAGGGCTGAGACACTCCGACAGCTGCTGCCTGTCACTGACACCGACACGGCCGCGCCAGTGCCCGACAGGGACACAGGTGACGGACAGCACAGTGCCATGGGGGAACATCTCCTCCGGGATGCCAAGCGGGGCAGGCGCCACAAACCCCGCGGGTGCCATTTTCAGTCCGCACACCGAAGACGGTGAGGGCCGAGAGCTCTGTCCTTTGCTGGCATGTGGCTCCCCCGTGCCGAGCGCTGGCTGGCTCCCCCTCAGGTACACAGGCCATCTTCCGAGAGCAGGACAGCACCTAACAGGCCGAGAACGCCGCTCACCGCATGCGCCTGCTCCTGACCCCACTCCAGGAGGGACACGCGAGGCCCTGACGGCTGAGCATGGCCCTGCCCGCCACCCCAACAAAGGAGGTCAGCTGAGGTACGGATGGGACTAACCAAGTAAAAAAAAAAATAAGTTATCCAGTATCACAGGGCTGCCTCAAGCACCCCTGCTGCCAAGAGAGATGTATTTCATCTTGGCCTTAAGCCAGCCTTGAGACATCCCGTTTCAGTTCCTGATACTTCAGGCATTTGCTCTCCCTACACCCACTTTACAGATATAAACACAGGCAGGAAAAAAAAAAAAAGGCATTCAGCTTGTGCAAACACCCAAGGCTCAAAATAAGGGAAACGCAAGAAGTTGCTTCAGCTGGGAACCAGGGACAACGTGAAGCCTTTGCTGCACGGGCTACTCGGATGCTGAAGGAATTCTAGCACATGCACTACACACTCCACAGAGAGTTTCCTCCCTTGTCACACAGCATTTTGTCTGTGACTTATTAGAAGAAAGAGCTATTGGATCACACAAACTGGGAACTAATACATGTAATTCTAGCTGTTGAAAAAAGATTTTAAACGTTGCAGTACACATATATGCATATATCCTCACACAGAGACACTGGATAGATAGGGATACATACGTACACACATAAGTAAACATTAGCATAGTTCATTTCACTTCATAAGCACAAATAATAAACCACTTGCAGAAACAGGTAAAAGGGGATCATCAATGCATCCTTCAACACATTTCTAGTCTCTCATTAGACTCCACGTACAAGTTCAGTTGGTCCATCATGAAATGAACATGGGGGATGAAGAGGGAGGCACCAAGGCTGCAAGACAAATACAAGTGATAACTCTCCTACAACGCCATAGGCAGAGAAAATTGTATTTAGCAAGCCAGACACTGTTTAACAGGCCCAGCAAACACACAATTGGCAAATTTCTTCCCTTCCTATGAAAACCATAATGCAAATTAATTGCAGCATGCTAAATCACAGTTCTAATTTAGCAACATTCTTTGCAGTGCTTGAGGAATAAATGCAACAACAGTAGGGATTGTCAGTGGGCTAACTGAACAATTTCACAAGTAAAGGGAATATTTTACATGTCAATGGGACACTTTTACAACTGCTGACTGTTTTCTGAAGGAGTCTCAGATCTCGTGTGTCATTTATGGCATTTTGAGTTTGATTTTTAAAAGCACTTTTTAGTTTAACCTCTGAATTAATTCAGCAACAACATGGAAGTTCATTGTTATGAAGTGTGCTTCAAGTTAAGCAACAAACAGATGCATCTTAATTCTCTATCACATAAGAATCTATATCCAATCATTGTCTTTATGCTCCTGGATTTTTGCAGTAGTGTATTTCCTGTAAGCAATACAATGTCTATGAGCGTTTTTCAATTCCCTGTTCAAGTACAAGCTGATTAACAGTGCTTCCTCTTAAGGACTTAATACTATTTTTAATCCAATGATAGCTCTGATAATAATTTCCATTGCTTCTAATCTACTGCTTTGCAGGGTGTATAACACGGTTAGATGACGCTTAATTTTGCTCAGGCTCTGAGACTGCATTCCTGATAGCTCCTTCGGTTCTTCACCATTATGCATGCTGCACCAAGCAGCCCTCTCCCTAGCTGACTTGAGAAAGCATGTTTCCAGAATATGTTATTCAAATCCTGAATCATTTGGGTTCAAAATCACAACTTTCTTTAAAGTCAGCATTTGGCTTCTTTTGAGGTGAATGTTCCAAAAAGAACATTTTCGGATGGCCTCAGACATCCTTGTTTGAATTTAACAATACTCATCATATTTAGATCAAGAATGCAAACCCACTGAAGACAAACAAAAGACCAAAATCCTTGTAAGGTATGACAAGTAACATACACCAACAAATAGCAATGGAAGTCTTCAGGGCTTGTTAATTCCCAGTTCTTACTCTTGTCCTCTGCCACTTGCTAAGCCAAAAATGCGTGAGGGCAGATGGAGGGTCTGCTGAACACCCTGCAGCCTCAAGCCACGCCAGCTATTAATGCTATTTCATCACCCTTTTACATCTCTGCTTTTCCACCAGCGTTACAGTGCTGATGTGCCTAGAAAAGGTCCAGCAAGGGCCACTTATTACACTCCAACACGACCCTTTGTGGTGGTTTCCTCTCCAACCAACCTAGAGGGAGAGGGTCTGGACTCCACAGCCAACTTCCTCACTCAGTTTTTCCTACTTCCAGCCCCTGGGGAGATGGGACATCTTTAGAGGAGCAGGGAGCCTGCATGGCCTCCACTCTGCACAATGTTTCCCCATGGCTAAACTGCCTTGCTTTCTCACCAGATACAACATATTGATACTGTTGCAAGTGTTAATGTCTCCCTTGCCAGAGATCTGTAATAAACTAGGCTCATTTTCAATAACAATACCTCCTCTTCTAACGTTGTCAGTAACTTTGACAATCCTACGGCTTCTAGTCTTCATTCTGATCATAAACAAGTTAGACAAATATCTATTTAATTTTTCTGAGGTACAAGTGGGAAACCTCTGAAAAAAAGCCAAAGGTAACTAAACAACACCATTTAGATGTTCCTATCAACTTACTTCACCACTGTACACCTCTGAGCATTGGAAAACTCTACCTTCATTTAATGTGCAGCTGAATAAGGGGCAACACCAGGAAAAACAGAAATAGGGATAGGTGCTCCTGCTGGGGCCCCTCCTCGATTTAGAAGGACCCAAACCTGAAAGCTGACGCAGGCGTGCCAAGACTCAAACCGTGGGGGAGCATTTCCTGCAGGGAAATGAGAGGACACTGTGCCAGAGGCTGGAACAACTCGAACATACAGCTGGGACCCCTCTTCCCTCCCTTTCTGGTAGAGAGGAAAGCCAGCCACTGCACCACCCTCTTCCCAGGGAGCCCCTGGCACAGGGCAGGCACAGGGATGGGGCTGAGGGGGAGTGGGCTCCGTTCCTGCCACTCACCCCTTATCCAGCCCAGACATCTCAGGACAACACGCTCTTCTCCAGAGGGACCCCCTGTTTGGCCAGGCCCTTCCAGCTCGCCTCTTTATCCCAAGACTGCTCCCATGCTCTCCCCACAGTATGGGCAGCCAGCCCTGGCCACCCTTAACTATCCATCAAAGTCCAGGCTCTGCTGACCGCCCTTCATCCCCTCCTTCCATCTCTTCCTTAGAACAGGCAGGCTGGACCCGAGCGTCCTTGCTGCAGGGAGCTGCCCGGAGATGGATGACCTGCAAGCCCGAGCCCTCTGTCCCAGTCCCACACATCACCAGGCTTTTCTCCTTAGATTCTAAGCAGTACCAAGGTAAATTTTACACTAAGAATTATTTATAGACTTCCTGCAAGTGACTGCCCACAGCTTTGATGAACACGAGACGATAGCTCTGCTCATCTTCCATCCCTAACTGTGCAAGCAATAAATGTTTCTATCAACAAACATTTGAGCAAACAACTGATTCAGTTTGTTCCAAGCACCTTAGGCTAGAAAGATAGTACTGAAAAGAGTTTACACGCTAGCGTGCTCCTACCCACCATCATTTCCCTCTGAGCAGGCATTTCCGATGAAAAAAAAATTATTATTAAATGTTTACTTGTAAAGAATTTAAACTCAAATTTGTCAACATAAATCCGAGAGCATTTGGCGTTTGCACAATACATATTTTTAGTGCCTACCTATGCAAATACTAAAACAGTAAAAATAGAGTTATAGTATAAAACTAGCAAAATTTAGAAACATTTAATTTCTTGCACATGGGCCGTGGGGCCTCAGATGCCACAGGGCTTCGCTTCAGCACGGGGAAAACCTGCAGGCTGCTACGGGGATGCTTTCACAAACGCAGCAGAGGAAAAGAGTTGCTATTTGTTTTTGGAATATACAAATATCATTAAGAGCCAAAAAGCCATGCTGATAATTTACAGTAACGTCTTCTTATCACAATTCAAAACCCATTTAAAAAATCTTGCCGCAGAAACTGGTGACGTTTGCCACTGTACTACCTACAGTCACTGTCCTGTAGGGTTACAGTAGAACTGCTCTTTTAAGATATGATCCCAAATATCACTAAATATGGAGAACAAATTCCTGAAAAAACAAATCCTTACCACATCAGCATTCTATAATATTAGGAAACTATTTGCATCATGCGGCTTGTGCTAAAATACTTAATGATCTCATCCTTACCATAACAAATTATCTGCCAGAAAAAGACCTTGAAGGTCAACACTGGCAACAATTAAAAAGTAATGAAAAACATTCATCCCTTAGGCAGAGTTACAATTTCTAAGTTTGAAGCAATGTGCTGTATATTTTATTAGCTATCACTTGTTTAATTATTCATTGGAGCTCCTCTTATGCTCCATAGAGCAACCTCACATTGCTAAGATTTCCATTTGAATGCCATTACCGATTCAAGGACAAATCTCGTTTAAACTTTAGCTTTTGTTTTTATTTTCCAAAACATAAATTATGTTCAAAAATTAATGGGTCTGTCATACTTGCTATTTTTAATTCTGATCACATTAGCTTCAACCTGGGACTCTACACACCATCTCTCCAACAACGGCATTTTGACTGTCTGCATTCATCTGCTCCAGTATTCCTACAAAACCACACAAGTTTTCAACCAACTGCATCCCTTCCTTGGCCAGCAGGAGTAATTTTTATTCCTGTCTCATTTGCAGTAGCAGCTCACTCAAGCACAGTATTTCTGTATTTTCTTAAAGAAACTCCCTGAGTTCAAGCAAGGCAATAGCACCATGAAATAACTTCTGTGCTTTAATTGCCATTTAATTACACTTCCTGGATTTCCTAGCAAGTAAATAAAATCTTTCTCAAGGTTTACCAGAGAAATAAGGAGCTGTACAAACAGGGCAGGCTAAGATTGGTATTATCTGCAGTTCTTAATTTATCCTTCATTGCGGCCATACACATTTATGCCCTGCTGGGGATTCACAACACACACAAGGGAAATTAGCCAGAGTTTTTTGAGTAAGGGAGGAAAAGCCCGCTTACTGTTTTGTGATCAACAACTTGAGATAGGTTCCCCATTTAAAATTTCATTAGTGGAAATACGTATGTTTATCGTACTGAAACGGTGAAAGGAAAAAAGGGAATAAAATAGAACAGAACAACAGATCTGCAGTGGTTTGATATGTGCTTTATATAAAATCATTTCGGTATAACAAAAAAAATGAAAACTTTTGAAAGTTTCCAAAATGTCATGAAAGTTGATGCTAACCCTTTTTTTGCCTCTTCTTACAAAAATATGCTCACTTCCTGATCTAAACTTACAAATGATACCACGGTTTATAAAAATTGAAAAAGGGCTGCTGTTATGGGGGAGAAGGAGCAGTAATAAAATACAAAAAAGGCTAAGTATTAAAGTAATGATTCATTTTGCTACTTTGAATTCCATATGAAGAAAAATAATAGTCAAATTCTATCTAATTCTCTAAAAAATAATCAATTCAATTAAATTATTTAATTTGGTTTAATTAAACCAAAAAAGACAATACTGCTCTCTAATATTCCTTGGTAAGACTGAAAAGGTATTTTGAGCAGCAAGAAGAACTGAAATTTATTGTGCAAGACAAACCTTCCCCATACCACTCAGGCACCATCAGTACACCATCAGTATCACCAGGAAAGCAAATTGTTTACATAATAGGGGAAGTTATTTACAAGCACTACTACACTAGCATTATCTAAATAAAGGTGGCAGCAAACCCCACCTTTACCCACCCAAAATTAATTCCCAAGATCAGATAAATTTTGATTTTATGATATGATTAAATTTGTCTTAGATGGAAAACAAAAGTTGCATAGTAGTTGCCTTAAAACTTCATTTGCTGAGCTCAGGAGAGTGAAGTGGCAGGAAGCGGGGGCACACTGTCCACGAGCCCTTGTGTGGAATGGGCCACAAAGGGGCACACCTCATCTCACTCCTGCCAGCAAGAGAGACAGGAATATTTTTTAAATATTCACACACACTTCAACATAGAATCTCTCTGTAAATAATCACATTTTTGTATCCAAAATTTCCTGTTGATTACAAAAACAGAGAAACTCCAGACGTATGATCAGCAGGAGACTTCTGTGCCTGTATTTTGCTTTACCAGTGGGGAATACACTTCTGCAGTGTGTTTCAGATCCAGGTCACGTGGAAATTTTGCAGAGAAAGTCTCTTAAAGCCTTTCTGATGAGACCAGAAAATCTGGACAGACCAGTTCCTTGCTGGTCTAATTAAAAGGCCATTAGGACGTTGATCCAGAAGTGAAACCTGAAGGAACACAGCTGGGAACATACACAGTCTTAACTGAGGATGATAATAAGGGACATCATTCACCAAGGTCATATTTGGCCAAGAGTTCCCTTATATTCCTCCCTCATGTGGTGGAGGACATAGGCTCCTCCTCAGGGCAATTCTCAGCCACCACTGAATGAGAAGAGGGAGAAAGGCTGAAATCACGGACAGGAACAAAAGGAAAATTTCCACAAAACAGATCACAGAAAACATATGGATTCCACTTCAGCATCCTTTATCCGGAGTTACCCGAAGTCATTAGCAACCTCCTATATCTGGCCTGCCCACTTCCATCAAACCATGCTTGAACCCATCATAAAAAATAAACATGGGACCTTTACTCAAATGTAAACAACATCTCACATGCCCAAACCACATCCCCCTTCTTTGTCTCCAGAACTTCTGCCTCCTCCAGAAAGGAGCACCGAGAACACCTCCAGCCTTTTTAGACATTTCCTCTCACACATCTGCAGAAGTCAGTAATGCCCAAGAGCAACATCTGCTCCACTAGCTCAAGCCCACCAGTGGGGCTGATGTCCCCATGGACACCAAGGATGAGGAGGGCTGGTCACGATTACTGCCCAAACACCTTCAGCATGGCACTGGGAATGCCCAGTATGAACTTGGTACTAAATAAAACCTGGTAGTAAATGAACTTGGGGAACAATACTACACCAGGTTGCTCAAGGTTTCCTACAACAGTGTTACGCAGCAGCCAGATGAAAATGGAGGCAGAAAACTGCCATTCATTATGATACATTTTTAACACATCTGCCTTCTTTCTCTAAACAGACCCATCAGACTTACTGGATCATAGAATGTTAAGGGTTGGAACGGACCTTAAAAGATCATCATCGTCCCTCTCCTGCCATGGGACACCTCCCACTACACCAGGTTGCTCAAGGCATTATCCAACCTGCCTTTAACACTGCCAGGGTTGGAGGCATCCACAATGTCCCTGGGCAACCTGTTCCAGTGCCTCATCATCCTTGCAGTAAAGAATTTCTTCCCAATATCTAACCTAAATTTCTCCTCTTTCAGTTTGTACCCATTACTCCTCGTGCTATCACTAAGGTTCCTGACAAAAACCCTCTTTGGAACACATGCTAAGGATGTTATCCCAAGCTCCTGGGATAAAGCATCACTTGATAGCAACCCAAATTTCCTTTTTTTAACCTAATCTGCCTGATTTTCCTAATATGTCAGTGTGAGCCATTTAGCACTCCAAGGCTGGTCATCAAAACCAGGAAAATACCTACCAGCTCAGGTGCACAGGAATACGAATACCAAGAAGACTACTGACAATAAACATATTCCTGTTTTTAAACACTTATAAACAATACACTTTTAATTTCTTGTCAGGCTTAGCTGCTGAATATTTAAGTTACATTTGCATCCCAGGCAACAGTATTTTGTGAGAAACAGACATGTTCTATGTGTCTGTGTATTAATTACAGTTCTAAATGAATAAGCTCTGAAAAATAACAGACTGGACATGTAAAATATGTCCATCTTAAAATCGCTTTAAAACTTATAATGGAGATTTCACAAAACTGTATAAACATGGACAAAACCCACTGTCACCTGTATAAGCCAGTAGTAAGAGCTTTTCATAATGAGACTTTCACGAATGAAGTGAGGAGTTGATTTTATCTGGTACACCACAGTAATTTGCTGTGCAGCTTCATGAAACTGCTACAAATAGCATTACAGCCAAAACCCAATTGTTGCTGAAATGCATTCAGTAAAATGGAAAATACAGAGAAATACAACACAGTAATTGTCTCTCAACCCACATTATATATTGTGTTTCTAAATTATATAGTATTATATTTTCAAGTTTTTAATATAGTTTCCCACTGAGGAATTGATAACACAGGAGACATTCTTTGACCTTTTCCCTCTGAAAATCCAAATAATACACCACATAGGTCTATAAACTAAATAACTCTCCAGCCTTTTATTAGATCCCAAGGGATAAAATCTGTTTTAAAAAACCACCACATGTAGCAATGCACAAAAGAGCTAATGCAAAGCGCTTTCCTTGCTGTGCTATTTCTTACCTGCATCACAATTTCCCCTGTACAGTTGCAATTGCAGTTTATGAGTCTACATGTATTGGAAAGACAAAAATTGGACTTCTAGCACTTGAAAATCTGCACTGAACACCCTAATACAACCACTGAAAATACAAACCATGATCCTGCTCACCCACCGATTCCTACTTAATGGATTCAACACAGCACTGCCATCTCTTTAAAGGCTCGACCCAAGCAATGGACGAAATAACTTATCAAGCTTTTCTATTCCCCAGATATTGCAGAAAGTATTTAATGGACTTGTTCCAAATTTAGCAGGATGTTAAAAACCACATAGCCACCAGATAAGTAATTTGTGGGGCAGCTCAATCAAAAAGCTAGGCTGATCCTTTAAAAGAGGCCTTTCGGGGATTTTGATTTGATAATGTTTGTATCTCTACAATTAATCACAAAATAATGAAGGATTCAAGCCATCACAGTCAGACATTGGGAGTGTGAAAAGATGCATGCTGTGCATGACAAGAATCAAAGTGCCAGAACAACTCAGGAAAAAAGCATAATATAAAACAGCTGATGTAAGTTAGAAACACTGGAAACTTTCAACCTGCAGCAGCCTTTTTTATGTGGCCAGTCCCACTGATTTTAATGGGGCCACTGCTGCAAGTGAAAAAGTTCCATGCAGGAGCCTTGTCTGCCAGACCATGCATCAAGCAACGTGTCAGGAGAAGCTGTCAGGACTCTAACTGATGCGAGATCAAATCCTCCCTCTAAAGACACAATTCTGTCTGCTTCTGAAACTTCGAGCAGATGCTATTTCAGAAAATGTGAATTATAATTCACCATTAAATCCAGAGCTGATTTGACTTTTGGAGGGGCCTTGGGGCTTCATTCGGGTTTGGGGTTTGTGCATTTTTTGGTATGCGACATACATCTTAAATGTACTGCTCTTGAAAGAGGCAAAACATCTGCTGTCCTCAGACCTATTTACAAGCATCATTTTAGAACTCTATTCCAGTTTCATTCCAGATCAGTTTATCACACTGGTTTGCAAAATCCAAATTAACAAGTGGCACAACGAACAGTTAATGTCAATTTTGAGCTGCTTCTTCTAATGAGAACAACATTTCGGTAAAGTTTCCAAACATGACAGAACTTTATCCCAAAAAGAAATAAAATATTAATATATTGTTTATCTTCTGTTTCCAATTTCTCCATTTTTGACAAACGGAACTGTAAGCTGAAATATTCCTGGAGCCTGTCCAACACATATAGCTGATATTGTTAGGTTTTTTCAAATTTAGTGCATTATTCAAAGTTAAATCTACCTTGGCCATATACAGGTTGATTTTCCCCTCCTCCCTCCACAGATGAGTTGTTTTTCAGCATTTCTTCAAGGCAAAATTCACGGTCACAATGCATTAAGAGTTTTAATTCCCACAGCCATCATTTGGTATAATACTGGACCTATGGAAAGTGAGTGGGAATGGTCAGCTCTCATGAGGGCAGATTTCAACCTCCTGACAGATTTTCCTCCTTATTAATTCAAATGGTAAGAAGTTCTTTGGTTTTTCTTATGGAGCTGGTTTCCGGCATCTCAAGGAGATAAAAATATATAGCTCTTTACCATTTTACCCAAACTTCTTCAAGAACTATCAAAACCAAAGTATTTATCAACATCCTTTCCTCAAAAACAAAATGCTTGTCTTTTTCTGTGCATCCAGTGAAAGTTTTACCTACAGGTGTCCATTTAATATCACTCAACGATGTCTAAAATGGTTCTACTGCTATTAATATTTAAATAATCAAAAAGGCATAGTAAGAGAGCTCAGGAAGTCATTTAGTGCAAGATTTCATTCCAGCTAATACAGAGAAACTGAAGCATCTACTGATGCAGAGCTAAAGCTGCTTTATAAGTTTCATGATTTAATACAAACACAAAGATGAAAAAAAGGCATTACATTTATTAAAAAAACCAAAACCCAGAAATGAAACTAAGTTAGGCATGGGTGGGACCTCCTTATCTAATATTTAAGGAAATCTGGAAGCAGCAAGCATCTTGCTGGTGCATGAAATGAATGGGCATCCAAGGCAGCACGCACCTATGGGGAAACACTGACACTGTTCTACCCCTTGTCCTCCTGCCATAAACACTCAGTATAACCTCTTTGTCCAACTCCTGAAGAATGACAAAGGAAAAAACAAGTTGCCAGCAAAGCCTGAGCAGCAAAACCATTGTCATGAACATTTTTATTTTCAACGTGAGCACAGACATTTCTAGGATTAATTCAGCACTGGAAAAGCTCGTTTACTGCTCAGAGAATTTCAGCTCCTATGAACCCTGACATGTGAATAAATGTTCCTCTGAGAACTCTGGTTCAGCTTACCTACATAATGCTGTTTATTTGACCAAAGCTACTTTTTCCACTTACAGTATGAACGATCCCCTTTCTGTGGTTACAGGGCTGGGGGCAGGGAGAGGGAGTTTTGCTAAAAGTTTATCTATTACTGTTACTAAAGCACCTTCTAAAAATACTGTATTTTCTAAACTTACTAGCTATTTATATTCCAGCTGTACATTGTGTTTGAATCTCAACTCAGAATATTTTTCAAGTGTATCATTTACATTTCCTAGAAAGCATCTCAACTGTTTGCAAAGCTCATCATCACTCCCTTAAATGTCTATTTCTGGTATCATAACACACTTCAACTAGTTTGCACTCTACATCAAGACCTTTCCATGTATATTTGAAAAAATCAGAGTTTAGACAATAACTTAATTTTATTAGCTGAAAGTTCAGCTTTTGGTTTGACTTCTCCATTTCCCTTTATATAAAGCATCAAAACCAGAGAGAGGGCAGGCTGTTCAGGCTCACCACTGCAGCATGGAATGAGGGTAAGATGCTGCTTCCTTATACTTCTATGCTAACTCCTGCTATCAGGCTTTAGTCCCGGCTTCTGAACTATGAACCCTGGTGGGCTGGACCTGCCTGCAGGGCTTGGCTAACTCAGAAACTCACAGCAGCCTACAGAGAAAGTCACTCTGCAGAGCATCCAGCACCGACAGAAGCTGCAGAAAAATAAACTGAAGCCCAAATACAGCATCTTCCAATTTCTCGATTTCACTGGTGTCTGTTGGTAGATTTTCAATAGGCCTCCTATCATCCCTTTTTTTTTTTTCCTTCCCCTCCTCATTCTGGGATCACAGCCAATCCCCAGCACAGCAGCTGACTTTCCCCAGAACTAACTAGAAATATTCTGATAGACTCTATTTATAGACTCAAAAACTTAGGACTGGAAGCAGCCAACCAAATTTTTCCACTCCTTGCTCTCCTCTGCTATCTATCTATCTGTCTATCTATCTATCCCGGGCTAACCTAAATTCCAGCTTCCTGTGTTTCTCAAGGGGGAACTATCCTACCCACAACAGGCATACCACAGGCACACACACCTCTCACACATCCCAAAGTACCCGTGGAGAGTGCATGCAATTTACTGAGCAGGCTAAAGTAACAGGAAACCTCTACTTTTATGTCACTGTAGAAAGTATTCGGGCTGATCTTCTCTCCTGTCACTAGAAATCAAAGCTGAAGAAAAATGAAGGTTTCTGCAAGAGATTCTACCACCTGTACCTCAGACCTCTGCAAAATCATGAGACCAGTTGGGACACACATGACTTCTTGGTTTACTATGAAAAAGCAATAAATAAAATCTCCTTTTCAGCAGGCTTAAACAGTGGCTTTTATTACTGTATTTTTAAAATACACACACATATCTATAGCTAATACTTGCAGAAGCCAAGTAAGGTTAGTCTCCATTAGTTTAAGTATAGTATAAATACACAGCCAAAGAAAAACTGTATCCCAAAGTTAGAATAATATTTCAGCTGACTTGCCCTTGGACATATGATTCTGCAAAATTATCTATTTACAATACTACCAGATTCTGTTCAGCATTTCATACGGCAGATAATGTATCAAAAGTATAAATGTTGGAATAGAAAGGCCAGTGTGCTCTGGAAGCAACACCTGGCAAGTCTGATTTTTACTTAACCTTACAAATGTTGCTAGGAAACCCTACTCAATATTTACTTCAAGTCTTTAAAGAAACAGACTCATTCATACTAAGCTACTGGTGGGAGCACTGAGGACTTGGCGGAGAAGTCCCAACCTAAATTTACTCTCGACATCTCACTTTTCCTAATCCACAGATCTGATGCAATACAGAAATATAATTAAGAGCTGGGTATGTAGTTACCTTATGAGATATGTAACAGCATAGGTATCTCGGACACTGCAAGCAGTGCAAACAAAGTAACAAAGTTCTGCTATTTTCCTTGGTTTTATGTAAGTTAAATAAAAAAAAAAAGCTACAATGTTGATGCAGATTCCTGCAAATGGCGTATTATTTTCATATTTTTTTGAACAGTGGATGATTTACAAAATTTCACCATCAGCTCACATATCTAGCACAGAGATATATGGTACCTTTATCTGCGCATATGAAACATCAGAAAAAAGACTAGATTGTACCAAAACCAATAAATGGGAAACATTTGTATATTTACCACTGCCTTTCACTGATTCCATGAAATATATCTATAAAAATCAGTCAAAGCTATTTCTTATAATGCTAAGTGATGAGATGCTGAATATTCTTAATTTTTTGTCATGTCAGACAAAACCACAAGCTTTCCTAGGACCTACTGCACTATACTGAGCTTATATCCTCTTATGCTATTTTCCTTGCTCCTATAATCCTCTTCTTCTCCATTAGATCACATTTCTTATTCCCCTGCATTCCTGATCCTAAGATCATTCCTATCTGGTCCCGAATATTTTTTTTTTTCCACCCAGCAGGAAAATTGCACTCACTTGTATTAAATTACTGATTTAAGTCATGCCAACACCAATATCATCTCTGAGTTCAAGGCGCGCCGCGTGATGGAAAACAGCCAATCTATATCCCAACAAGTAGCAACTCTTCCTACGGAGTCAGACCCAAGCTCAAAGCCTCAAGCACCTCAGGCAAAATTTGGAAAGAACTATAAATGCCCACGCTGCCAGCACTGGGGTAAAGAAGCCCCCATGAACAGCTACTGACCCCCACCACTGCTATCGCCAAAAACCACATCTGGGGCTGCCACCCCCTTGTGTCCTGAAGCATTCCAGCTTAGCACAGCAGCTTGGGCAGAGGGAGGACCTGCCTCCTGTGCAGCAACACGGACCTTGCTACAACCTTAGCAAGACTTTCTTTCAATAAGCATAGTATCAGGTGTTTGTGCTGAAGCAAGCAGAACCTGAAGCATCTTGAGATCATGGAAAGGGCTAATACAGGTGGAAGGACATGGAACAATTAGTGGAGGACATGGAGTAACTTGTCTATCACAGTATGGAGGGTATGAAAATAAGCAAAGCATGAAGCTTTTCTTGTGAGCTCAGAAGTCATCGGGACCCTGGTAGTATAGGCTGATTCATAAGAAATTAGGATAGGTTTATAACCCTTTTTTTTCCTGTAGCTATCTTATAAATAGACTTAATGACTGTAAGTCATTTACCACCACTAATACATCAGCTAGTCAACTCAGTTAGCCTCATATTAAAATTAAGGTATCAGACATCCACAATATCCAATTAGCTGCAAGTCAATAGGTTTACTTTACAAGAATGTATTGATCCACAAAGTAGGTTTTTTTCCCTGAAATGACAATTGTAAGTTGTTAAATTAGTTTGCCTAAGTTATAGCTGCTTGTAAATACTTAGGGCAGCTGCCTATAATCAAAACAATTCTTTTGTTTGCCTTTACAGATTAGTATTATAATAAATATCAGAATATCCCTATCTAGCTGAAAAGAAGTGAAATTCACTTAATGAAAAAAAGGATACAGCCTATTTGTCACTTCAGTTTCATTTCCTACTTCCAGGATTAAATTCAGCTTTTTTAGGATTTCGAGACTCCGGTGAAGGATGAGTAAGTAGGTACTTTGCTCATTCTGGTCACAACTTATGAACAAACACATCTGCTGAAAACAGACCCTCCGATTCTTCTGTGGAACAATTTCCTCTGCCTGTAACTATGAATCTTTTCTCAATTACAGATGCCTGAGCTAACAGGTGAAAATGCAATTATACACAGGCAGCACTTACATTGCAGGCATGATGAAAGGAGATCTATGGAGAGGAGTGGTCAGTCCTGAGGATCCACCATCCAGTTATAGGTGTCACAAGGGCTGTGCTACAGGCTAGCTCCAGCACGTTGCCAAGGGCAGAAGTTGAGGCTGGAATGCCCTGGGTAGTACCTCCTGGAGTGCTTTTTTCATTCCCTTCTGGCTCAGAACTATCTGACTCCTCACCCCTCAGCCGCCCAGTGATGTGGACAGGACAGAAGATGGTGGCAACTGGAAGATTTGTTTCAAAAGCACATTTCTGATCTAAATAAAAATGTAAACAAAACCCTACAAACTCTGTTATTAGCCTTCTGCACACAGTTAACTCCTGTTTATGTTAAAAAATAAATTCAGGACAATTTGCAGACCCATAATAGATGGACTTTTGATTCCAGAAATAAAAAAAAAGTACATCAGCAACTCACTTTTTTCACTTTTATTTCTATATAATTAGCTCCTCTGAACTTTCTCCCTTTTTAAAATAAAATGTCCATCCAAAACACCCATCCTCTTTGCTTCTTCCACCAAGTGGGTTTAATATGAAGTGAGTAACCATTCTTTATCTCATTATCTGCATGTGCAGTTTGAAGTTGTCATTACTGCATATTTAATCACTCAAACTTTTCAATGCCCAATCTCCTTTTTTTTTTTTCCCGTCAAATCTCCAGAAACATAAATTCCAAGCTGTCCCAAGAATCAGAAGGTTAGTTGGGAAACAAATGCAAATCAAGTGCATTGTTTCACTGCAACATTATCTTATGCCATTAGTTGGCAGCAGCCATAAAGCTCTGGACCACTTCCAACATTTACTTCCATACACTGAGCAGAAGCGGACATGTCTAACCCCCCACACTTTGTTCATCTTCCAGCTACTTTACATGGATCCAGATTAAAAATAAGGATTTAGAAATCCTAATTGTATCAGCTGGAATCATTCTCTTTTGCCACTGGGTATCTGAAGGAAGAGTAGGGGAAAGCTGTGCAGGGGTTCGTAGAGCTAATTCTGCAGCAATGTGGGTTTACTCGATGGATTTTCCAGCAGGGCAGTCTGCAACAAAGGTTCAGTGCAGAATTTCTACAAGCCAGTCATGTTTAGTAACTTCTTCTAATCCTTAAGGAATATTTATTGGCCAATATTTGCTTTTAATTATTGACATTAGAAAGCTCGAAATCAAACAAATTTAAAACTGAAAAAACAAAACAGACCCTAAATGTACACTAAATCCAAGAGAACGGGCTACGAGCTGGGGTGCAGTCCTTAGGAGATGGGGGGAAATGACCTCTACCGCAGCATCCCCGAGGGCATCATGTTCTCTCCCTGCTGAGCCCAGGGTGCCTGGAGAGTTGCAGGAGTGCACTTCTGACCACCCACAGTGGTCCAGAAGAGTGCATCCCCTGGCCAGAAATGACAACGCATTCAATTTCTACCAAACCATAAAGAATAACAGACCTTGATCCTCAGAAATGGCAAACATTAAAGTATATTGTCTTCAAGTGAAATTCCTGAGTTTTCCCAGGGAGTTTTCCCATATCGCAGGGTCCAAATCTGTGCAAGGTTTCAGTTGTTTTATTTTAATTTATCCACGTGAGTTTGGAAGTTAACACAGTTATATCTAGCAAACTAGCTCTGAAGCTACCATTAGAGGAAGAGCTTTCTAACTGCTCTAACATACTGCACTCTCTAGCACAAATCTAATTTAGTTTAAAATAATGAAGCTGACAGCTCAGATAGTCTGCCTGGAAACTGTGCAAATTTCCCACCCACCTTCATTTGCAAGGTCCCTGGCACTCCAGTCTTCAAAAACGCTGAAGTGCATGACAGGTTTCTAGAGACAAGTCTTCAGCAATGCTAAAAGTGAGATCTCCGACCTTTTGGAGAAGCTCATATTTGAACTCACGCCTCCTGAGGGAAAAGAAAGGTTGCTGTCGTGATGCCCCAACCTTAAGGCACTTCCAGAAACAATCCCTTTCCTGCTCCTAGTCTGAGGGCAGTGACCTTGATGAAACTTGATTAGGACACCACGTCCCACCTCCAGCACTGCTCCTGTCAGACAAGAGGCGGTGTTTGAGTGGGGAATATGGTAAATCACCTGCAAAAGGATGGAGAAGGACTTTTACAGGGGTACATAGTGACAGAACAGTGGGTAATGGCTGTAACTGAAGGAGGGCAATTTAGATTAGATATTAGCAAAAAAATCTCTACTTGGAAGGGTGGTAAGGCACCAGCACGGGTTGCCCAGAGCAGCTGTGGATGCCCCATCCCCGGAAGTGTTCAAGGCCAGGTTGGATGCAGCCTTGTCTAGCAGAAGGTGTCCTTGCCCATGGCAGGGGGGTTGGAACTTGATGACCTTTGATGTCCCTTCCCAACCCAACCCATTCTCTAACAGTGAGCAGAGTCCCCTCCCCACTCTCTTTCCTGCAGCAGCACTGAGGGAGAGCTAAAGACACAAACACAATTGATTTTTCAAGGTGAGATGCTGCCAGAGTAAACCGGGGCTCGCTGGTTGTGAAACCACGTTTCCAAAGGGCTCGGGGAGCACAGGTCTCCGTGAGGACACGGCAGGTGACGCACTCCGGGGGTACGCGGACACGGCTCCTTGCGCAAGCCAGAGGGACGCGGGGCGCAGGCAGCGCTGGCACCGTGGGCCCTGCTCAGCCCAGCCACGCTCAGCACCTGCCCCTTCCCTGCATGGCCTGGATCTGCCAGCGAGAAGCAAAGCACGACGCAAAATCCACTAAGCAGAGCACTGCTTTGCTGAGTTACTGCTCCCATCTCCATGGGGCACTCCTGAGCCAAGACCGGGACAGCTCCCCTGCGCCATCCTGACCCTCTGAGGCAGGTACAGGAGAAGAGCTGGTGAGCAAAAGAAGTTCAGTACAAAGGAATCCAGGAGCAAGGGGTTTTGAAGGACTGCACTACGATCTTAGCACAACACAGGATTCAGAAAAGCATTGCCAAAAATGCTGGCAAGACCCTAAGTTCTCGGCAGCTGGGACAGGCAAAATCCTGGTCAGGACAAACTACTTAATTCCCCATTCTGCCCTCTGATTAAAAGTTCTCAGACCACTGATAGATTACACTGCCCAAAATAAACCTCTAAAATACTGCTTTGTTTTGCAGACTTAAGGCTAAACACGCACCCAAAAGAGTCATACACACACAAAAATAAGGAAATAAGAAATTCTCACAAATCCAAATGATTCAAAAGCATTATTAAAGATGGTAAGAGGTTTTTAATTTCTTCTTTTCTTTTTCCAAAGACCTAATTGCTATGGAATTGGTTTACAAAGCTGCCACTTCCAGAAACTTGGGGTAACACCTCTCAAAAGCAGACATGGAATGAAAAGCACAATAGAAAAGACTCATTGTATTCAGTACAAATTTTAGCCTGAAAGCTCATTCAAAAAAGTTATTTCACCTCCAGATACAAGTAGAAAGTATTGTTTAGGAGAGAGGATGGAAACAAGTAAAGTGATATAAAAATTGTCAGAAACATTCAGCAATTAGTCTGAAATTTGCTTTTTAACCTCAGGGCTGTAACTCTTTGATCTATTATTATCACTAAGCACAATCAGCAGCATACCCATGCATCTTAGAGCGTACAAATTCCTATAAGCCATTTTACATATTATCCACAAATACTGGATTCTTTTTCTGCTCAGAGGTTCTAACCAAAAATTTACTTTTTTTTTCTCCTTTTCAAAAAATAACGTTATATATTGACTTCAAGTAACCCTACCTCCAAATATGAAATTTAAGCTATCAGTTTGCTCATGAAGCCAATACGCAGCTTAGAGATTGCAGATTTGGAGAAATTTAATTTAGCAACCAGCTAACAACCAATTCTAATGTAATTGCAGGCGCTTAATTCGCTGTTTATGATAAAGGAATAAAATTCAACTTATTTTGTGATCTACCAGCAGTGTGGGAACTCCTGCTACAATATAACTCAGTAAAGAATCAGCATTTTGCAGAAATACTTATTCACGTACTGAATAGGTACAATCAGTGCTAGTTATACTTTTAAGAATCCTGAATGAACAGCGTGGATTTGGTTTTCTGCACTTTTTGTTGTTGTTGTTGTTATTGTTGTTCTTTTGGGAGAGGGTTATGGGAGATCGGGGTGGGATTGGGGGGGGCGAGGGTTGATTTTTGTGTTTTAAATCGTTCAGCACCGATTTCAGTGAAATAGAGAAAGAGGACCCCCTCCAGATCACTTCCTTTCAGAAAACACACGGTTAAAGCTCTGGTAAACCACATTAATAAACCTCAGCTGCAACACAAAACAAAACCAACAAAAACAAAAAAACACAACCCCAAAGCAGGTCATAAAGCCTCCCATTTAATAAGACTATATATTTGAAAACTTTGCCCTGAAAGCAAACCAGCCCTCAAGGTTTTTGTAAAATCCCAGGGTCCCTGAGGAGAAAGACATGGATCACAGAAATCCTGCTTCCAAGTCCGAGGAGGGAGTGCCTCCTCCCACGCAAGCCCTGCAGAGAGCGGGAGAGGCTGCCGCTCCTCTTGCCGGCAGTGGTACTGGAGCAGGCTACACTGGGAACTGCTGGCATGGATAAACAGGCACTTCCTGACCTGCGAGCTCTTCCCCTGCAGCATAAGCCAAAAAACTCTGCCTTCCTCCAAGGTCAGCCTGACTCCTCCAGCAACAAACCCAAGGTGGCTCCAGCAGGAGAGGGCTGTCGGAGGGCCCACCAGACGGTGACCTTCCGCTGCAGGTTACACAAGTAGGGCAGCGAGCAGTCAAATCATGCCATGGTCTATTTAGGGTGCATTCAGACGTGCCCAATAACGCTGCGAGAACCTGGTCCATTGCACCCAATGGAAATACTGCCGCTTTTTTTTTCCCTCTCCACAGATCTCTCACTCAGAGGAGACTGCAACAGAAGTAATTCATATGCTGAGCACCAGGCACTGTGTAGCAACCAGCTGCATGTGAAAACTGATAAAAGTACTAAACTTAGATGGATTTAATACCTGTTTTTCACACACTCTTTTTAGTTTCCTCGTTGGACCATTTTTATCACTCTTAGACAGCCATATTTTAAGACACATTTGCCAGAGAACAAGTTACGGTTCTATATTCATCCTTAACTGTGGTATTTTCTGACCTCTGAGATCTTAAACCTCAAATCACAGCACTCCATTGTTCTTATAAGAAGTTTTGGTCAAAACAAGTCCATTATTAACTCCATCTCCTACAACTCTGTTCAAAGACTCAACACATGCACTTAAAAAAGAGAAAACGCCTTTCAAAACTATATCCTGAAAATACCAGTGTTGGGATTATGGGTCGACAACATATCTTTTAGCAGAAAGGTGCACGTGGCATATTTTGCAGCCTCCATTCCCTTTCCATCCCTTTAGTTTTTTCTTGTGTCTATATCACATCACACTGCTCACCAAGTTTCACTGTCCTGTTGGTTTTTTGGAGCTTCAGAGTGAACTGGATCAGGAACCCAATCTTGCTCTGACATACAACAGGCCCAATCAAAGGGCAAAGCCAAAATCAGAGAGACAAGGCATGGCCCAACAGAATATTTTCACCACTGCAAACAACACACTGTTCAGCTACAAGTGACAGCCAGCAGCAGCCACTGCTCCAGCCTGGGATCAGCAAAGCACCAATAAGTACCTGGAAATCTGATTCAGCTGGGCAGAGCACTTCACAGCAAGTTGGAGCTCCATTAACGTTCAGTGCTGGTTGAGTAAGGCCAGGTTATTGAACCACAACTTAACAATTTACTCCCTCTGCAGACAACACGAGAACTGCATGAGCACTGAATCTGCTGCAGCAATCCCTGTGCATGCCTGCCTGCCTTGCTGCAACACACATCCCAAAAAATAGGATGGGAACATTTTTCATACAGTACATGATTTCCTGTCTTCCAGTCCTCATGAAAATGGACTGATCCATACTGCCAGAAAATGCATCATCAAAATTTCATATTTAAATTTCAAAGCAAAATCAAAATTTCTTCTGCTTGCTAAAATTTGTGCATTGAAGGTGACCCCACCTTCCTGCTTTTCAGAAAACTATCAAAAGAAGATTATCATCATGAGATTCCGTATCACCAAAAGTGATAAAAAAATAGACAACAACTATTAGCTACTATTAGAATAAAACATGGCAAACTGTTTTCCAAAGGCCAAGTACTGCAAAGATTATGGTATCAACCAGCAATTGAAACATTTTGGAAATATACATTATTTACCTCCGCACAAAGAAACAACCAGGCCTTAGATCGTGGCAACCAGATTGACAACAGAGCTCATATTTTCCCAGATGTGGAAGATCCACCCATTTATGGAACACAATTTTCCAGTAATGTGGACTTCTCCCTGCCACAGCACAGGAGTCAATGGATGTGTATAATTTTAAGGGAGAAAAAAGCATTATTTGCATTGCCATTTTAAGGGAAAATACCATATAGAGACTTTGAACTCCTCAACAAAAAGCAATACAAAAACCCAGCACCCTCACCAAAATAACAACAAAGCAAGCTGTAGAAAGTAAAAGGCTGTTCAGTGCACGCTGGTATGCCCAAGGGAACCTTTCAACTGCCTAGTCTGACATATTAATACAGACTTCTAATTTCTTTAGCTAGAAATAAAGAATATGTAGAGGTCTCAGTTGTGTCAAGACTATACCCAAAGCTGCATTTAAAAAAAAAAAAAAATCACACAAAATTATACCATAACCTACAAAAACAAGTATACCTTCTCCAATTGAAATAAAGGAAAAATATAGATTTAAGGCTACGGTCTATGGTATTAGAGAATCATTTGTGGAAAAGGTTTGCACAGTAAATTTTTGGGAAGATAAAGGGGAATACAGTCCTGCCAAGCATAGAGAATATTTTAACAGCACAGTCCTTTTCTCATAAAGTCCGTCAGCAAACAGAGGTCAAGGCCATTCATAAATTCTAAAAATAATATTTACCAGACCTTTATCTTTCTGGCAGGTATAATTCTGATAAGTGACTATTCTAGATAATATTTAACATAAAAGTTTATTTACAAAAATACTTGCAATAGCCTGAAATCAGTTTTTAACCAGAATCAATTCAAGCCAGTAAAGGCTACAGGTAAATCAAGACCATGTTGTTGGGTTGCTTTTTGGGTTTGGGTTGGGTGGGATGAGTTTTTTTGGGGCTTTTTCAAGTAGGGTTTAAGAAATAAATACTGACAGATGTGAAATGCTCAGGAACAGACACGTATAAATCGTCCCTAAAATACTATCAATGTCTGATCAAAAATTTCTTGAAACACAATTATAGATAAACATGTGCAATTCATATTAAAACACTAAACTTTCTGAATAACAGCACATCAAACTTCATGAATTCTTCCCACACTGGATTACACCAGTGGAACTGCCAGGAAGAAACGACAGTAGGAGTATCAGCCCTCTGTTTCCACCGCAAACACTGAGAAAAGCGAGTATGTGTGTGTACATACATGAGTTAATATGGAAATTAGAGGGAAAAGGCACATTTGCAGAAGAAGCTTTAGGTAAGAGCTAATGTAGCAGAAAGGTCATCCTCCTCAATTTTTACTGTTGTTGTAAGCAACCATGGCATTTTCCTAGGCCATTCTGAAAATCATGTAATTGGCACCATCATGGGGCTTAGGCTGGCACCCCAACTCAGATGAGCTCTGATCGCCTTAAAGTGAAATCTTACCTGGATTCTTAGTGTAGGTTTTCATCAACGACATCACACAATTGTACATACCTTCTTTTCCAAGCCCACTTAGCTATTATTTAGTTTAGAAACCAGTATTTCTTAGAAATGCTATTCATGGAAGGAGGAATCTATACACACAGACAGACAAGTATGATTCACCCTTTATTAAAAATTACGAATGTAAAATCTTTCAAAAACAAAGACGTGTTCTGCATGCATATTAGAAGAAGAAAAATATTTAAAAGGGAATAAGGGAATTTGGTTTTGCTTAAGAGGCTCTCATTCCCCAAACACCACAAGTTGCAATGTTATAAAAAAGTTACTACCAACTAACTTAGAAGAGCCATAACTGTGCACATCTAATAAAAGTAACTGAAGGAGAAAAAGAGAGATGTTCTAGTTGGCAGTGGGTGATTGGCACAGTCAACAAGGCAGCAAGGCATTTTAAATGCCTTAACTATGGTTATTAGACACTACCACCAAGTGTAACTGATTCAAGAAAGGGGACACCCTAAGACGAAAAAAAAATTTTACAGCAATATTCTAAAGATTCACTATCAGTGTGAAAAGTCAAAGTCATCTTCTTTTGGCCACCCACTCCTTTTCACCATGTAAGCTGCAAGTCTGAAGCAGTTCAGAAAGGGCATGACATCAGGGTTCAGAAAATAATGCTGCTAAAACAAGACATATTCCATGCTGGTCATCTACTGGCTTTAGAGAACCATGTAGCCTATTTTTTCCCTTCATCTTATTCTTTGCTTGCAGCCATTTATACTGCAAGCTAAGTACCCCTGAAAAAAAGCTGACGACTTAGAATACCAGAAACTTAAAATATTGCAAAATTCGAAGGGTTAATCACATGCTGCAAAACTCTGCAAAATGTGTGATGCCTGATATGGTCGACACATCAGGAAAAAAAACTCACTGGAAATATTTGCAAGGATCTGGTTTAGGTGTAGAGGACAGAGGTGTGATGCTGCTGTTCTGATGACACGAAGGAACAGGTATTTTGCAATCCCCATACCACACGGATATGGGACAGCTGAAACCAACCTTGGGACGTTGGGTCTGGCATGGTTTTAAACTATGTGTGTTTTATTACAACACTCCAGAGCACCAACTAATTTGAGCAGGATTTCCTCTGTTCTAGCTGCAAGACAGCACAGAAATGAAGAGAAAAATCAAGATCAGTCTGAGGTTTGAAAGCAAGGCTGAGCTTCTATATGTGTGACATCTTACGTTGAGTCTTTATGACTTGTCTCACCAGCAGACAAATAATCTCAGCAGGCACCTCCACACTCAAATCTGCATCGCTAAAATGATCTCTACATGAATTTACCTTGAAAATTTTAAGGGCTTTGCACAGGTCCCTTTGCACAGATCCCTGTTGGCATAGAGCCATCGCCAAGCAGATTAAGAGCAGCATTTAGTTAAATAATGGGGTTGAGTTAGGAGATTTGAAATGATGACATATGTCCTAATCTGGAGTACAGATCAGGATGCCTGGAGTGTCGCAACCCTGCAGATCTCCATCACCTGAACAGAATTCCACACATTACAGCTCTGAGCACTAAACATTTCAGTATTTCAATCCTGCAAAGTGGCAGCTACACTCACCTGCACATCCCACAGAGATACCAGCTTAGAGAACAAAGACAGGAAAGTGCACCCAGCCTCTGTCATCATCAAGTCTGATTATATTTACTGACCTACAGCTGCCATGGACTAATGTCAGATCAGAAGACTCCTTTAAAAGCCTCATGAGAAACTGTCACTCCAAACACAACTATTGATGGCAACCATGCTCCCACCTGCATAATTCCCCTCTTTTATTGTGCCTGCCCCTGCAATGGATGACAGCCTTTACTCAGCACAAGCAGTCAGTCACACAAGAGCTCTCACAGCTGGCAGGAGCTACCTGCCCAAGCAACAGCGCTCAACCACAAAGGCAGTAAAATATTGGGTCTTTATATTCAGGCATTCCATCAGTCCTCTGGTGAACTTTTCTCACTATATATAAATAATGCAATTTATGAAAATTTCATCAGGTAAAATAACTAGAAAACAGTACCTCCATCTTCCTTAATCCAAGGAAGTACATTTAAGCCAAGACTGGACGATAATAAATATCCAGCTACATGCAAAGTTCAGCATGATGATGGGATACAGCCCTTCCAAGCTGAGTATATTAAAAAGTGCCATTTTTTTCAAGATCATACTGGAAATGGCCAAAGAAGAAGTGAAGTATGGCCTACAAAATGATAGGGAGATTGTAGCAGTGCTGGACAGAACTGTGAAAAAAAAATGAAAACAGTAAAGTCTTTTTGTTTTCTTTCTTCTTATGGGTAAATAGGCTGATTTCCCTCCTGAAAACCACCATTATTTTAGATATTTTGTATTTCGCTGCAACACTATTTTCAGAAATCTGTAGTATCATACAAATATGGAAAATACCACGCATCCTCCTCACCCTACTCCAAGAATAAGGCAGATAGTTCATTCACTGAGGGCAGCTGCGTAGCTCGTGATGAGCAAAAAAAAAATACTTGAGGAAGGTAAATGCCAGTCTCTTACTGGCTATCTGAGCTTTAGCACAAGCCTTTGGTGAGCCTGCTGGACACATGGATATGCTATGCAACCATTCTATCTCAGTCATGCTGTCAGAGGCGCTTCATAACTCGTACTATTGACCCTGAAACTAGATGGTTTAGGAAAGTAAGCATCCTTCACGAGACACACGGACACCTGCTTGAAGAAGGATGTGCTGCCACAGATCAGCCAAGAACCCCAAATTCAGATGACACTTGCTTACTCCTCTTCCACCAAAAGTGAGGAGATCAGTTTATCCATTTCTCCCTTTCAAATGCATCCAGTTTTAACAGCCCTCCTCCTTCTGGAGGCATTTTTCTATATATACAAACCAAATGTTCCTACAGTTAAAATACAGAAATAATATGTTGCCACAGGCTTGTAACGTTTAGTTTTAAAACTTAACCACTTAAAGTCCAGTGCACTCAGAGAACCATGCTTCTTGACAAAAACAGATCCCCGACACTATCATTTTCTTATCCTCATCTCAACATTTCATCTGAGGTACAACACATTCAAGCACTAGCTAAGAAAGAATAACCATTATAGGACACAAGAGAGCAATTTCACTAAGCTCTCATTATGAGAAAAACAACATTTGTAGTAGTAAGAGCTCATAAACATACTAAAGCTATACCTTCAAACCTAATAACAACAGAATATAATATGTTCTTCTTAAATATTAAAGCCAGCACTTTGTTTATATTAAAGGCAGAGTAAAATACAGCAAGATAGCAACAAATCTAATAATAACTGAAATTCAAACAAAGAATTATGCATTAGACTGAGAACTACCACCCTGGTCCTCATTTTAATTCACGCCTTGTTTTTTCATGCAGGGGAAGAAAGAAAAAAAATGAGGAGACAAAAAAAAAAAAGCAGCAGTAATTCACCAGCTCACCTGGACACGTTTTCTGGAATGTACTCTAGGACTGGATACCCATCACTTCTTCTGGATGCCAACTCTGAATGCGACTTCCAGGTCTCCACGAGCGTGCTGACAGCAGGGAAGGAGCTCAAGTGCTGAAATGTCTGCTCTCGAGCAACCGGCCGCGACAAGGATATTGTGCCCTGGGCACCGATCCTGTAGTGAAATGACTGTCCACCTGAATTTACACCCACAATGGCAGAGGATGGTATACTGTTCTCTTGGTAATAGCTGCCATCATCAGGCTCCTGCTTAATCCCCACGCGTAGGCCTGGATTTGGAAAACCGCTACCTTCACAATTTCCATCAAATGAAGAAACAGGTGGTCCTAAAATCCCAGAAAGAGAGTAATAGTCTTTGTCATCCATAAAAGAAAAATATGAGCCATCTGTAAATGGGAAAGGATTTACTGCTTGATTCCCTTTAAAGGAGGCACCAGAACAAGGATGTTTGGCCGATTCTTGCTTCACTGGTACTGAAAAGGGGGAATCTGAGTTTATTTTGCTGCTGCTATCACCGATGCAGGCGCTGCCAAAGGACCCATCTGGCTCGGGCTTTATGAACTGGACAAGGTTCATCTGGCTATTGTTGGAGATGGCATTCTCCATTTCCTCCATCTTAGGAAATGTGAGTTCTTGAGCACCCTTGTCTTTTGCTTCTGGACTAGGAACAGTATCTTGGCTTCTGCTAGGTCCCGCTGGCGTGCCAGAAGGCGGGAACCCTATGGAGCTGTTTACGGGGCTACAGATGGATGATCCCACCGTGCTAACTGCTGGACTAGAACGAGTGGACCTGTTATTGGCATTGGAAGGGCTGGCAATGGAGCTCCTGGAGTTCAGGTTTGCAGGGCTGGACACAGAAGATCGCAGAGTGATATTGTTGGGGCTCGAGACGGGAGATTTCACGCTGCAGTGACTGGGAGGACTGGAAATCGGCGACTTCATGCTACTGATAGGGCTGGAAAGCGGAGAGCCGACGTTGCTGACGTGCGCGGGGCTGTGCAGCATGGAGCCCCTGGTCTCAACGTTGGGCGAGCGCGACAGAGGGGTGCCCTGCCCGATGGGGCTGTGCATGGCAAAGTTCCCAAAGTTAGCGGTAGTTGAGGACACGGAGTTGACTCCCGCAGGACTACATACTGAGGAGGCCATGTTCTGAGGGCTGCAGCCTGAGGGGCTTTTCTCTTGACACATGATAGGGCTTTTGACAATCGCGTGCATGGCACCACCGTTCACAGCGCTCCCAGAGTCCGACATCAAAGACCTCAAGGGCCTGCTGGCGCTGTGGAGGGGAGAGGAGCAATGGCCGTTCTCCTTGTAGAGCTTCACCAGCTGCTCCACGTTCTGGTAGATCTTTCCCGGGCTCCCCTGGTTCTGCTGATCGTAGTGGTAATCGGCGTCTCGTATCGAATCCATATATAAACCCATGGATTCAGCCACCGTTGCCGACAGCTCCTTGGACTCTGTTTCAGTTTTGATGTCAGAGGGCAGAAGACCAGGCTGGCTGTTGTCTTGCTGCAGGCAGGAGAGTAGCTCAGGTTTTTCTTTGCTGCTTCCTTGAGCACTGCTGTTCACAAAAGTGCCGGCGGCGCAGCTTACGTTTACAATCTCCATGTAGTTACTGTCATCAGTCTGCTCTCCAGCACCTATGGAAGAATACTCCACAGACTGAGAAACTTGACCCCACCGTCTCTCCATATCTAAGCCTTCTGGGTAGCTGTGGTATCCTTTTGTCTCCATAACTAGCAAAGACATATACAAAAAAGTAAAATTAATGACAGGACAGTGTGACTTCCTAAGGAAATTTCCTAATTTCCTAAGGAAACAAGGCATATCCGCTCTCTCTGTCTATCCTCCTCTCTCTCTCTGCCTGCTAGTCCCATTTCCCCGCCCCATCCATCATCTCTCAACCATTTGTCCAATTTCAATCAAACCGAGGGAAAAGGTCTCATGGATATGACAGCCCAATGGATTCGGGGAGAAAACAGCTCAGCAGTTAGCAAACACCCAAATTTTTGCTCCCAGCCCTGCCCCAAAAGGTTTGGCAATGTCAGGACAACTGCCCACCCTCACTGGCCACTGCCCCATGGCCAGTGCCAGCTGTACCAGGGGCTGTCCATCACCCAGGGACCTGGAAGGAAAAAGGGCAAGGGGAAGTAAGAAAGGAGGGGATCCAGAGAGGTCCTGAAAGGACATGCTGGGGTAGGCAGGATGCAAACCCTGTGGAAATTGCTCATTACAGCTCTGCTCCTCCAAGGACCTTCCACTGCCACGTTACAAGGACAGCAAAGCAAGGGAGGCTGCTGTCTTAAGGGGGTTTTTCTTCATCATCCTCACCCTCCAGTGTAACACATGATGCTTCAGCGGTTCTGAAGGGCTGGGAGCTGACTTGCCCCTTCCCAGCTACACAAACTTCTTGTACAAGCACCCAAGGAGACACGAAGGCGTGGGGAGAGAAGTAGGACAGAAGCTCAGTAGGAAACATTTCTGCCACAGAGGAAGGGGATCAGACTAGGTGGGAATGCATGGCTATCAAATGGATCCATAACTCTGCCAATTTTGCAAACCTCCATGGCAGCCAGCAAGAGGAACATATAAACAGAAGTAAACCTTGTTCTAAAATGGACCCTAAAAAAACCCCTCCCATCCCCACATGCTGCTTTCTTGAGGTAGGGAGCAAAACGCACAACCCAGTCTCCAATAATCTGAAAACCACATATAAGTAACAATTTTTAAATTTTTAAGGATTTGGCTCATAGTATCATTAGAACTGCAGAAACTCAAGTGCCAGCAGTTACAATATCAATATTATGCAAACATTTTTTCCTTTCAGAATGTATTCATTTTCCAATATTTGATTTAGTTTTTAACCCTTTTACTTAACACTACTTAGCCACACTATTTTAGGCAAAATTATAAAAACAAAACAAAAAACCTTAAAATGAATGACTTGAAGACTTCTTTGCCCTTACTTAGTTGGAACTATAGCCCTATGCCTACATTCCCCACAAGCACAAATTTTATTAGGACCTAGAATTATGTGTCTCACATCATCATGTATATCAAATCACATTCCTATAGTCTAAAATTTTCAGACAGAAATGCCTAATTCCACATAAATTCACTCCCAGATAATCACCTACCCCTGATTTAAGTGCTGAGCAAGCCTAATTCCTAGAGAAATCAATTGCAGCTGTGAGTGACCCCCATTTCTGAAAACCAGGAAACTTAGTTAAGGCTTAAAATTAGGATGTAAGTTAATTTTAACTCTCAGAAACACCAGCAGAACCACTGCATGCCAGGAAATCTCTGTTACAGGCCTAACATTATAACAGTGTTTGAGCTTTGCAGCGACTTCTCCCACAGCAGTAAAATTCAAACTTCATATGTAATCAATAGGCGAGCATACTCTACAACTTCAGCAAATAAAAATCTGGGTCACATAAAGGAAAAGAAATTAGAAAATGCCCTGATCCTGCACTTGCGAAGGCTGGTAAATATATCGGAGAGGATCAAAAAGCAGCAGAGCTTATTTGTGGCCTGATACAAGTTCAGTTTAAAATGACAGATATAAACAAGGGAGAATGCAGCAGCAAACAGATTTTTTGGGAGTGATGGTTTCTGTCACCTCCAAGTGCCTCGGTGGATACCAGAACCAAATTAATCACCTCAGGGCTTACTGGTAGCATTGGGGTTTGGGTTTGTTCTTTTAGGCAGAACTTACTACAACTTGACTAGCACGTTTATCCATGGAATCCACACTTCAGCTACTGCACACACATGCCTTTTTACTAACTTTCACTAAACAAATCTGACTACGGGCTAAAACATCCACGGACATCCCCAACTAAAGCTCAGCAGTGTTACATATCGGAACCAAGATATCTCTATCTGATACTTTACAAAGTAAGATACACCGTGAGCACAGCAGCTTCTTCAAACTCCCTCCTCGAAGAACTACAGAGACACTGCGACTTGTGTATTTCACTCCAAACACATCAACAAACACAGCCCCCTCTCCGCAGCACAAATCTCCGATCAATCAGGCATTAAACCAGTCTCGCAGCAACAGCCAAATGAAAAATCAAATGGTACCTGGTATCCCTGCAACCAAAAGGTCACCTAGATACAGGAAAATCTGAAGTAAACTCGGGTTCATAAAAAAAATAAATAAACTGGTGGCTCAAGCGGCCAGCTGCTTCTTAATTCTCGGTGTTTGTAAATGAAATTTTCTCCAAGTTTCACTGTCTGTCAGCCACCCCGCTGACACAAGACTGCCCAGGGGACCAGAGTTTCATGGCTGGGCTGGGGTTTCCCCCTCTTTCTCCGGAGCGGCGGAGCGGCGCGGGCAGCCCCGGCACCGCCGCCGCTCCGGCACGGCCGCCCACGGACCCGAGCGGAGCCGGGCGCGGGTCCCCCCCCGTCCCCGCGGGTCAACGCCCACGCAGGCAGCGCGCACGCCGATTTCCCTATTTACCCTACGCTG